>JASMMZ010000004.1:30984065-31331437 GCA_038502455.1 Anisogramma anomala
GGGAAGACGACGGGGCAGCCGCAGACGCCGCGCTCGTGCATCCAGTGGTGCTCCCACTCGAGCGCCAGCACGCAGCGGCCGTGCAGGATGCGCTGGCAGCCGGGGCACATGCTCGGCGCCAGCACCGGGCGGCGGCCGTGGGCGCGGCAGACGGGGCTGGTGTGCAGCTGCGTCGTCAGCGGGCAAGGGCGCAGCGTCTGCGGCGACGTGTGGCCGCAGGTGTAGCCGATGAACTCGGCGAAGCACATGGTGGGCGCTTGGGGTCTTCTTGATTGGGGGTGGCCGGGGGAGCGGGCCCGGGGGATGCTGTTGCCGCTTGCGAAGTTGGGCAAGTGTGGGTTGGGCGACGGCAAATGTTGGGTCTTGAATGTGAGGCGTGTGTGGAGTCGGTCGAGTTGTCTTTGTCGAGGGAGGACGATGTACTTGTTTCTTGACGCTGTTAGTGTTGAGTATGCGTGTCTAGCAAACGAGGAGATGCCATGTCAGTTCGATTGTCTCTAAGGGTAGGTAGGGAGTGATAAAGTCTCTGTGTTGAGTTGACTGAAGTTGATGGGCTGGTTGTGTTTGGGATCGCAGATGGTCATCACTCCGAGCCACTAGGGGTTGCCTACTTTTTGCCCCTTGGTAGTTAGTTACCCTGGTGATTCAGAGGGCCTGGTCAGAGTTCTGGTTGGCAAAGTTGAAGGAGGTTGTCAGTTTGAGTAAGGGTGACTGCCTCCTTTTTTCCCTTGTTGTAATTGCTTTGGCGAAGGAGAGAGATTGCTGGTCTTGTTAGCGGTCGTTCAAGGAGGCCACCAGTTCAAGCCCGCTGGGGCATGCTCGGGTTTTCTGGTTTTGTTATTGACCTTGAGATGAATGCTCTTGACTGGTCTTTGGTCTTTAGTTGTTGCTGGAGGATGCCATTTCTAGTGCACTGGGGTTGCTTACTTTCTCTTCCTTTGTTGCTAGTTCTTGTCCTGATAGTCCTGGAGGAGGAAGTTGGTGTTGACTGTTCCTAGAGAACTTTTTTTTTTTTTGTATGAAGAAGCTGGTATTGTTGTTCGTTACAGGACGTGGTGTAACTATCTGTTCAAGCCACTAGGACTTGCTTACTTATCCTTTCTTCGTTGTTGTCCTGTTGTTGACCTGGAAAAGAGGAAGCTGGCAGCCTGGTGTTGGCTGTTGCCAGAGGTTGCCAGTGCTAGTCAATGGGACCGTCACCTGTTTTTTGTATGAAGTAGCTTGCTTGTATTGTTGGCTGTTGCAGGACAGGATGTAAGTATCTGTTCAAGCCACTAGGCTTTGCTTACTTTTTGTTCTTTCCTGAAAGATTTTCCCTGGAGATACAGGCTCCTTATCTCGTTGGGCTTTGATGAATGACGTTGCCAATTGGAGTCAGTCGGGCTGCTACCTCTTCTCTTGTCTGCAGGTGGAAGCAGCTGATTTGGATGCACGAGGCTACCAGTTGGATTGAAGGGAGGGGGGCTGTTGACCTGGAGATGAATGTGTCTGGTCTTGACTTACGATAGGGCTTCCAACTTTGCAGTAGATAGGATTGTCACCAAGTTGATTGTCACTCTTTTCCTGATTTACAGGAAACAGCTGGCCTTGTTGGTTCTTGTAGGAGGTCACTAGTTGGAGTCACTGGAGCTTCTTGTTGGTTGACCTGGAAAAGTAGACAGCCGACGTTATTGTCGATTGCGCAATTTGAGAATGCAGGTGACAAGTTCCAGGAAGTGGACCTGCTGCCTTTTCTCCTTTAAGCAGTTCCTTGGGAGGAGGAAGCCACTGGGTGTTGTTGCAAATGGTAACAGAAGTTTGCCACTTCAAGCCACAAAGACTTGCTTACTTTTATCTTCTCATGCCCATAAGGAGTAGGAACCCATGGGGGACTTCGTCTTGACGCCTACCTATATATTAGAGGTGCGACATGATGGCAGATTCAATACAAACACATGGTTTTGGAATACAAAATGCAAACTACAGGGAATTCCAAACACAAATTACTATGTAGTCTTGAAGCTCAAGGTGAAATGCTGGTAATTCAGAACTACAATACTCAAATCATAATGTAGTCAACACTTGATATTGTGTTAGTGTGAATGTTATTTTTTCGACTCTGATATTACCCAGGTATCTTAAATCCTTTAGTAGCAAGCTTCCTAGGTAGATACAACTTAAAGTAGGCAGGTAGGGAGCAGGCATCTTCCTCTTGAGGTAAAGGTGAAAGAAACATGGCACTTAACCTACAAGTTGGTCATTGGTTAATTGAGGTACTTGATTTACATAACAAACAAAATTTAAGAAAACCATTTGGTTTTTGAGTAATTGATCTCAATTGGATAGGAGAAACAGCTACACTAAACGACTGAAGCAAGACAACTCTATATGTTGGCATAATATAACCACAATGTTAGGCGGTAATTCAAAATATTGTTGTCTGATTCAAATAAATGCCATGTCTAACAAAATGTAAGGAGGTAGTAAAAAATATTGTTGGTGTTGGTAGGACTTTAGTTGTAGCTACGATGTCGATTCGATTCTTGATTCTTATTGGTCAAAGTAACAAGCGTACGTTGCACCGTGGTGGGTGTACCATGGTGGAGTACTTTATGGTGGGGTACTGGTACTGCAATTGGTCTGTGCACTTGCCAGTAGACTTGGTCTTTGTTGTTGTTTGAACCCATGGTCCAAACTTGGTCTTTTTTTCTTAATTTCTCCTACTGCTGCACTACCAACTCTTTGGTTTCACCCTACACACTACATTACAAATGGTAGCTGTAAACCTTTTATGATCTTTTTAGCAATAGAAATTTTTAGCTTTTTGAGTTTTACTAAGCTAAAAGTTACCAGTAGTAGCAAGTATTAGTAACAGCAGGCACTAGTAGTAGCAGTAATAACATCAACACTATAATAATAAATCTTCTCTTACTAATTATTATGTTTCCTTGTTAATTTTTCTTCCCTTTAATTATATGTCGCAATGCGAGTTAAAGGTACTTTTTGAGCTAAATACTAGTTTTTCCCAGCTTGACTACTATTGTTGCTATCACCAATTCGCTGTAGCTGCACAAGTTAACTCAATACCTTCTTCAGCCGTATAAACTAACTCAACTGCTTTAATTAACCAAACCCTTACACCTATGTTTTCTATGCTAATTACACTTAAACGCCGCTTTTTAAAAATAACTATATTATTAAGTTTACAAAGTTTTTGTTTTTATAATTTAGTTTCGCTTAATTAAATAACAATAGCAAATAACTCTGCATCCGTTTTTACCCTAGACAAGTATCGTTTATAAACGAACGCTTGTTTTTATAAACTTGAAGAAAATATTGTAACAATGGAAATAAATATCGAGGAATTTTATAATTCTTTACGTTAAATTGGTAAAGGAATGTGAATTTTGAAGGAAATATGTCGTTCTCATAATAACTTTAACCTTTAACGTTATTAATATTACAGCCCACCCTCTCGTCGATATGACACCGTGTCTAAACAACTTAACTTAGACGACAGAGATATTAAGAGCGCTTTGGCACTCCTTTTATAATACTTAATAAATGGTCAACGTTTGAAACATAATAAGATATGTATTTTAAACTCCAAGTTCTCTAATCTTAGCAATTTGTGTATTGTTACACTTGGTAAAGACTTTGTTTTTATAAAAGTTTGAAGATTTTGTCAAAAACTGAACAGTTTTACGAATATAAATGTAGGTGTTAAGTTGTAGTTTTCGAAATATTTTTTATATTACTTTAAAGTTTCATAACTTTTGAAACAGCAGTTCATTACAGTATAGTAAAACCAACTATATTGATAGTAAGTTTATTGTACTAACTGCAAGTGAACTATATTGTTTATATGATTAACTGTATGGATTGCAAGTTAAGTAAGTAGGTACCCAATTCAAATTAGGGTACAGGCTAAGTAATTAACTATACAAATTAGTGTGCAGAATAGCTAGCAATCTATCAAACTTAGAAGTAAAGGAAATAATCTTGCAAAGTATTCCTATACCTTGTATAGTTGTTAGCAGTAACAATTATAGAAAGCTTATAAACTATATACTTATTCGCGGTAGTTTATAAGTAGCGACAGTATCGCTATTGAAAACACTAAGATATATTCACTAAAACAGTTTTGGAAGAAAATTGTTGAATTAACCGCTTAAAAGTTTTAATATTATTAAGTTACCAAAGTTGACGAACGGTTAAGTCGCTATTACTATCACTATTAGTAGGCCTTTATTGTTGCAATATAGTTGATTCGAATTGCTATGGTCGAAGTAACTGGTGCTGCATTGAAATTGGTTGTATTGATGAGTTGTAAGTTCTAAGTTTGGCAGACCGCTAGCTAGTCTGAACACTAATTTGTATAGCTAAACGCTTTGGCCTATGCCCTACTTTAAAGTAAGTACCTAATGCACTATACTTGCAGTTAATCCTACAAACTGCAGTTAATTTTCAGTCAGTACAATCAACTAAACTGACAGTTTGGTTGACTTTAATTTACTACATTTAACTGTTATTCCAATACTAGCAGCTTTTTATTTTGTGCCTATACGCTAGCGTGGCTTACCATCAATTAGTAGCAACCTCTAAAATCCCTTCTTAATCAATAATCTAAACCCCTATAAATTCCGATTAATCTGCATTAAAATTAACATTAACTACGGACCTTTACTTCTCATTTCCGAACCTTTCGTTCCTCAACTTCCGTAGACAATTCTTTCGCTAAAAACCTATAAATATTACGCATTTTACTACTAACGTACCTTTTAATAGTAACTTAACTTACTAGTATTATTATCGTTACCTTTACTATCATTGCTATTAATATTACTATCATAATAGTTTTTAAGTTCGTTGAGGTATCTCTCTTTTTTTAAATCATGTACCAGGTGATCTACGAAACCCTCGATTTGTACGGTTAGCATATTGCTATCTACAACCTTTTCTAAGGCGTTATTGGACGTAACTTTGGCTATAACATTGGTGGGGTTATTTTTTCCGTTCATTCACCGAAACTTATTGAATTGTTCAGTTTTGTATACCTTCTTTAAAGCTATTACGTCTATTATTAAACGTTTTTTATTAGTTGTACCTAATTTTGATAGGCATTCGTAAAATCTTCGGAAGTTTATATATACTACTATAGGTATCGAAGGCAATTTTAGCTATTTCGTAATCATTTTTAACGTTCTATTAGTTAATATACCAATATTAAAGCCTATTATTATGCTATAAATTTCTAAAGTTATTACATTACGTATTAATTCTTCATACGTAACAGATATCCAATATATAAGGTTTCTAGTAATCGTAAATTACTCTTTAACCTTTTTCTTGTTAATGAAAACTATAAAAAGATCCAATTTACAATATAAGATTAGTATTACTAGTAAATAAATTGTTTATAAAGATTATTAAATTCGCTATCGTCAAGTGTACGGAAATCATATTGATATTTTTTTTTCCAAATGATATAGTTACCATTAAATCATTTTATTAAACCTGTTAAAATCCTTGTTTTTAAAACCTTATAATTATGCCGTAATAGATAGGTCTTATAATGCTTCCGGTTGGCACGACGTGTCAATATAAGTCGTACAGGCTCTTTATTCTAGGTATTTTTATAATATTGCCCCGTTAGCCTTATAAATGGTCATTAGGCTCGTAACTTACTCTTTTTTGTATAGGCTAATATAAGTGCCAATTTTAACTTTAATATTATGGATGTGCTGGAATAGCAGTCAAATTTAGTATAGTTTTGTTAACTTCTGTTTAGAGGTAGCGACGGTATCGCTACTGAAAATTCTAGGAAATCTTTACCAGATCTTTTTTAAAGATGTTGAAATTAACTGTCAAAAGTTTCGAATTTCGGCAAGTTGATAAACAGCTAAGTTAGTACTACTGCGGGTGTTATTACCACAAAAACGACTAAGTCTCCACGCCAAACAAATTTTAACCTTCACCCTTTATTACTAATAAACGACTTTCGATCTTATCTTTTATACCATATCTTTGCCTTACTTCATCATTTTAACTCCCCATACTAGATTATTCGTCAATATCGCTGATTTGAGCGAAAAACATTAAAAATTACCAAGTTGTGCCGAGAAAGTCAAGTCATACAACTTTATGCCAAGTCATCAAGTGGCAAAACCACCAAGTTCACATGCAACTTTACGCTAAAACATCAAGTCCCCTACACCCATAATCACCAAGTCCCTCACCCTATGCGTTCTACATATCATAAATAAGCTAAAACACCAGGATAGCTAACTTTAGCGATACTTTAGATCTATTACTGACCCCGTTAAAAAAGAAATGATTACAACTTTCGGTTGCCTATTTACCAAGTATTATTACCATGACTTTTAGGGATACGACATCAATAAAAAATTAACCGAAAAACATTTGACTAATTCGTCGGCTGATTTATCTTAGAATATAATAGTATAAAAGACTTTAACCTTATTTTCCGCAAATACCATAAATTTTTCCACGATTAAATTATTGACATATAAAGAACAATTTAAAAAACCGCTAATTTTAAACTAAAGGCGAAGTTTAAACGTTAAGGGATTGAAATGTTGAAAGGAAGCTTTAATAAATTATCAAAAACCTTTTTCGAATTAGATTAACTAGAAAAACGCCTTTAAGTCTCTAATTTTCAAGATTTTTAAGGAAAAGGAAAAGGCGTTCAAGGATTTTAATATTTATATACCCGTTTTGAAAGACTGCTAACCTACCCCTAGTTTAGTTAAGCCTCTTTATGCCTTAACGATAAAAAAACTGTTAACTTATTTGGAATTTAGTACCTTTACATAACAACGCGAAATACGCTCTTAATAGCGGTAAGGTACATAAAGCAACGGCCGCCAATGCAGCTAAAGGTATTGACGTTAACAATTTACACCAGTCAATTAAATAAAATCTTTAGAACTTCCAAAACCTTTAAGTACCTATCGCCCCTTAGCAATCTAACTGCCAAGACCTTTAAAAACATTCCCCCTTTAAATTTACTTACGCATAAAAGCTTATTACAGGTCCTACTATATGACTTTACCTCTCGAGTTAGGCGACTAGTAATTACCCCTAATACCATACCTTGGAAACTTTAAGGTTTAAATTATTAGGAAATACTATTTAAGGTTAGGATGATTATCGTAATTTTCCTTTAAAACTTGTCCAAATGATTAACATTAATTACAAACTCCTTACGTATTTCGCTAAGATCTGTGACGACTTGAAAAGTATAATAAAAAGCCATATAATCTTCTTAATACCAAGATAATACCTTTTCTAAACATTTGTAAGTAAAGGGAGGTTTTAACCTTTGGTTTTCACTTACTATTTCCCGGAATTTTTAAAGGATATACTAAAAAATACTACCTAACTTTTTTAATCCAAATAATTACGTTTCGCGAAATCTACAATAATATAAAGAGTTAATTCGAATATGACGTCCACCTTATATAATATTACATAAATTAAGCCACTATAAGATGGGCAACAATACTGGCTAAGAAGAAAGAGGAGGAAATATCAATGGATGTATTTAATCAAATGATTAACAAGCTGATATTATGCCAAAAAGTAATAGAGAAAGCCCAAGTTAGCGAATTTATACTTTATAAACAGGTATAGGTAGCAGTTATGGGCGTTAAAGAGTTTGAATACGCTTTACAACGCCCAAATACTACTTATAAAGACTTGTTTAGCTAATTACGTTCTTCATTTACCACCGTAATAACATATATACCAAATTCGCTTAATATATATTCCTAAGTTGATAACTTTATTAACGTAGATAATAAAAACCTTGTGGTAGTTAATTACATCGACCGTAAGTATAGGCGCCCATAACGCCTAATATTTGACCTATAGACCACATCCTTGGACTAAAGATAGCAACCACATTAGCACTAATAAGGCTATGTTTTAGGTGAATCTGTTAACCGCTAGTATTATCTTCATAATAGTAGTAAAAGATGTTGGATCTGTGACAAATTTAGCTGTTAATTAACTCGGTACCCCCTTGCTAAGTGTAATAACAAAAAGTCAATATACTACGTTTAATACCTTATGAGTTTTAAATAGGATTATTTATATCAAATTGTAAACTTTAAAGGCGACGAGCTAATTAACGCCGTTAACACTCCTAAACAGATCAAGTGGTACAAATATATTATTTCCAGTACGGAATAATAACTAACTGATCATGCTTTTTTATACTATTTAGACAGTAAGAACCTTTACCTTTGCTCTCATTTAACCTCTAACCCCTTATATACCTTTAACCTTCACGATCGTTACGTAAACCATACGTTTTAAGATATTATATTGGATATAGGGGCAGTAAAGTACTTAATAGGAGGCTATTTGTAATATATGGAATTGCGAAAGGAAAGTACTATATTTACTAAGATTAATCGTTACGATGTTGGTAATGTCAAAGTTGGTTATAACTTAAGCGAATAAATATTTTTATTATAGATAACAGTAATTGAAACTGTTATAAGCGTAATAAAATTTTATATCCTTAAGTCTCCTACTCTTTTCTTACTTTGTTTAAAATACATAAAAACTTTTGGCGTTAACATTTACGTTAACGTAGATGAGCTGATTAAAAACAGCTAAAGGTTTTTACTCACTTTCAAGTAAGAGTACTTATGGTTTTATCTTTAAGGCCCAGAAGCAGTATTGTTAAACTTGACGGAGTCGGAGATGCGTTAACTACACCGGCATTTCAATTATCTAGTCACTAATAGGTTATAGAAAGTCCTAAAGTTTATAGGGCATAATGATGTGGAATATTTTGCTTTGAAAGCCATTAAAAGGCTTTGATACTATTGTTAAACATATACTTAAGCTCTCTGGAGATTTAAGTTTATATTAAAAGACGATAAAAATTTCAATTACAAGATCTTTATCGATATGTTTTACTTAGATAATAAGCCTGTCTTTTAGGTCGTTAATTTTGCAACCTCTTTTCACAAGTCTGGATTTCTAAAGTCTCTTTCTGCAAAGGATACGTAGGAAACATTAAGGATGTTATAAATTAACACGGATCTAGGTTTACCTAACATATTTGTTTACAATACCAACACAAACTTTGCCATAATGAAATTTCAAAAAGATGCTAAGATAATAGGTATATAATGTAAACAGGTACCTTTGAAAGCCTACTAAAGCATTATAAAGATTAAAAGGGAATACACTTTACTTAGTCGAACGTATAATATTTTCATGCTAGAAATTAAAAGATTTACGGATTTGGAGGCACGCCTATAAATGTCAGTAAAAAGCTTAAACGATATTATGGGTCTTAATAGCTTAATACTAATGCTCCTAGTCTTTGGAACGTACCTACGCCTAACAAGTAAATCTCCGCCCTCTGCAAGTATTTAGAAATGTGTTACAGCCTATAATGAATCTTTGAGGAAATTACGAAGAGAATTGGTATACCGCCAGATTAATAACGCCTTTAATACCAAAAACAAACCTTTAACAATCGACGTATTTGTTTTACCGTTACAAAGTAAAGTTTTTATATAACGAGAGTTGAGTAAATAAAAAGGCACGTATAAGATATTAAGTACTATGAACTCCTAAGTAGTTATTAAAACTATTAACGGCCTTATACCTTTTCGAACCACTTAAGTTAAGCCTTATATTAGGGTTATTGTTGGAATAGTATTACATACAGTGTAGTAGGTCAACTTTATTGACAGTAAAGTTGACTGTACTGCAAGTGTATTACTTTGTACAAACTTAACGTATTGGATATAAGTCGAGTACAGTACGCTACACTTCACTCAAAGGCACGGGACAAGAAATTCGCTATACAAATTATAGTGCAAACTAGCTAGCGGTCTGCCAAACCTAGAACAATATATCCACCATCTGATCACGCAATACTACTATTACTTCGACCAATCGAATAGACAATGTTTCAACGTCTAAGGCCTACCAACACCCTCATAGTTTTTGTAAATCATAATGTTTAAGTACAGAATAGTGAGAACCGTTATAATATTCTATTATAAGTATTTAATAAAGTTCATTTTTTTCCCCTAAGCTATTTATAGTCTATTGAATCGGCTACTAATTAGTATTGGTTAGGTTTTTATATCAACGTATGAAGAATATGATATAGTATTAAAAGATGGTAATAGTAGTAGTTAAAAGATTAAGATATAAGAAGTAGCATCCAAAGAGTGTACGCCTCAAATGAAAACTTAGATACTCTTATATAAGCTGTAATCCTTTATCATACACTCCGTTAGTATGTCTCCTTACACTTGCTAACTATAGTAGTATCTACTTGTAATAGTAGTATTTTCATATATTAAATATTGTTGCTATAATTTTAAGGAGATCTATTATTTATATATTGTGTCTGTATTATAATGGTGGTAAGCAAACAATATAATCAATGAAAAAAAACTTTTATATATAATAGCTTGATATTATAAATCATATTCTAATATCTTTGGGGTTTTCACAGCTTTTCAAAGTTGTTTCTATAGGAAATTGTAGATATATAGCCTATTAAGATTATTGGTACATATGACATAGTCTTTTAGAGCTATGCAATATGCTTGTTATACTATAAAAAGCCTATACCGCTAGATATTATGAGTTGAATATTAGAACTTCCTATTCTCTTCTTTAAAACCTGTGCAATGCATTAAACAATCCATATATATCTTTTTACTATACGGTAAAATTACCTGATATAAGTATTCTTTCATATAGATTTGTTTTATATCTCTTTTGTATAAGAAGAACTCGGTGATCGTTTTATTTTAGAAGTTTAAAGGCGTTTTTTAGGTATTTTCGTTTATTATTATTATTGTAAATCATGTTGTAATCATATTCTGGAAATATTTAACTTAGTGTATATTATGTTTATAATGTTTTTTCGCATCATTATTGATGTTTTGAAAACTTATAATTTTTTTAGTAGGTTCAAATGTATTATGACAGTGTTGTTGTATAGACATCTACAAATAAAAAGTGAAATTTAGAGAGTTTAACATTGATTTTGCGATAGACAGTCAAAAATGATATTATTTTTACCTATAAAATATTTTGAGATTCTTTGTCGGATTTCTCATTTGCGCCCTTGATTTTCGAAAAGTTGGTAATTAATCTATAATAAACCGTTTTTTGTTTTGGTATATTAGAGTGGTAAGTTATTATATTTATTGTATCAGTCTTTCAAATATATCGTAATTTATTAGGAGCAAAAGTAGTAAGCAACGCTTATACTTTGAGAATTAATTCAAAGATATATTTTAATAGTTGGACTAAAAGTGTATATATTTATCGTGGGCTAACAGATGTATAATTTTCATTGTATTTGAAATAATAAAGTTTTTAACGTGTTTACTCTTTTGAGTAAATAGTTTCATGTTGTTTTAGTATAGAGGAAGTAATTTCATGTTATTTTCATAAGAATTATAATATTTTCCAGCGTGTCATTTTTTTAAAGTGTTCTTTGAAACCTTATCATAAACGCATTTTTTCGTAAAGTCTTTTTGAAAGGTTTGTTATATTGTTTATTACGCAAATCGTTGTATTATTGTAACTTCACAATTTTTTTAAATATTTATCCAAATATTTATATTACAGACAAGTTAATTATCGTATTTTCGAAATGATTTAAGCGGGTTTTCTGATTTTTTTAATGCCTTTCCGGTTGTTAGCTAAACAAGATTTTTGATTTCCTTTCAAATAGTTTTATTGAAACCTTTATTACACATATTATTTTTTCATAATTCATCCTTTTATTAATATATTTCTATTTATCGTTGCAAGCATTAATTTATTAGTTTGTAAGTTATTGTGATTTTTTACTTCTTCCACAAATGTTCAGCAAATTAATGTGTTTAATATATAGGAGATTGCATTGGATTCATTTGGTATATTCAGCTTATGTTACTAATTTAAATTGTAAGCGGTTTTTTTTTTTCCTTCGTGATTTAGTTCAAAGATTAAATTATTATGTAGCTGAAAAGTATATCAGTTAAATTACTACAAATTTGACTAATGTGTACTCTTTTATTCAAGTGTTTTTAATTCAATATTTTTTAGTATGCGTATTTACTTTATTCTATATATCTTCAAACTAATCTTTAAAGATTTCCTAAAAGCTATAGAAAGCCATTTCGCTACATTTGTTAGGGTTCGAATCAATAAGGAATTAAGTAATGCAATTTGTTAAGTGTTACTCGTTCAATGTATCGGTGATGGGTGTATATTACGAATCCTTTAAAAAGTGGCGAGTAAAAGGTTGTCCAAATCTTTATATAAAGCTTATAATTACCTTGGTGTCGATTTGTCTGCCGTTATATTCAAACATGTTGGCTTGGCTGATATTAGCTTCGTTGTCAGGTTTTACGGACATTTTAGGGATCTTGTCTGTTGGTTTCGTGTGTGCGAGTGGGTCTTGTCGGCGGGTTTTGTGTGCTTGTGTGGACTTGTCGGTGAGTTTTGTGTGTTGTTGCTACTATTAGCTGGACCAACTGCATCGTCAACGCAATGCAGTGCAGTTGACTGTTTGTCAATTGCATGTAATGCAATTGACTGAACTGTCAATTCAATTGGCTAATTCAATGCCAACTGTCCGTGACTTACAACATTCACAAATGGGCTGTTCAGTCACACAACAGGTGAAGCCCAGCGCCGTCGTAGCTATAAATAGGTGGGAAACTGGCTAGCAGTTCCCACAACTTAGAACTTACAATCCATCGCTTATCACTGAACTTGTTACTTCGACCAACAATTCGAATCGTAGCACTGGGAAATACCTAGTCATTGAAGGATCCACAATAGCATGCAGCTCGTATCTCATGTGCAGACTGACTGTCAACCCAACTTCTTGGTTCTTCAAAGCTGAGGTAAGCTCTTCGAAGCTGAGATAAACTCTCCGAAGCTGACGTAAGACCAGCCTCATCTTTTCCTCCGCCACCTCAATTTTACCCTCAATTCAATCCCCAAACCCACCGCATCTTCTTTACAACACCACCGCTAAGTTCACTCACTTGTTTCCTACAAAACTCCAATCGTATTTCGCCCAGCACACATCATATACCGCGCGCTTGAGAGCGATCTATCGACCCGGTTAGTACCAAGGTGTCCGCTTCTGCGGGCGACCGTGCATGCTTTCCCAGCGGTCAAGATACTGCTATTGCACACACGGCAGTACTCCCCAGGATGCACGACGCCTCAGCTCAGCCTACTGCCATGCTACAGGGCAGCTCACTTGCTGTCCTGGGTGTAGGAAATGGGATTCGCGGGGTCGAGCCCGGAATCGCCAGTGAGCTGGGCGGTGCTTTTGGGGAGCCGTTGCTAACGCGAGCGTGCGGGTGCATGCCTACCTTTTCGCCTATCTTTTTTTCACTGGGACCTTTCTTTCGGCCTTTTTCTTCGGCGGCCGTGGTTAAGACGAGCCAAGGCTGCTCGCTCTTGATCTCCTCGGAGAGCATCAGCAAAAGCCTGGGTGGGTGGGATCCTGCAGTCTTTGACCAGGGGGCTACCGTTGCCATGTGGACCTTCCAAGGTTGTTGCTCTGGAAGGCTGCTCTGCATTTCATTGTTTTTGGGCTCCTTGCTGACATGCCGTGATAGATCTGTGTTTAAGGGTCCAGCGCGGCCATGGCTACTTCTTCAATGACACCCACATCACCTGACAAGATCGACGTGACCGGAGTCCAGGCTGTTGTTGAATGGAGAAGGCCTGGCAGCCACGCCGATATCCTCTCGTCTATTGACTCCGAGTCTGCCGATGCTGGGCAAATCACCTTCGACTGTCACTTCTGCCCTTTGTCAAGCACTGCGTCTTTCAGGCTGCGAGCACCTATGTTGCTGAAGGGCCAGGGACAGAAGATCACTCCCTTCTTCATCTTCATCGCTCCCGAGCGCATTCAATCTCTGGTGTACCAAGGCTCCAACAAGACGCATCTATCTGACAGTGTCAAGTTGAGGGGCGATGGTGATATCGTGTCCCTGCGGTTCTCGCTGAGCCGTGCCGCCGAGTGTGTTGTCCCTCCCCAGGACTCCTTGGTGCCGAAGAAGAAGATTTACTGGGATATCTTCAATTTGTTGAAAATGCTCTCTGAAGAAACCGAGTTCGTCGTATATATGAGACAGGACGACCTCCCCTCGGAGAGTTGTTGGGTATCCTTCTGCGAAGCTGTGACGGCTGGCAAGCTACGTATGAGCATCGCCCATGCTGACATCACGAGGCTCTACGATGGCAGGGGAGGGAAGGTCCTCGGCGGCCAAGATCCTGCTTTACCGTCTGCTCCTCCTGTGGATATGCTCCCATCCTACGGCGAGCTTGGCCCGCCCCCACCGGCGCCGCCCATAGAAAAGGGTACGTGATTCACTAGCTTCTCCCGCGGCAGCAGTAATTAACTGCACGTCAGGTCCTCCAGCCTTGGCTGCTAAAGATACATCAGCCAGCAGCAGCAGAAAGCGCTGGAGGACAAGTAGCAGCTCCGATGACAGCGCTGCCGGCGATGTCTCGTCCGGCAGGCAAACCCAAGACATCGTTCTCGCGGAGGCCATGTGCCGCAAGCTCATGGTCGAGATGGCCGCCAAGTGGCGAGAGGATAACGACCGGCTGCGCGATGAGCTGCGACACATGGAAACGCGGGTGAAGAACTGGGTAGAAGACCGTTTGAGCCAGCACGTCGATGATCTCCGCCGGGAGCTGCAGCAGACAAGTGTCGAGCAGCGTAACCATGTCGACGAAGAGGTTGATCTAGTGAGGAGAGAGGCGCACGAGGCGCGCGATAGAGCGGAAGAGATAGACGAGGACGTACAAGCGTTCAAAACCGAGACTACTGAGCTTGTTGACGACAGGTTGGAGGAGCAAATGGATGGCGTACGCGGCGAGCTCGAGGAGTTCCTGACTGAGAAGATGCATGAAGCACAGGATCGTATTGTAGATCATATTAGGAGCAACGTTTACATAGACTTCAACATATACGACTAATTGATTCGATGATATCGTAGCATCGATGAGGATGGTGCCCAACAGTCCGTCCCCACGTCACTCTTCCAAACCCGTCCCGTGAATCATCAAGCAAGCGCTTACCTAGCTATGTCACTTATCCAACGTGGCCAGATGAAGATGGCAAATCCTTCGAAACTCTCCGAAGGTTAGTCGGCTTGTCGCCAGCTCCTCATCATCCGCCTCCTCACTGCTAACAGCCTTGCGCGATGCCTCAACAAAAGCTAAATAGCCTCCACACATGGGTCTGCGCTGTCAGACGCGAGATGAAATCAGCTTCGTTGACTACCCATGCACCAAATACTCACAAGCATGCTCACCAGAGAAAGCTCTACTGCGGTCTCTTCGGATTTCCAACTTGCTGCAAAACGACGGAGCGGCAGCCTAAACGGCCGGTGCGTGACTACCCGATTTCTCAACCAGCAACGGTGGGTGGTATGGGCAGAATGAATTCCATTGACAGCCTCGTGCATGAAAGGGCGTTTTTTGCCGATCAGCCAGCCTGTCAGAATGTCTCAAGCTATTTCCACACTCATTTGAGTGTCCGATGACCTAGTCTATGCAGCCGCAAAACAGACTGGCTCACTTGAAGATCTTGAACCCATTCCCAGCAGCCTGGCTCATCAAGAAATCCTTGACCGGCCTCATGGCATTGACAGCGCCCAGTCCAAGAGAACGCAAGCCAACGACGGGACCGCTGCCGAAAGAGTAGAGCTTGTGCAGCTTGTCGCATACGCCCAGGACCACGTGATTCGCGGCGTATCGCTCCGCGTTGAAGGACTCGAGGGACAGCTGCGTTCCGATGTCCTGGCCGTGGCTGACGGCGTACTCGATCGTCCTCGCCAGGCTCTGCACGTCACCTTGGCCTTGGTTCAGACCCTGACCAGCCAGCGGATGGATCGTGTGCGCTGCATCACCCACGAGTGCGACACGCTCGCCGATGTAGGTGTCTGCGTGGCGCATTTTCAAGGGAAACGAGGCAATGGAGCCCTCTTGCACGCCCACCGCTGCTTGAGGAATGGCCTCTGGCTGTACTGACACATGTTGCATCCGCCATGCAACTTCCCCTTCCTGACCAGAACTCTGGCTGAGCAGGTAGTCCAGATCCACGGGGCTCAGCCGGAAGGCCGCGTTCACCATCGCAGTGAAGTCCTCGGCGGAGAGGCTCTTCAACCTGGAAGCCCGCTCCGGCGTAGTGGACCACACAAGCGTCGAGTACTTTCCCGGCAGCGGAAGCATGGCGACCGGGCCCGCGGGCAAGAAACGCTGATACGCGCCCTTGGCGCGAGCGCCGGCCCGGCCCTCGCCCCCCAGCCGCAGCGTCGCCACAACGCCGTGCCGGCCGTAGTCCCAGCCCCGCGACGCAATGCCGGCGAACGCCCGCACGGGGCTGTTGGCCCCGTCCGCGCCGACCAGCAGCCGCGCCCAGAGGCGCCGGCCGTCCGCCAGCCGCACGACCGGCCACTCGGCCAGGTCCAGCCCGCCGGCCGCCGCGCCCACGGCAATGCCGTCGACGCGCGCGCCGTCGAACACCGAAGCGCCGCCGAGCTCTGCAAGGCGGCGCCGCAGGCCCGACGTGATGTTCAGGTTCTCGGCCATGTGGGCGATGGTCTGCCCAGCGGGCCCCGCCCAGCCGAACTCGATGCGCGCGCCCGAGACGCCGTCCCAGACGTGCATCTCATGGTACGGCTGGATGCGCTCGCGCTTGAAGTGCTGCCACGCCCCGATCTGCGCGAGGTATGCGGTGGATGCCGGTGTCAAGGAGCTGCAGCGGTTCGAGAATCGGTCCGGGGGCAGTTGCCAATGGCGTGCTTTCACCAGGTCTTGGGCTTCGATCAGGGCTACTCGAAGGCCCGCTGTGACCGGATTTGCACCTGGAAAACATGACCATCAGCAGCAGTATACAGACAAAAGTGCAGCAAGGCTGACTTACGCAGTGCTGTGAGTAGACTCAGCCCGGCTGGGCCGCCTCCTA
This sequence comes from Anisogramma anomala, assembly GCA_038502455.1. Taxonomy (NCBI): domain Eukaryota; kingdom Fungi; phylum Ascomycota; class Sordariomycetes; order Diaporthales; family Gnomoniaceae; genus Anisogramma; species Anisogramma anomala. The sequence continues at coordinate 31,001,056 of JASMMZ010000004.1, forward strand.
CACAGACTACATCGTAGATGTCGGGCTGCGCCGAGCTTGCCAAGGTCCGTCGGATAGTTTGGGGAATTTTTTGGGAGCACCGTGTGCAGATGTACCGCGGCCCTGGCCTGCGAAGAAGAAGGTCCATTGTGTAGGCGGTTGTGTGAACTGCGATGTCGCCGCACCAAGTTTCCCCAGTGAAGAACGATGATGTCGGCAAAGCTATTGCAGGGATGTTATTACTGTAGCCTCGCCAAGAATGCTTTCACATATTATGGTGGCACAGACCAGGTACCTGACAGGGATGAGAATCTTTCAGTACGATATCATAGTATAGACTACTTCGATAAATACATCGCTTCGATAAATACATCGCGTATGCAATGCGTGGCATGCACGGCCTGTGTCGCACTACAGGGCCGCGCGGCCACGTATTGCACTGCAAGACCAATCTACCAAGTATCTTATTATCTATTGATAAATCAAGGTAAATAGAAATACCTTCCCTCGCCCTCATTACCTGCATTGTTGGTCTGGCTGCTGTTCTCCAGATCGCCCCGTGATTGCTGCGACGCAAAGTCCTCAACTCACGGGGTTTTCGGGCTTTCCGACATGTTTTGTTTGGACCTCTTCTCCTTACACTGTTCGTCATTTCGAGCCGGAGTTCGAGTTGGCCCTTGGATGACTATTCAATTCTCGCAGTTGCTAGTGTTTCCTGTTATTCCATGCCCTATGTGCCTACCAAGTCAGCGAAACAAATACCCAATACTTCCCAGGAGGCCAGATGATCAAATCATAACATGCACCGTGCTCAAGGGAAACTTCATGCACCCTGTCACACTGCACCATGACAGGAGCACCTCCTTTTGTAACCCAGATCTCGCTGTCGAAGCCTTCCACTACCCTCGCCTCAATAAGCCAATCTATGCGGCTTGGGCCAAAACAGGTTGCCATGTTGTCGCTAACCATCGACACTACTGACCGGGCTGTGCGAGACGAGTGTCGTGCTTGCATCAAGCTTCTGTTGCAGAGACTGTGTGCGTATTTTAGCATGTACGAAATGACGACTTTCACCAGCAGGCAACGGCGACACCACTCACACTGTCGCCTTCTTCGACTGAAGTAGTAGTAGTAGTTCGTTGCTGCCGAGCGGACTGATGCTCACCTTGAGGGGTGGCGGTCGGAGTGGTCTCGACCGCCTCGTCGCCGTTGCCTGGAAGGTCGGCGACCTTCCGAGGAGGGGTCTGCTGGCCTTCAGCAGCGCTCGACGCAGCTGGGCTCTGCAGCTGCTCGCCGTGAGCCACCTCATCCTGGCGGACGTCCAGCTCAGGCTCCCAATCCTTCATATCATCTTCACAGTCGTTCAAAATCTGTCGAGCCTGTGTCCCATGGAGGTAAGGTCGCTGTCCTTCACCAGGGACCACGGGGCTGTCGTCGAGGAGCTGCAAGAGACGGCGACCGTGGCGGGCTAGGATGATCTGCTTTTCGGCTCGCTCGATGGTGGCGATGAACTCGGCGTCGTAGGCTTCCTTGAATTTTTCGCGAGTCTTGGTCTTGGTGTTAGTCTCGCACTCTTTTCAAGCCTGTGCTCGCGTCCCGACAGGCCCTATACCACACTCGTTCCAAGCACGGCAACACGATGACGACTCACAATATTCGTCAACTGCGCCTCGGCCACCAAGTTCTCGGCCTCGGCCCTGACGAGCTCCTGCTCCAGCGTCACCAGCCGCGTGCTCTCGGGCTCCTTGCTCTTCAGCTTGGCGATCTCGTCGGCGATCTTGCGCTTCCCGTCGCGGCTCGGCTGCACGCTCTTCTCGGTGTTGCGGATGTGCTTGAGCAGGCCGCGGCTGTCGTCGACGGCGTGCGCGAACAGGTCCTCCTGCTCGCCCATCTCGGACAGGATGACGCCGACCTTGTCGCTGACGTCGCTGACGGCCTCGTCCTCGGTCTGCTCGCCCCATTCCGACAGCTGCGCGGCGATGGCGGCGCGCTCGCGGCCGGCGGTCTCGTGCGCCGTCACCAGGCTGCTGGTCGTCTTGATGAGCTTGTAGAGCCTGCGCGAGAGCTCCGGCTGGATGGCGCCGCGCAGCGACGACAGCGAGAAGCCCACGCGGTGCGAGGAGCCCGAGGAGCCGGTCTCGCTGGCGCTCTTTTTGGAGCGGATGGAGAGGGCGCGATTCCTGGGCTTTGTGTGAGTGCATGATGCTGCATGCATGCTCCGTGCACGGCTTGGGTAAGATGCGACGATGGCATGTGTGGACTTACATATTGTATGCTGATGGCCTGTGGTAACTCAGGTCACAGCTTCTGTTGGACCACTCTGAGCTTTGGCATGAGCTTCTGCGGGACCATGAAGGCATGTTGACGGAGATGGCAGCTCTGTCGTATATGTGTGAAGGTGTGTCACTTACTGGATGGTATGGACTGGAAAAGCCAGAGATGTTGACTTCAGTGCTCTCACGTCAACATCGGTTGGATATAGTTCCTTCCCAGCCTGGCTCTTCAGTCACCTGTCCGGTAGATTGACCACAGCAAGCACGATGGAGATCTGGTGAGGATAGCAGCGTTCCCAGGTGTTCAGGCGAATGGGCAGGTGGGCCGCGACTGTTGTTAACGGTGTCGAAGCAGACAAAGGAATTCATGACGTGCGTGTTTTAGGCCCGTGGAGATAGACACCACACTCCTTTTGCCGTGTCCCAATGGAGAAAGGAGAAGACATGTTTTATAATACATTATTTTGTGATCGGCGGACGAGTTAGGTTGGACATCGAATCTTTAGTAACCTAGTACGGACGAAGCCTATGACATCAACCTCATGTACAGGGCCGATCCCTGCAGGCACTCTACCGCATCGTAACTTGGTGATTATAATAACAATGATCGCCCTCTCAGCCCTGTGTTCCTGCTCCAATCGAAGTGTCGTCTCGGCCTCCTTCTTGCTGGTCCTCCCCCGAAGTCCAACCGTTCTCGGGCTTGGCCCAAGCCTCCGTCCTCCTGCATGCCCGCCTACGTGTCCCTCAGAGAAACCTCCTCGTCGTGCGTGTCGTGTACACCGTCGTCGGCGACCTCGACGTCCTGGTGCTACGCACCGAGCGACGAGAAACGTGGCTCACGCGGGCAGGGTGGTGATGGTGGCGCCTCGACGGAACCATCTCCTGCTCGTAGCGGTACGACCGGGATCGGGTGCCAAAACACATGGTAAGAATTTATATCGGTTGGTTGTGGAAGTTGCAAAACTCTGGCCGGCGAAAGGTAATTGTATCGACTGGTTGACTAGATGCGCGTTTCCGAGTGGTTGGTAAGAGAGAAGGCAACGGGCGTTGTCCGCCCTCCCCCTCCATATTTATACTTATACTTGCATTCGGTGACATAGGCATCTACATGGCTACAAGGCACAAGTCATCTTACAAGCTGCAAGTGACCATGGGGGCCTTGAGCAATACCTATGCTAACGCCTCGCTCTCTGCCCAGATTCCTGGAGACCGCGCTGACCATCTGCAGCCAAGCCTGTTTGCATTTGACGCTTACAGCGGTCATCTCGTGTTCTTGTTTTTTTCATTACTCTTATGCAAACCGTAAATTTACGAAGAGCGCTATCTACTAGTACTAGTCAATATCCAACAAGGGGTGGGGATCAATACGCTATATGACAATGCTATGATTACAGTCTGCACAGATAATGTGAATACAGATGATGTGTTGGGTGCTCACGCAGTAATCGACCATGCAGGGTGTGAATACCTAGGTACCTATTGCGTTGGGCCGTTTTTGAAAGACGGCTCCTTTTTTGTTTCATGACTCGCATGGAACCAGCCAATAAGGTTAGGGCTGATTGGTTTATTACTAGATCAATTTAACGTCTTCAAAGCCGCGTAGCAACACCTGGACGCGCACAACGTTCCTGGCCAGGAACAGATATTCTTATCCACCGACCTATGCAACTCCGGCTGAATATCCACCTCTTCAATCAAATGAATATTTTTCTTAACCGTCGCAACTTTGCTTTACTCCCTGTATCTCCTGTCGTATATCCCCTTCCTTTCACACCATACCTCCACTTCCTCCTATCTATCTCACCTCCAACTAATTCTCTTACAGTTGGTAGGACATCAATCATAGCTACGGTTGTCGATTCGAATCTTGGTCGAAGTAACAAAAATATAACGTAAGTAAAAAGTAAATGGATTGTGAGTTCTAAGTTGTGGGAACCGGTTCCCACCTATTTATCTATGTGACAGCGCTGATCTGTGCCCATTATGTGACTGAACACTTCACTAGTGCAGTTGACTGTGCTGTCAACTGTACTGGCATGCAATAACCCGGCGGTCAACACTGTTAACCCAAGCCAATATCAATCATCTTGCTGATCACTTCAGCTCATGTCGATCGTCTTGCTGATCGACTTCAATTTATATATATTATCTTACTGATGGACCTTAATTACTGTTATTATTTTACTAAACAACCTTAGCCAATGTTAATTATCATAGTGTGCAATCAAACGAGGGTGTTGTACCGACAAGTGGCACCCGGTGTTTATTCGGATCTATATTATTATGCCAAGCTACTCAGACTAGCCCAACTTAGAATATGTAGCATCAACCTTTCTACTCATTTTGACAACCCGCTCTTTTTTTCTCTCCATTCTCCCCTTTTTTAACCGTTTGTAAACGTGTCCAGATATACAGTATCCTGGAAAAGATCAATTGCTAGATTATACTGTAAAACATTCCTCATATGCCTATGAAACAAAATCAAATACAAATACCCAAATTAACCAAGAACCAAAACAATGAGCAATAAATAACGAATTGCTACGACCGCGGCTAAAATTTATAAAATTATTTTATTAAAAATATACCAATTTTTTACAGTACTATAACATTATAATAAGAATACTAAGTATTTAATATCATATAACAAAAAACCTGTTTAAAGTATAAAGAAATCTGAAATTATTATCAACTTCGAATGAATTCGACAAATCATTAATAAATACAGAGAAATGAAAACTCATGACAAATAATCAAATTATATTTAATACATAAATAGTGAAATTTTTGATTATATTGAAAATCATTTGTATCAGATGTTTGGCCTTTATTATAAACATTTTAATTTCGATTTCTAACCCCAAATGAAAATGAAGAATTAATTTCATACGTTGATATATCTTGCAAATCCTTCACTGATGTTTTTAATGTAGTACCTTAAGAATGTTTTTAACAAACTTTCAAAAATGTGATATATATAACGATTTAATAAGAACAAGCCTCGTAAGAGTTATTCTTAGAAAAATTGAGATTCATCAAACTTAAAACTGCATGAAAAATGTAGAAAAAAAAATGAATAAGATTATGTACGGAAAACTGTAAGTAAAGAATAATTTGAGATTTTTTTCGCCAAAAGATGAGAGTTAAAAAAAAGATATAAAATAAAATATAATTATATATATATATATATATATATTGTAAAAACGTCTGTAACAATCAATTTCCAACTTTATACAACGAATAATAGAAATAGTATATAAATACAATACGAATGCATTTTCCAAAATGATATATATTGATGCTTTATATATTTGAATAAAAACTCTACTGAATTGATATACCAATTAAAGCGACAGTAATAAAAAATCAATTGAGATTTATATATTAATAATGAGATGTGTAGGAAAAAATCATTTATAATAATGAATTTTCGACAAGATTTAACGTTCAATTATGAATTATTTCATTACTTCAATCGATTAGAAATATTCTTTTGAAAATAAATATAAAATTCAACGTTAAAATTATAACCCGTCTATTGGAATAGTAGTTAATTACAGTACAGTTAAGTTAACTATACTTACAGTTAGTTGATTGTACTGACTGCAAGTCTAGTACAGTAGGTGCCTACTTCAAAGTGGGGCATAGGCCAAAGCAGTTGGTCATACAAATTAGTATGCAGACTGGCTAACGGTCTGCCAAACTTAGAAGTAACCACATCACCATTTTCAATGTAAAACTAGTTACTTCGACCATAGAGATTCGAATCAACTACATTACAACGATAAAGGCTTATTATTGATAGGCAGGCCTACCAATACTGATCAATGCTTATTAGGTTAAGTATATATAAGCTAAGTAAAAAAAAAAAACTACTTTCCAGTTACGCTTTGTTTCGGAAAGGTAGAGGGAAGTTTTTTACGAAACGCCCCTATAATACTGCATCAGTCTTCGTGGAAGTAAGTAGGAAAAGCCTTTGAATTGTGTTAGTTTTCGCGGCAATTCAGGATCAGGCGTTAATATCGCCCTTAAAAACACTAAAAAACTTCACTAAACTAGTTTTGAAAAGAAAAAACGTTAAGATTAACCGTTGAAAATCTCAAAGATCGTCAAGTTAGAAAGTTGATAAACGGATAAATTAATAATACTACGGAAACTATTATTATGGGTACTACTATTGTAAATCGCAAAATAACTTAGTTATACAACTCTTTAATAAATAAAAACTTTGACTATAAATATATAGTCCAACTTTCTTCTACACCACTTTCCCCCCCCTATTCACATTTTAATCTTCGTTACGATAGCTTCGGAATACGTTGGAATTAATGCCATTAACGATCCCTCCAGGAAGGAAACAATTACGGCCTTTGGAATTATTTTCTCAAAACACTACGATGAAAACTTCTAATTTACGAACGTTACGAAGACTCTATCCTTGAATACTTTATTAATGTGATCGGTTGTTTTATCTTCGATTTGGACCTTATTGGAACCGCTTAAGGATTTAGAGTACTTAAAAACTATTGAAAATGATTTGGGTATTAGATCTTGAATATATGGAAAAAGATAGATAAGCAGGTTAATATAATAACGAAGATTGAGTTGTATAACCAAAGAGTTAACCTTTTAAGGAAGAAAGGAAAGGAAGGTAATCTGGTAAACGTACTTTACGAACACGTAACAAACGAAAATCTTTAATAGAATAATGTCAAAAACAAAGGTATTACTAGCGACAATGTTCTTTAACACCTCTATACGTATTCATAAAGTTCTGCTCAAACATAGATAAATTCTTTGACCCTTTTTCATAAGATCAATGGGATAGTGTCATTATCCGTAAATAATTAATTGATTCGCGCAGGGAAATCCTCGAGTCCATTAGTTAATTAGATAGAAACTTCTTTCAGCCCTTTAACACTAGGAAGATTATCATCAAATACCCCGCGAATACCCTTGAATTCCCTCTCTACAATCACCTCAACACGTTCAATTTTAGTACGAAAATTAAGATATAAATAGCTTTACACGAAAACTTACAATAGGCACAACTATTAGCCTTTTCCCTATAAACTTTACCAAAGTTAATTACCCTGTACACCAACATATTCTCTAATACCGTTTAGAGGATCTAAAGGCTCTTCAAGACTAATACATTACTTTTATTCCTCAAGATATCCCTATAATAAATAAGAATTACGCGGCAATTATCATTTTCGTTAATATTTGGGAATGAAAAGAAAATTATAATGGTAAGCCATATAACCTCCTCAACGTTAAGTTGCGCCTATTTTTTAACATTTACCGCCAGATGAAAATTATGTTGCAAGTTTTTTACTCGCTGTTTCCCAATATCCTCACCGGTTTAACCGAAAATTATGATTTTCGGTATTTAATAAATTGCTTATAGTTTTAAAAAATCATGACAGTATTATAAGTTCCTTAACATATAATGTTAACGCCTTCTAATAATATATAATTTGAAATATCATCAAGTGGTTTTATGTATTAGATTAAAAAAAGAGTTGGAAATTAAGATGAGGCTTCTCAATCAAATACTTAACAGATTGATATTTTCCTAACGAGTAATGTGGAATTTGAGAGTTGATAAAAACACACTACGCCAGCAAGTCTATTAGGCCATTATAGTTACAAGGATTACGAATACGTTTTATAATGCCTCAGCGTTATTTGTAAAGGTTTTTTTTTTTTTAGCTAGTTACGGTTTCAACTTGCGATTGTGATAATACAGATACTTAATTCAACTAATATATATTTTTAAGCTCCAAAATTCAACGACGACAATAAAAAAACCTTCTATACATATTATATCGACCATAAGTATGGTAAGCCCAACTAATACGGCTAATAAAAAGCGCAGAGATAGAGACCTAATTACTAAGCTACGTAAGGAGAAGGATATTCATTTTCATTAAGATTTTCAAACTAATTACGTGAATTCTCTTTCAATACCAAGAAAAAAAAAATTTATAATAAGAAGAACTATTGGTTAATATGGTATACTATTGTCAAACGTAAATCAAAACATGTGATATACTATATTTAATACCCATTAACTTTGAACTAGAGATACATTAAAAGTATTACAAAATTTAAAAGTAAAAGGTTCAAAGATGAAAAAAAAACCCTAAAACTATTGATTGGTATGAAATTACTAACACTGATTCCAAAATAATGTAACAACTCGCTGACTACACTTTTTTATACCATTTAACAGGCGAAAACTCCTATAGTCGTTATAATGATAAATATTTTAGCCTTATGTATTTCTTTACCATTTACAACTATTACGACAATTCAAAATTTTAAAGTATTCTAACAGCTATGAGGGTAATCGGTATTTAACAGAAGGTTATTCATAAAACGTTATATTATAAAATAACACTAATATTATTACGGAATTTAACTATACGAATTCCAATAAAGCAAAAGTTAACTTTAGCCTTAAAAGGAGCTTTTACATTAGGGTTGACGATTATCACTTTAATTGTTGAACCTATGATTTTTCATATCTTAAAATTTCCTACCCCTTTCTTCCTTTATTTTGAAAATATAAAATACTTCAAATTGAATATTAATGTTTAAATGAACTAATTTTTTGACATTTAGGGTAGTTTGTTGTTTTTATTTCATTCAAAATAAAAATATTAGTATTAAATGGAACGAAATTAGAACTTTGTTTACCCTATAAACGATTTGACGTTTTTTACGATGAATATTTTATATAAAGTTTTCAAGGAGGCAAGTTATAAGGATGTAAACTTGTTAACGTTAAGGCAACTAAATAGCTTCATCATTGTTGTTAAATAAATTATCAAATACATCTAAAGTTCAAATTCACGTTAAAGGAAAGCTAAAACATGAACTTTAAAGTTTTTCTTCAATATTTTTTACCTAGACAGTAAGTCAGTATTTCACGATATTAAATTCTCTACAATATTTTACGACGAAAAAACATGGAAAATATTACATATTTTGTACATTAAATTGTAGTCAGAACCACTTGATATACTAGTTTACGATACTAATATTAATTTTACGGAAATGAAAAGTTAAATTGATATCAAGTCGATAAGGTTTCAATATAAATAAGTTTTATTTAAGTTTATTGAAGTATTGGTAAGATTGATAGCTTATATTTTTTTTTAGAAAGATTATAATATCCCTATCCTAGTGATTAGAAGTTCAATGAGTTCAATGATATAGCTTTAGATAACTGTAAAAGACCTTAAATTTATTATTATATTTCATGGTTTTATGTCAACTTTGCTGATATTTGAAGTTTACCCATATACAAGAACTAAATCGACATTATCGATAAATACCTAAAAACGTACTATAATATATAAAAAACTTTGAAGGAATCAAAAAAAGAATCGGCACGTAATTAGATTGACGATACCTTTAATTCTAAAACTATATCAATGATAATTAATGTACTATCTTTTCCTTTTTAAAGTGAAATCCTTATGTGACGAAAGCTAGAAAAATAGAAAAATCTTGATAAGATTTTAAGTATCGTTAACTTAAACGTAGTGGTTAAAAAAATTAACAGAGTTATTACTTTTTGTATTGTATAACTTAAATTGTATAAAAAAAAACTTCAAATCTAACGAAAATTCTAAATCGAAAACCTTGGAGTCGAGCAAATTAGACAATATAAACTTTCTGATTCGATTATTAGTAAACCGATGAAACGATAACAGCGTAAAAAAAAAAACCAACAAAAAGAAGGATATGTACTGAAAAAGGGAACGATAACGAGGATTATAAGCTTGAGATGGTATATATAAAGGTATGAGTGTTTTACGGAAAGAATTCTAACGTAGAATTTACCCTTGAGTTACGTATTAAAGGTATTACTAATATATCAATTAAACCGTTCAAAAAAGCAATCGAATATAGATCGACAGCCTTTTTATACAAGGGTTTATTTAATTTGTATTGTTAACGAAATTTCAAAGCTAAAACATTATGATCTTTCAATTGAAAATATTTTATGAGATGAAAGCTAAAGCTATAGACTAATTATACGAAAAGTTACGACTAATCGTTTAAGGATATGGTAATAAAGGTAAGGACTAGATTTTTACTTAATCGCTTATAATCCAAAAGATCAAACAAAGTTTTATCGTTGTAATTGTTATTAGTTTCATTGTTAGTATAAGCGGTAAGTTTACATTTAACAGTCGTAATATAATGTAAACGTATATGTAATTTTCAATCGAACTTTAATAGATTGTAATTGTTGGTAGAGCCTTAGATCATTGTAACGTTGTCAATTCGAATCGTGGTCGAAGTAATAGTAGTATTGTATTAGTTAAGTGGTGGATGTATTGTTCTAGATTTGGCAGACAGCTAGCCGGTATGCATAGTAATTTGTATAGCCAATTGCTTGGCTAGTGACCTAGAGTGAAGTGCAAAGTACTGCACTCGATTTACACTCAATACGGGAAGTCCACACAAATAATACACTTAACTTGCAGTTTAGTTAACTTTACTATAAGTAAAGTTGATCTATTACACTATATGTAATACTATTTCAATACTAGCGGCTTTTTAGTTTATGCGTATACGTTAGTGTAGTTAACTAATCTTTTCCGGTTAGCGTTAATTACAGCGACCTCATCAACTTGCTAACCCCTTATCAATTCCAATTGACCTCCATACTGAATTGAACGTAAATTAACCCCGTTTACCGTTAATTTCCTTACGGCTTTGAGTTCCGAGTTTATTAATTCCCACAAAATTTTCTTCTGCCACAGGCCTTTACAGGCTTCTACTTTAGATGTACCAATTAAAAAAATTGCCATTGTTAACTCCACCAATTTTCTAGTAGTCTTTCAGTTTTCCAACATATCCATGACCGCCGTCACATAATTTGAGCCTATTTCCCGAATAAATACCGCGTGAGAATAGGATTATACGGCGCCGTTTGGCGCGAGAACATCGTCGCGTCGCTGCCGCCGCAGCCGCCGCAACCGGCACCCCTAGTATCATTACCACTAACAGTAATAGCCCACCGTCGTTGGGTATAATCTTTCCCATTGCCGTTACACCGCCCGCCCCCGCCACCCCATTCGTCGTTACACCGCCAAATCCCGCCGCCATTACGCCGCCCAACCTCGCTGCCCCTACTTCGCCTAGCCCAGCCACCGCCTTCGCCTCATCCCTTTTTACCATTACCGCGTCGACCTACTCCTCCCCCTTTTTCCCCTCCCCCTTTTCCAGTTCGAGGGAGGAATGGAGGGCTCCTAAGGTTATAAATCTTACCCTCTTTCTATAGGTAAAGACCTCATTATCCGTAAGAGCCTTTTTATGCCGTAAACGTAACTTGGCGTAATTACGTTAAGGTATACATATTTTAAGCCTTTTGTTCGTAAGTTTTTAATTTCCTTTTTTGTAAATGAGGAATACGAAGCGAATTTTCTCCGTCGTTTCGAGTTTCGTATTGTTAAAGTACGCTGTAAGGCCTTTTTAACGCGTTAAACGTTAAAGCGGCGTACCCAGGTCCATAGTATTAATCCGTTAATAAATACACCTTACGTGTCATGTATCGCGTCCGCGGCCGCGAGCAAATCTGTTGGCGATTACCACGAAAACGGAGGCCGTTTAACTTATTACTACCGTTACGAGAGGATTGATAGCTCGTACGCCCCTGTTCTGGTAGTTTTAGGGCCGTAAGCCGAGGCTGTGTTACGCGCCCACCGGCTTTTTAGTAAGTTTCAATAGAATTTTAAAAACTTTATTTGGTATAAATACACCATTTGGAGTAATCCGAAAAGAAAATCATCGTAAATAACTAAAATAAACCGATATTGATTAGTAATAAACGTTAATCGGCGGATTAGGAAAATTGTAGCTATTGTCGTCGCTTAAAAATGGGGCCTATATATATATTACGCGGACGAGTTTAAAGACGTTATTATATGTTACCGTAAAAAGGATAATCCCTTTCCTATACCTTTACTTAAAGGTATAACTAATAAGGTGTAAGTGTTGGTAGGCCTTAAACGTTGCAATGTTGTCGATTCAATTGGTTGAAGTAACAGTAGTATTGCGTAGTCAGATGGTGGATGTATTGTTCTAGGTTTGGCAGACCGCTAGCCGGTCTACACTGTAATTTGTATGGCTAAGTGCTTGGCTTGTGCCCTAGAGTGAAGTGTAGCGTACTGCACTCGATTTACACCCAATGCGGTAAGTCCAAAGACTTACCGTACAAAGCAATACACTTGTAGTACGGTCAACTTTACTTACAGTAAAGTTGACCTACTGCTCTACATATAATACTATTTCAACACTGGCGGCTTTTTAGTTTGTGCGCGCATACATCAGTGTGACTGACCAAATCTTTCCGGTTAGCACTGAACAGTGGCCTCGTATCCCCTGTTAATTCCAATTGACTTCCCTATTTGACCTTAATTGCTCCGCCGCTCCAAGGTCTAAGTTTATCAACTCCCACAAAAAGTTCTTCTGCCACAACCAATCCTTCGCAACTTCAACTATGCCACTCAAATAAATCACCATCATTAACCTCCTAATAATCTTCCAGTCTACTAGTATATCCCTATCCGCTATCATGTGATTTAGGTTTTCTGGGCGGCCTATTTACGTAGCCCTCGATACATATGGTTAGTTTATTGCTATCTACAAACCTTTTCGGTACTTTTTTTGATGTAGCCTTCATTATAGAATCTGTATAATTATCTTTGCCATCGATCCATCGGAATTACTTAATCTTCCTCCCTTTGTAAGCCTTGCGGAGTGCTATTACGTCGATTATTATGCGTTTTTCTTAGTGGTTCCGAACTTTGACAGGCACTCGAAGAGACTCCTCGAATCGATGCAAATGACCAACGGGATTAAGGGAATCTTTAGCTGCCTGATAATAATGTTAAGGGTTTCCTATAATACTATACCTACGTTAAAACCCGTTATTATGCCGTAAACATTTGAAGCCAATACATTTCGTGTAATCCTTTTACACTTAATGGAGGTTTAATAAATTAGGTTTCCGGTAATATTAAATTAATTTTCCCGCCCATTTTTGGTAATCAAGGTTATTAAAAAGCCTATTTATAAAGATAAGTCGGTGTTATTTATAAAGGAAATTATCGTGAAGATTATTAACTTAGCTTTTAAAAGGTAGATTGGCACCATATTAATTCCGCGGTCCAAGTTTAGCATTTACCATTCCAGCCTCTTATTTAGTCGATTGAAATTTTAATCTATTAGTATTAGTATTTGTATTACAATAGATAGGTCGTACAAGGCTTTCGGTTAGTATAATGTGGCAATATAATTACCCCGTATACGTTGTTCCAAGTATCGTTAAACCTTAGCCTTATTAGTCTTATCTATTATGGTAAAAATGGAGCCCTAGCCCTTTGAGCGAAAACTTAGGCTGGTATTAATATTAAGCATACGAATTAACAATTTATTAAAGTTAAATTAATTGTTTTCCGTTAACGTCGGTACCGGCTTATAATTTCAAAACTTAGAGTCCTCGATAGCTCGTTATTACTGTACCATAATATTAGTCGTTCCGATAAAAAAGGTATCGTTAGTTTACGATACCTATTATGCCGAAGTCCTTTTTTTACGTTATTAATAAATACAGGTCGTATATTAAAAACTTCATCGTTAGCCGGGCTTTAAAGTACGATGAATAAGTTAAAAACTAATAAAAGTTTGCCTTCGCTAATCCATACAATAATTTAACCCACCGTATTACCGTTTCTGACAGGTAAATGGCGCGGAGTTCCTATAATAGTTTCAATAGTATAATCCGTTATAGGTTTGTTACTAACTATATATAGGCTTACATAATATTACGGTTATTAATTATAAACTTAGCTTTAATTTTAACTAATAAACTTATTACTAAGATAACTACTAAACGTTAATTAATCTTTTAAATCGTTAACTATTACGTAAAGATCCAACCCTTACCTTTATAGTCGTATATTTAAGCGATTAGGCGTAACTTTTTATACGGCCGCCTTGTGGTCTTACCTTTAACCTCGTAAATAATCCTCCACTTGAAAATCGTGACGTTTAGATTTTAAAGGTTATAGTTAGCCTTTAATACAAATTATACTATATTTAAAATTAATAGTCCGTCGATTTCAACCTTTTCACTTTTCTTGAAAAGTTTGCCGAAAGTTTGAATAATCCTTTATACCCTAAATTTTACTGCAAAGTCTTCGTTATCCTTCTCTTTTCTACTTACCTAAGCAGTATTATAGGTACGACCTGGTGTCACGACCCAAGTATGATAGCGGGTCAAAAAGCAAGCCAGTGTGCAGCTGAGCCCGAAGTCCAACACATCAGGCGGGGAACACCTTTCCTTTGTTAGCGGAAATGACTAAACCAATCATGTAATTAGGATCAGTGGGATCAGCACTGATCCAAGTGATCCAGTACTGAAAACGGTATAAAGGCACGGATATATAAGGCCACGGTCATCACCACATAGATAGAATTTCCTTCATAGCTCTTCAGTTGTCAATATAAGTATTCAATCTCAGTGTATTCTGAATAGCCTTACGGCTTTTGATTATTACTTGTACGGTTGTGATATTGCTCACTCAGCACCTCTGCTACCTTCGTAATAACATAAACCCTCTGACACCTTCTCTATACTCATGGGTATTTAGTGTAATCATTACACCTAGTATATATTCCTCCTCTTTAAAGTTCAATTTTTTGGAAGGTTGTCCACGCCGGCAGCGTTTAATTAGCTTGTCAATGACGAATGGGGGAAGTTCGTATTAACTTGGTTGTTTAACTTAAAGGTTTTTATTGTCAGTAGCTCTAATATAAGGATAAATCTAAGTAATCCGAAAAGATATAAGGCCGTTAATAGTTTTAATAACCACTTTAAAGTTCGTAATTCTTAATATCTTATATGGCATCTCTTATTTTCCCGGCTTTCGACATACGAAAACTTTACTTTATAATAACAAAGCAAACAAATCGATTATTATAGGCCAGATTTTGGTATTAAAGGTATTATTAACTCAATAGCGTGCCGATTACCTTTGTAGTTCCCTTAAAACTTTAATGTAAACTGTAACACGTTTTAAATACTTGCCGAGGGCAGAGATTTACTTATTTAGCGTAGGTACGCTCCAAAGATCAGAAATTTTGGCACTAGGCCGTTAAGGCCTACAGTATCGTTTAAGCCCTTTATTACCATTTGTAAACGTGCCTCCAGATCCGTAAAACTTCCAATTTTCAATGTAAGGATATTATACGTTCGACGAAGTAGGGCGTATGCCCTTTTAACCTTCCTAATACTTTAATAGGCTTTTATAAGTACTTATTTACACTAAATACCCATTATCTTGATATATTTTTAAAACTTCGCCGCCCTAAAGTTGGTACCAATATCGTAAATAACGATATTAAGTAAACTTAAGTACGTGTTAATCCACAATATCCTTAACGTTTTCTATGTATCCTTTACCGAAAGGGACTTTAGGAATTTAACTCCATAAAGAAAGGTTACGAAGTAAACGACGTAAAAAACAGGCTTATTATTTAAGTAAAATATATTAATAAAGATTTTATAGTTTAAGTCTTTATCGTATTTTAGTATAAACTTCAATCCTTGGAAGGTTTAAATATACGTTTAAAAGTAGTAATAAAGCCTTTTAATGGCTTTTAAGGCAAAATATTTCACATCGTTATACCTTACAAACTTTAGGACTTTATATAACCTATTAATATTTAGGTGGTTAAAATACTGGTATGATTAACATATCTCCGGTTTCGTCAGGTTTAATACTACTGCTTCCGAATCTTAAAGGTAAAACTATAGGTATCCTTATTTAAAAGAGAGTAAAAACCTCTAGATATTTTTAAACAACTAGTCTATTTTAACGTCTACGTTAACACTAAAGGTCTTTATGTCATTTAAATGAAGTATAAAAGGAGTAAGAGACTTAAGGATATAAAATGTAATTACTTTCACAATAGTTTAAACTACTGTTATCTTTAATAACGACAGTTGTTCGTCTTTGTTAAAGCCAACCTTAACCTTATTAATATTATAAAGATTAATTTCAATAGATATAATGCTTTTACTTTATAATATTACATATTGCGAATAACCTCCTATTAAGTACTTTACTGTTTCAGTATCTGGTACAATACCTTAAAACGTATGGTCCGCGTAACGATTGCAAAGATTAAAGGTATATAAAGGGTTAGGGGTATAATTAGGGTAAAGGTAAGGGTTTTTACCACCTAAACGGTATAAAAAGATATAGTCAGCTAGTTAATAGGTTGTCGTACTGGAAGTAATATCTTCGTGTTATTTAATTTACTTAAGAGCGTTAACGACGTTAGTTAACTCGTTACCTTTAATATTTATAACCTAATTTAAGTAATCTTATTTCTCAATAATAAGGTATTGGACGTAATACGATATTTTCCTATTATTACTTTCGGAGATAGAGTAACGAGTTAACCAACAAGCGGCTTTATTACAAATCCAACATTTTTTACCATTATTACGATAATAGTACTTATAGTTAACAGGTCCGCCTAAATTTCAATAACGTTAACGTAGGTTTTACCACCAATTTGAGGCTGGGGTTAATGGATTCGACCTTAGGAATTATAGGCGCAAGTATTTACGGTCGACGTAGTTAACCACCATAAGGTTTTTCTCTTTTACGTTAAGGAAGTTGCCAACTTAGGTATATTTACCAAATAAGTTTGGTATAAGTACCATTACGGTGGTAAACGAGGAACGTAATTAGTTAAAAAAGCTTTTACATGTAGTATTTAAGCGTTATAAAGCGTATTCGAACTTACTAATACCCGTGATAACTACCTGTACCTGTTCGCGAAATGTGGCTTTACTAACGTAAGTTTTCCCTATTACCTTTTAACACATTATTAATTTGTTAAGCATTTAATTAAGGATATCAAATAATAATTCCTCCTCTTTTTTCTTTACCATTATTGAAATTTACCGCGTAATGACCCAGTTTATATAGTATTGTGTAAGGTGGACGTCGTATTCGAAGTGGCCTTTTATACTATTATAAATTTAGCGAAACGTAGTGACGTTTGCTAGAAAGATTAGGTAGCAGTTTTTAACGTTCCTTATAAGGATTACAGGAAACAGTGAGTAAAAACTAAAAGGGGGTACCTTTATTTACTTACAAATATTTAAAAAAGTATTATCTTAATATCGAAAAAGTTGTAAGGCTTTCCATTATACTTTTCTATATTATCCCAGATTTTGATGAAGTTCATTCTCAATTTATAATTAATATTAACTATCTTAATAGGTTTTAAAGGAAGGTCGCGATAATTATTTTAGGCTTAATTAATGTTTCTTAGTAGCTTAAGTTTTAAATGTTTCGAGGTACGGTATTAAGGGTAATTGCCAGTCGCCTGGACCAATAGGTAAATTCATATAGTAAGGTTTATAGTCGGTTTAAGTATGTAGGGTCCGAAGGGAGAGGGTTTCTAAGGTGTTTAACAATTGTAATGTTAAGGATCGATAAGGCCTTATAGGTTTTAAAATGCCTGATGATCTTGCTTAATTAACCGGTGTAAAGCGTTAACGTTAATACCTCTGACCGTGTTGGCAGCCGTTACTTTACGCGTTTTTCCGCCACCGAAAGCGTACTTCGCATTATCACGTGATGACATTGAAATAGATTCCTTATCGTTAGCACGTAAAAAGGCTTAACTTAGCTAAGGGTAAAGGGGAGATCCTTTAGATCGTATATAAGAGCGTTAAAGTTCTTTAACGGCTTTCCCTTTGTTTTAGGGGTCTTATAGGTATTACTTAAGCTAGGCTAGTTTAAAAAAGGGTTTGGCTATTTCTTTCGAAGCCCTGTTTGGTATATAAATTCCGCGCCTTTTAACTTTTGTCTTTCACTTAACTTTGACTTGCCATTGGATCGTTTTCTACATTTCTGGTGTCTAGTGGTTCAAAAACTCGCGAAAGTCTAGAAAAGCATTGACGCTGCAGCCAAACTCTTTACCGGCGTCAAACTTAAGGATGTACTGACTAAAGTAATTGGTCAGGTAAGCTTTATTAAAGGTCTCGTTAATATCTTTAGTCCAGAGTTAATAGTCGTATTGGTTAACGAAAACTGATTCGAGGTTTCTAATCACTTTTTTTAAGGTGGAGTCGGTGATAGCCTCAAAGTAAGCATTGGAGGAAAACATTTTAAGGCTTGTATAGGGCGTGGTAGGCGTATAGAACGAGGGACTTAGGTGATCTTAAGCATAAGGAACTTGGTGTTTTGGCATAAAGTCGCGTGGAAACTTGGCGACTTGGCGAAAGGTCGCGTAACGTGGCTTTCTTAGCGTGATTTGGTGTTTCTCAGTGTTTCCACTCAGAGCAGCGAACTTGACGATTGAAGTGACGTGGGGAGTGAAAAGAATAAAGTATGGGCAGAGGTTTGGTATAAAGAGTATGGTCAAAAGTCGTTGTTGGTAGTAGAGGTTATAGGTAAAGGGCGAAGGTTGTTTGTTGTGGTTGTTTGGCGTAGAAACTTAGTTGTTTTTCTGTAGTAGTAGCACCCATAGTAGTACTGACTTAGCCGTTTGCCAACTTGTCGTTTAAAACTTTTAGCGGTCAATCTCAATGCTCTTTAAAAAGGATCAATAAAGATTTCTTGGTGTTTTCGATAGCGATACCGTCGTTTACTTTCAGATTGCTGTTGAAAGATTGACGTAACCCAAAAAGTCTTCTCTATTTTCCTGCCGTTGGAAGACTGTCGCAGTACTAATAGAGGCCCTTCAAAAAAACCTTTCCTCTACCCTAGCGATAAACACAGAGCGTAACCGGAAAGTTGATTCTTCTTCTACTTAGCTTATCTGTACTTAACCTAATAGGCAAGTACTAATCAGTGTTGGTAGGCCTTAGACGTTACAACGTTGTCGATTCGATTGGTCAAAGTAACAGTAGTATTACGTGGTTAGATGGTAGATGTATTATTCTAGGTTTGGCAGACCGCTAGCCAGTTTAAACTGTAATTTGTATAGCCAAGTGCTTGGCCTGTACTCTAACGTAAAGTGCAGCGTACAGCACTCAACTTACACCCAATGCGGTAAGTCCGAAGACTTACCGCACAAAGCAATACACTTGCAATACGGTCAACTTTACTTACAGTAAAGTTGACCTACTTCCCTGCATATAATACTATTCCAACAGTAAGGTTATATTTTCTTTAACGTCAATAAAGTCATTAACGGTAATAACAGTAATGTTAATATAAAAGGGGAAAGCGACATAGAAAACAGTAAGGATGCGATAACGTCGCCTTTTACCTTTAGTAATGAATAAATACTTTTGGGCCGGGACGGCGCGCCTGACCATAATATAATACGTTACATAGTAATTTTATAGCTTTATAAAAAAACCAATCGTTTAAAGTAATGAAAATATTATAAAATTTAAAATAAAAAAGGTAATATATAAATATTAATTTATTATTGTAAAATTAAATAAATAGTAAAATAAAACAGAAATAGATACGAATAGCCTTGTCTAATAAAAGTAAAATCCGCTATTAATATGAACAGTCCATTTAATAAAAGTCAAACGTAAATCGGTATGAATAGTATAAAACAGGCTGATCCAGTAATTAAGTAGCTTATTAAGGTCGTAAAACCTCTTTAATAACCCTAATAGATAATGTATTTATTAATATAAGTGTTTTTAAGGCTTAATTCGGCGAATTTTAGTTATCGTATTCATTAAATTGGATTTTCCGTTAATTTATTTCATGTTCTAGATTTTACGGCGTTCATACGACTCGCGTAAAGTTATAACATCGATTATTAAATGCTTTTCGTTCGTAATACCTAATTTAACCAGGTATTCATAAAACGAAAAGGAATTAATATATACGATAAAAAGGATAAGGTGTAAATTAAGGTTAGAAATAATTATTCGAATTATTATCGTTATAATAATATACGAATCGAAGCTTTTAATTATATCATAAATTTCGAAAGTTAAAACGTTTCGTATAACTCTTTCATTCTTAAGAAAGCTTTATTAAATAATATTTTTACGAAAAGTAAAGCTGTTTCGAGCCGGTATTTCATTACTGAAAGTTAGGACGAAATCTATTCGTAAGTAATAATTATTATTATTAGTAAAAGAGCCGTTGATAAAAATGAATAGCTTCATAATACATATATCTAATAGTATAAATTATAAGCTGCGTTCTTAATTATATATTTATTACAAAAAAGTTTGTTTAGCACCATATATGTATCGTCCGTCGGCTTGGTTTAACATTATACGGCGATAAAAAGATTAAATATTGCTTTTAGTTATATTACAAAGATAACTTCAACGCCGCGTATACGTTAATATTTATATTAGTCGGCTCGTTTTACGTTATTTAAGGTAACAAAAACAACTATATCTAACAGCTCTTTTTATATAAAGCTTAAAATATTATTTCGAAAGGTAATCATGGTATTATCAAAATCGATTATATTATCTTTTATTAGAAACGTTTCAAGTTTAGCTTTTAAGTCGGCTTTTCAAAGTTTCCTCTCCTTCAATATAAAAAAATAAGAAGTTATATAACGTTAACGTGTCGTTCATCTATATATTCATTAATGTAAAGTTTTTCGAACGAGCCGTTAATATTAATAGGCACGAGTCGAAGGTTAAATTAGTTATGTAGAGTCGTTCTTCATAGTAGTTTTAATAAATATTTTACTAATAAACACCAGTTTCGGCTAAATTGTAAAATGGTTTTATGATACGTAAAATAGTATCAGGTAAATAGTGTTATTTAAAGTTTTTAGATATATTAACGTAAATCCGTCGTTTTAAACGTTTTTCAGATTAGTTATAGATTTATTTTTTATCGCGAAATGTAATATATAAGTTACATAAATTGTTAAAAAAGCCACGAACGTAAAAATTAGTCGATAGTTTACCCGTTGTAATATAGTTGATTCGGTTATAATATCCTTCTTACTTTCGTCGTTTTAACCTTATATAAATACCTAAGGTAATAATAATACCCCTATGACGGAGTTTTAAGTTAAGTTCATGGTTTTTTATTTACTTTTATGTAATCAAGGATTTCGTAACAAAATTTCCAAGGCGTTTTTTGATTTCAAAGTCGAGGGGGTGTTTTTGGCGTTTAGATTTTAACAGGTTTAATACAAATAGGCCGATTTCGTTCGAAGTAGTCGGGTTAAATTCGCGTTTTAGGGGTGAAGTCGAAACTAAAGTCGGTTTAAATTCTTCGTTTTAAGTAATTTTTTATCAGCGGTTTTACTCGTTTTACGCGTTCGGTCCGTTCCTTTTCACCTTTTTTCTATTTTCGTATTATTATTTAGCGAAACGAACTCGTTCCGTTTAGTAAGTCAACGAATATATTATAGCCCATAAATCCGTTAATCCTTTAAAAGCCAATTTATATATTTTTAGTTTTCTAAATGAAAACTTTAAATTGTAATAATAGGTTTAATACGTTAGCTTCAAGTAGGCTATTCTTTATATCCAACGCCCTAGATACATTATTCTTTGCTTGTAGTAAGCGTAGAGCCGTTATAACCTCAGCTATAACATTGGTCTTTTACATTTTTAATAGTAATAGGACAAAGTTTAGGTGGATTCCCGGGTAGGTATTAAAGATAAGGAACGTAAGGATAAGGCTATTTAGACTAAAAGTGTTATTAATGATGATAACCGCTGTTTAAAAGATAGATTTTTCAAAACTAATACTCTTTAGCTTTTTTATTCATACTATACGTTTTTTTCAGTCATCTATAATATCGTTTACACTTTTTAATACCTTATGAGGCTTTTACTAGGATTTATTTATATTTGTTACCGGTTATCTAAGCTTTCGTACGTTATTCGATGGAATTGAAAGCTGTATCGGTGTCGTACGTAATTTAATTTAAAGGCCTGAAGTAAACTTTAAACTAGTAATTAATTAAAACGTCCTAATAATTCAAAACAAAAGCGTTTCTTGAAAACTTTGCGGCTTGAAATAATATAACCGTATCGACGACGTAAATGGGAGGTCAACTATTTAGGTATATAATATGAATAATTATTTCGTAGTCAAAATATACATCGTTTTGAAGGCGGAATTTAAACTATCGTGGGGCTTATAAGTAAAGTTGGTACTTATAATAAAACTTTTCCATGACTTTAAATTCGTTTTCCCCTATATCTATATAGATTACGATGTAAATTAGGTGTTCAAATCTTTTAGAAATTAGGTATTCGAATTGTCGGTATAAAACTTGTAATTTTAATTAATTTAAATAAATAAATATAAGTATATATGTTTTCGAAAAGATTTACAAATGGCTAAATTTAAGCTTAAACAGTACGGATACGTTATTTAAAGCGCGGACAAGTTAATCAATTGTATTTCGAACCTTAATTTCGAACTTGTTTATATTGATTAATAAAAGCAGAAATGGTGTTTTAAAATTTATTACGTAAAACTTAATCGATTCGAAACGCGTATTTATAACAACCGTTTCGAACGACGTTACCTTACCTTTACTAAAAAGAACCTTTTGGTGTTTTCCTATCCGATCTAACCGAAACTTCGGAAATTTCGTCGTACGTACGTTAAATTGTCGTTTTCCGACCGTCGAAATCTATTTAACGTTAATATCAGGAATAATACCCTAGAATCTGATTTAATATTTGTGAAAAATAGTAAATTACGACGTTATATTAGCTTTAAATAATTTATTTACGTAGTTTAAACTTATAATATATAAAACGAAGGTATTTCATAATCTGGAAAAAATACGTTAGGCGTTTTTATCGTCGTAAACTAATAATTATGTATCGTCTTATTTAAAATTATCTTTCTCGAATATATCTTTGTAAAGATATACGTCAAATTCGTTATCTGTACCTTTGTATTCGGCTACGTATATTGTAAAATTAGCTTTTATCCGGCGCTCAGAATTATATTTAGTTTTAAATTTTCGTTTAGTCCGAATCCATTCGTAAACGGGATGGTTTGTAAATTAACAGCCGACTTTACCGTATATAATACATCGATTTTACAAACTTATAGGACGCTATATATTTTTTTGTAAGTATTGTTATGGTTTCGGTTCATTTCTTCCATTTCCAAACGATTGTTCCTATCTTTTACTGTTAAGAATTTCTCTCTCGTACCTGTACTTTAAATATTCGTTTTACTTCGGGTAAACTTTGAATCTCCGATTTAAAATATGGTAAATTGTTTCGGAAAAGTTTGTTTTAATGATTTAGGCTTCGCCTTTATCATTATTAGTTACTAAAATCAATCATAAATTTACCTATCGATGTATAAAGATTTAGAATAATATTTTAAAGCTTATATAAAAGGTCTTTAAGTTTTTTTTCAATTTAAAAAGTATAAGGTCGAAATCTGGGTTTTCACGATAGGTTTTTATCATTATTTATATAAACAGTTTATCGACTTTGTATTTCGATTTCAAGGCTAATTAACATTTTCGAAATTTTGTTAATAAGGCGGTAAGGATTTCCTAAGCGTTTTTATCAGCATTCTCTTATTAATTTTTCTTACAAATTCCCACGTTATTTTAGTTTGATTCTTGTCGTATAACTCGTAGTTAATCTCGTTGTTGAAGCGGGATTAAAAAAGATTATTATACTTTGCGAATATATTTACTTATATAAGATAATACATATACCATTCCTTAACTTACCCGGAAAATATACCGGGTAAAATAACGTGCAATTATAATATTTAAATATTTAATCTTTTATATATGTTAAATATAACGTATATCTTATTATCCAATATATCGTACGGTTCGCTAATATAGTTGTTATCCTTATGTTACAGCCTAATAAAGTTTATTAACTTCGTAAGGTTTCTTTTATCCGTGGAAAAGCGATGTAATAAAAGGTCGTAATAAGGGTCATAGTTAAAAGGTATTAGTCTGTATGGTACGTATTAACGTTTTACGCTGATTATTATTTCCTTGGTTAGGTTGTTTTTTATATTCCTACTAATTATAGATTTTTAAGGTGGGTTGTTTTCTCCGTTTCGGCCGACTCTGTTGTAGCTAGTCCGGTTGTTTTTTGCATTTCGGCTGACTCCGTTTTAGCCAGTCGGGTTATTTTCTGCGTTTTGACCGATCCAGTTATAACCAGTAGGGTTATTCTTTACGTTTAGGGAGTGGTTTAGTATTCGGTTTTACGTTACAGTATAAGCCGGTATAAGGGTATATTATACTTGTATGATAAATAAGGATTGTAAGCGTTTTTTCCCCTTGTAATTACCGCTTTTAACTTAGGGTATGGGATTATACCGTTTTACACGTAATTCCCCTCGTTTTAATAGCAGTTGATTTTATTCAGTAAAGTAATACCCTTTTACAAAGTTCTTAAGATACAAATCTTTATTTCCCAATCTGTTACGTCAGTAAGTTATGTTGTTTCGAATAAGGTCTTTATAAATCGCCTATTTCTATCTCCTAAGATATTAATCCCTCTGGTTCGTAATTAGATTCATAAGGCTTTGGAAATAGTAAGATTTACCCTTTATCATATTTCCAACGTCTAAACTGACAAATTGTCATAGAATTCTTCTGGTAAGTTAGGTTCTTGTATTTATTTTTCCTAGTAACGGTATATGAAGGTTAATATATATATATTTACGATATTAAGTTCTAGTTTTTCAACTGGTAAATCGATAGTGTTATCCCAAAGGCTCAGGTCGATCTCTTATATCATAGCCTTTCTAATTCTTATATGTTTAACTAGGATTTTAGAGGAAACGTTGGCTTCTTCCAATATTATTGGATTTAGGGCTATAATTAAGATTATTTTAAGGCATTGAAACGATATATTGAAGTATGGCAATTTCGTAATATATATGGATATATCTAAAACTTAGGGTAATTTGGCGAATACAAAGCGAATAAAGTAATTAAAACAGTCGGAATAATATTTACAAACGCTTTCTAATATAAACAAATTTTCAATAATATATAAATAAAACGTAACTATAAACTAGTTAAATGTTTCGGATTGATTATATTAAAATTGGTAATAACATATTAGCTAAGCGGTTAGGAAAACTTAAAATGTTATAGGAATTAAATTTAGGAAATATAAGGTGAACATAGGCAAACTTCAAACAAATAAAGCGAATGTGGAAAATTAGGCTAGGTAAGGGAAATGTCGAGTTGTTATATTCTTTGGAATACGTTAGTCTATCCGTATTAGCGTGCTGTAGTAGAATTTAGTGGAAGGAATCGGTTGGTTACTTGGTGTATAACCTATTTTAATAAGGCGGTCAGGTTATTTATTTGTATGTAACCGATCGTAGCGTTTTTGAAATACGTAATTCGTAAAAAAAAATCATATAGGTACTAACAAAAGGTTCTGAAACTTAGTGGTTTTAGCTTATGTAACCTGGTATCCGGTAGATCCTAATAAAAGGTTCCGAAACTTAATGATTTTGGCTTACGTAGCCTGGTACGTGATAAAACGCTCTTCAAAAAGTGCCCGGGTACGTTAAAATGCTAAATAAAGGTTAATAATAGCGTAACGGGGCTTTTAACAAATAAAGAGCTAAATAAGGGTAAAAAATATCGTGTCAAAGTTTTTCTTCTTCAAATTACTTCAATTTTACAGTCTTTATACACGTTGATTTATAATTCTTATAAAAAAGAAGTATTGACATACAAATGATTGAGACCGCTATAACATCCCGTTATAGGTATTTAACGTATATTTATATCTTCTTTCCTAGGCTGTCTATAGTCGATCGAGTCAGATACTAATTAATACCGGTAAGGTTTAAGTACGTATTTACGTAAAACAAAGCAAGTAAAAAAACTAATGCAAAGATAATTAATATTATAGTAAAGTAAGTTAAATATGTATACGAGCAAACAAAAGTATCCAAAGGTATACGCCACAGGTAAGGGCTTATAAGTCCTCTATCTAAAGCGTATCACTTTAAAGTACTCCTTCTAAACCGATCCACGCATTGCCGTCGGTCTGAAATAACCATTCCAAACCGATCTATGAATGATGCACTTTGCGTCTTGCAAGAGTGCAGCCTGCAGCATAACACGTTACCGTGCACCGTGCAGGAGTGCACCCTGCAGGAGTGTACCCTGCAATATAGTGCACTTCTACTTTGACTATGTATACTATATATGAGGGTATATAGTAATATCTACTTATAATAAGGCTTTTAACGTTAGTAACGCCGATATTCTCTAAACCTTAGTAAAAATAAAATAACGAATAGGTCAATTTTTATTAGGTTGTAATGAAAGCCGTTTTATGGTTAGATACGTATTAGAAAAAATCGGGTAATATTTATTCGGCTTTATTTATTGTAATATAACCTCGTTGAATAATAAATTCTCCTTTCCTTTTATAAGGAATATATCATTTCGAGGGTATTAACCACTTGCCTTATATATATCGTTTAGTCTAAATTTAATATCGACGTCGAAATACCGGGTTATTATAAAATCGAATATCCCCTTGTTTCGCTTTAAATTTATCCAAAGTTACGGTATACTAGTAATTTTCCAACAATTCCCACTCCGAGTTCTTAAAGCCCTTTGACTTAACTAATAAAAAATAAACCTCATCCTGCCCCGTTTTTACCGCTAATATTTTTTAAACTTTAAATTACTCGTATATATCCTCCTTTACATTATTAGTAACGAAAACTAGTTCCGGATATATATAGGATAAAACATGCGAAAAAAGGGGGTTTAAAGACGTCTGTTTAATTAAATCAACGTAAAACATTAAGTGTTTCCCAAAAATATCTAAACCGACATTAAACGGATTTAAAATATCGACGACCCGATATTAATTGTAAAGCTAGTGGAGCTTTTTATTTAAACGGTCAGTTTTAATATTACGAAGGCTTAACTAAACCTAGTACCTTACCTTATATCGTTTCGCCAAACGTGGTTTACGATTCGAAGCTGTTTTTATTTATTACTAGATATAAACTATCGCCGCCTAGGTTAACTTCGCTCTTTTGTATATATAAACTAAAAATACCGTAATTTGTCCCGCCACCCTAATTAATGACTTCGTATCCCCATTTACTTTAGGAATATGTAATATATTATACTTATTTACTAAATGGTTTGCGTAAAACCTAGTATCAGTAAACTTTCGATTATTTAACGTAAATTAATAAACGGGTAAACGTAAAACCTGATAATATAACGAAAAAACAACAACGATATTCAAGTACTTTTCAATTTCCTAGTTTACTCGTTTAATACCATTATCTATTTATAAATAATACGTTGTAAATAAAAGTTATTCGACTTTTACCGCAGAATATAAGGTCGTTTAAAATACATATACCTAATTCGAACCGCGGTTATTAATAATAAAAACCGGAAATTTATAAAATCTCCACTATATATCCCGAAAACTCTTCGTATATATATCGGTAATTATAAACCATATAGTTTTAAACTAAACGAACTTGGAAAAGCGATTCGTAATAACTAATAAATATCAGAGGCCGCTTTTAATAGCTAGTAAATCGACTATAAAGTCGACCTAAATATACACTTAATACCGATTTAAAATAAGGAGAAACTAAAGGAAGTCTTATCGTAAAGTACGATAAAGTTTCGTCCCGTTATATTACGTATATATTCGACATAAACGTCGAATATTTACGACTATCACCTGTTAATATTGATCCCGTTAAAAGCGAGAAATAAAATGTTTTTATCTGGATAACCTATAATAAACGAATCGTAGGTCATTATAATATTTTCGTTGTTAATAATTCATAATTCAGTAATTATAAACGGCTACAGTAACATAATATGCCTCGCGGGGTAATTTTATAATCTGTAGTTTGTACTAGTTATCCTGATTTAATTAAAAAGAGCTCAACATCTTTAGAAATCACTAATAAATAAACTTTATGTAACGGGTCGTTTATTACTCTTTAATCTTATAATTCCGTTAACATACCCGAGTTGAAAATAAAGTGATTATTCGGTATTAACGATATTAACGAGTCTAACGCGGACCGGATCCGTATTGGTGCCGCTGATTTCGTCATATTAAAATATTTCGACGTTATTTATGATAACGATTCAGGCGCGGTTCAAGCCCGGGGCGACCCCCCCTTTAACAACCTTTCAAAAACCTCCGGCCCAACATTAAAATAAATATCCTTGTGATTTAACAACTAAACCTTCGTCTTAATAAAATTATTTATGTAACCCGTCGCAATTTACATTCTTTTAACATATAAGTTTATTAATTTTGAATTTAATATAAAATGAAATTAGGCTAAAATCCCCGCACGCAGCGTTCCTTAACTTTGAGCTTATTTTATAATTTACGGGTTAATGTATTCGAATAGACGCCCTTAGTTACGGGGTTATACCGTAAATAATATTAAAAAAGAGAAAAGACCTCGGTCTATTGAACCTAGCAATTCGAAATCAAACGTGGTAGAGAAAAATATTCTAATCCTTTATAATCCGTCAAAAAAGTAAAGAGGGTAAGGATACTACATAATTCGAAAAACCACGTTTTTAAATAAAATACTACCGTAAGAAGTTTTTTATCGCAAATAGTATAATTATATTTCGTATTTGTCAGTCGTACGAAATAGTAAGCTATTAACCTTAAATACCATTTTTATCCTATTACGATAAATACTCCTTTAACGCCATTCCTAAATAGTTGGTTTTTACTACCGTTAGTCGATTAAAATCCTAATATGCCAAAATCGAGGTCGTAATAAAGGTATCTTTTAAGGTTCAAAATACATATTCCTTCTGATTCATTGAAACTAAACGAATTTTTTACTCCTTTAGTCGGACGAAATAATCTGTTAACTTGGAGAAATTACTCATAAAATTACGATAAAAGTTAACAAAACCTAAAAAACTTGGAACCTTTCGAATAATACGTGATGAATTTTACTTACGAATTACCCGGACTTTTTAGGGGTTGGCTTGAATACCTACCCCAACCGTTATAATTAAACCCAAGTATTTTACATTTTTGATCACAAAATTACACTTTTTTAGGTTTAAATTTAGCCATGTATCGCGAAAACATTTTAAAGCCATACAAACTTTCACTATATAATTATATAGAGTACCGGAATAAAGAACTAAAAAGATGTTTAGGTAGGTTATAACGAAATTATCCAAAATATACGCTATTACATAATTAATATATCGTTAAAACGTCGCCGGCGCTTTCGTTAACCTAAAAGGGGTAATTGATCATTTTAATAACCCGAATCGCGTATAAAAAGCTGTTAATTCCTTTTATCCGAGTATAATCCGGATACAGTAAAAGGTTATTCGAATACACAACTTCGTAAGTTATATTGACTACGATAACATACGTAAAGTTTCCCAAATTAAAGGCAAAATAGAGCGATTTTATTCGGCAATTTTATTTAATACTCGGTAATTGATATGAAACCGTTAATTACCCTTCGATTTAAAAATAAATAATACAAGTATTATAGCCGATAAAAAATTGACCCGAACCTAATCATTATTTATTAAATCTGCAACCTATCGTCGAAATTTAAAAAGTTAATTTCGTAATATCGAATATAATGGTTTTTAAAGCCTTTTTAGTAAAGATATATTTATTTCAGCTTAATATAAATGTAGTAATAGATAGAATTTCCCCTTACACATGAATAAGGTTATAGTTTTATCTTTATCGAATAAGTTGTGGAATTTTGCCAATTTCGGCGGGAAACATAACTAATTTTCCTCCTTTTTAACCGTAATCGTCGTTATTATTCATAAAATCCGCGTTATTTCGTAAAGGCTTATAATAAAAGCCAACAGGGACTAATCCCCCATATATTATACTTTTTAATATAAACTTTTTATTCAACTGATAAAAATCGAATCCATTACCCCCCATATATCTCCTAACCTAAAATGTACCATTATTAAATCGATAAACAAACCTTTTTAACCATAAATTATTAAACAAATACCTCTAACGATTAAAATTTCCTGTTAGTATCATATCCAAAATATTCTAAAAATTATATCTCACGTCATCCAGGAAAAAATATATATCAATATCGGGATCAACTATTTATTAATATTTATATGAAACTTAGCTATTTAGATTATATACGTATTTTACTGTAACCCTAATATCGTATTGAAATTTCGAGGATATAGTAACTGAATTTGATTTATCTATAACCGTTATATTAAAGGCTTATTTATAATATAATAACAATTACAGCCAAAATCTATTTAAATATTTGAGAAGTGAATATAATTAAAAATACAAGGATAAGGAATAAATTCTTGTTAATACGTATTTTAATTAAGCTAATTTTTTTTACTAGATTTTCTAATTAAGCTGTTAAGGTTATGTAACCCTTAAACGAAACTATATTTAGGAGTTAAACTTCCCTTGTCACCATTAATAAAAAACCTTCTTTTACCTTTTCAACGTAAACCGTATACACTTACGTTAAAGGTAATACCGGGCGGAAATCGTAATCGTGTTAATAATAGTCCGATGAACTATAACCTACGTAACGCCCCGAATAAACCTAACTTAACGTTTTTTTACCGTCGTTTATATCGCCCTACGTCTTTAGTTTTAAACGCCTACTAAACGGGTTTGTTAAAATAACTAGCCTTAATATCGAAATAATTAATTACGATTACTGCGTCCCTTTAACAAAGATCTTTAAAAGTTGTAAACCTCCGTTATAATTATATTACCATTCGGCATTGAGAATTATACGAGTCCCGTTAATTACCAATTAAAACGCCGCTTTAAATTTCAAAATTTTAACCTATCGGCAAATTCGCAATGCTTTTTCAAGGTTAAGATATAATTTATACGGCTAATACCTGCTGTAATAATTTTATCGCGAATATATAACGATACGTGAAAGCGCAAATGATTATAATTTACGGCCGAGAGCTAATTTAAGCCGCTCGTTTCAACTAAAAGTATTTCGAACCTAATAACGAATAATACCTATAAGTCTCGAGTACTTATAACCAAACCCTTTAATTCGACTAATACATAATCCGTGCGGTAAAATTCGTTAAAAGTAGCCTTAATATAATTGAAAAACTTTCCTATGTCGTATATACCTTCGTATCATCCGATTTCGTAATATGTCGTAACCGTTTACTTTACCGCCGTCGTATAATATCCTAATACGTAAAAAAACGTATACTAACCTTTTGCAATTTATATTTTATTCGCCTCCAATATAAATTTGATCGTTTAATGTATTGTAGTTTACATAACAATCAATTTGTCGATTTATAATTAGTTATATCGTTTTTGACTTTTTTAAATCCATGAAAAACTAATACGAATTGTAACTAATTCGACTTTAAGTTATCAAATTTTAGCTACAACCTAAACAAAGTTAAAAGTAAGATCGATAGGTAAAAACTATTAACCCAGTTATTATAATTATTTTATAACCGACGCGACATAGCTTATGGTATTTCATAAACAAAAAATATCGGTTTAAGTTGGCCCCGAAAAGGTAAAAGGTATATTTATAAAAGAAGAGGATTAGGTGTTCGCCAACGGCTTATCCTTTTTAACAACTTCAAAATAAGACGTAAAATTATTAAAGTTTATTATCGATTTGTTTATTATAAATAACTTTTTTTGAAAATATAAAAAAAACCTTAATAATATATTATAATTCGACTTTAGATAGTGAATTGAATAGGTACTAAAGAGGGTTTATGATTAAGGTACGGTAAAAGATTAAAAAAAGCTATTGTAACTTATTATATAGGACCTATAGGCATGGGTAATACCTAGTCCGTTACAAACCTTTACGTGTACTATACACGGACTGTCCCCAGTCCGCACCCGGCCAATATCCAGCTAACTTCTAGCCCGTTACATGCCCTTACGCGTACAGTACACGGACCGTACCCGGTCCGTACCCGGTCCGGGCTTAGACCGTGTATTGACTATCACGTTACGTATAAAGTCACGTAACCTATAGACTCTATAGCTAATGGCTTGAGTCCATAACAAAAATCGGTTTTCGACATGAATTATATAACCTTTCGAGTTAGTAAGCCGTTAATATCAACCTTATCGTTTTTTTAAAAATGTCTGCCAAAGGTTTTAATAATCCTTTATACTCGAAGCTTTAATACCAAGTCTTCGTTATTACTTTTTTCCTAATTACCTAAATAGTATTGCGAATACGACCCGGTGTATATTTCTCCTTTTTATTATTCCTTTTTTTCGGTGGTTGTCCGCGCTGCTGGCGTTTTATAGGCTCATTGATAACTGGTGCAGAAGGTTCGTGTTAACTCGGTCGCTTAACTTAAAGATCTTCATTTTTAAAAACCGTAATATAAGGCTTAACCTAAGTAATTCTGAAAGGTATAGAACCGTTAATAGGTTTAACAATCATTTAGTAATTCGCGACACTTAATATTCTATATAAGCCTTCCTATTTACTCTGCTCCCGTTATACAAGAACTTTACTTTGTTACGACAAAGCAAATACGTCGATTGTTAAGAGGCTGTTCCTGGTGTTAAGGGTATCATTAGATTAGAAGCGTTAGTAATAGATCGTTAAGTCCTAAAATATCGTTCAAGCCCTTTACTGCTATTTACAAACGTGTTTCCGGGGTCGTAATGCTTCTAATTTACAGCGTAAGAATATTATACACTCGTTGAAGTAATGCGTATACCTTTTTAACCCTTTTAATATTTTATTAAGCCTTTACAGGTATCTTTTTACGCTAGATAACTATTATATTGGCATTTCTTTTTGAAATTCTACCGCCGTAAAGTTGGTGCCGGTATCGTAAACGACGATGTCAAATGGGCCTAGGTACGTATTAATCTACAGCATCTTTAACGTTTTTCACGTATTCTTTGCAGAAAAGAACTTTAAAAACTTAGCTTCTTAAAAAGAGGTTGCGGAGTTAACGAC
This sequence comes from Anisogramma anomala, assembly GCA_038502455.1. NCBI lineage: Eukaryota > Fungi > Ascomycota > Sordariomycetes > Diaporthales > Gnomoniaceae > Anisogramma > Anisogramma anomala. The sequence continues at coordinate 31,034,294 of JASMMZ010000004.1, forward strand.
GTAAAAATAGGCTTGTTATTTAAATAAAACATATTAATAAAAGTTTCGCAATAAAAATTCTGATCGTCTTTTAATGTAAATTTAAATCTCCGAGGGGGTTTATATATAGATTTAACAGTAGTAACAAAGCCTTTTTAATAACTTTTAAGGTAAATTATTAAAAATTTTCATTCCTTATGAACTTTAGGACTTTATATAACTTATTAATGAATAAGTAATTAAAGCACCGGTATAGTTAACGTATTTCCGACTTTGTTAGGTTTAACATTATTGCTTCCAGGCTTTAAGAATAAAATCATAGGTACCTCTACTTAAAGATGAGAGGAAACTTTTAGCCCTTTTTAACCAGCTCGTTTGCGTTAACGTCGACGTTGATGCTGAGGATCTTTATGTCCCCTAAGAACAAAAGGAAAGGGGTAGGGGACTTAAGGATGTAGAACGTAATTACTCCTACAATAGTTAAAACTACTGTTATCCCTAATAACGATAGTTTATCGCCTAGTCTAAAGCCAATTTTGGCCTTGCTAGTATCGTAAAGATTGATCCCAGTAGCTATAGTGTTTTTCTTTTGTCGTGCCACGTACTGAAAATAATTTCTTGTTAAGTATATTGCTACCCCCATATCTGATATAATACTTTAAAACGTATAATCCGCGTAACGATCGCGAAGGTTAAAGGTATGTAAGGGGTTAAGGGCTTGGTTAGAGTAAAGGTAAGGGATTTTACCTCTAAAACAGTATAGGAAGGCGTAGTCGGCTAGTTACTGGGCCGCATTAAAAGAAGTATCTTTATGCTATTTGATTTTCATAGAGCCATTATCGCTGTCAATTGGCTTATCGCCCTCTAAATCTGCAATTTAATTCAAGTAATCCTGTTTAAAAGTGGTAGGGTACTAAATGTAGTACATTACCTTTCTGTTATTTCACTTGGAGGGTGGGTGCCGAGTTAATCAATAGCCAGACCTGCCACAAATCCAACAATTTTTATCACCATTACGACGATATTACTTACGGTTAACAGGTCCGCCTAAATCTTGGCCTTATTAACGTTAGCGTAACTATTGCCTTTAGTCTTTAGCCGGTGAATCAGACCTTAGGCGTTAGGGGCGCCCGTAGCCGTATATATGGTCAACGTAATTAACCACTGTAAGGTATTTTTTTATTTACGTTAAGGAAGTCGCTAGCTTAGGGAAATATACCAAACAAGTTTGGTTTACGCATCATTACAATGGCAAGCGAGGAATGCAACTGGCTAAAAAAGCTTTTGCAGGTGATATCTGGGCATTATAGGGTGTATCCGAACTCATTAACGCCCGTAATTGCTACCCTTACCTGCTCGCAAAATGTAGCTTCGTTAGCGTAGGCTTTCCCTATTACTTATTAACATAATATTAACCCATTAAATATTTGATTAAGGATATCTATTAGTGTTTCCTTCTCTTTCTTCTTCGCTATAATTATAGTTCACTATGTAGTAGCCCAATTTATATAGTATTAGGCGAGGTGAATATCATATTGGAAGTAGTTTTTTATACTATTGTAAATTTCGCTGAACGTGGTAACTCGAGTAAAAAAGGTTAGGTAATAGTTACTGGTGTACACTATGAATATTCTGGGGAATAATAAGTAAAAACCTAAAAAGGGAACCTCCATCTACTTACAAATGTTGAGAAAGGGTATTATCTTAGTGTCGAAAAGATTATAGAGTTTTCCGTTATACTTTTCCACAACGTTTTAGATTTTAGCGAAATTCTTAAGGAGTTTATAATCAATGTTAAACATTTTGATAAGTCTTAAAGACAGGTCGCAATAATCATTCTAGTCTTAATTTGTATTTTACAGCAGTTTAAACCTTAAAGCTCCCGAAACACGGTATTAAAGGTAATTAACAGTCTCTTAACCCGAGGGATAAAGTGCTGTGATAGGACCTGTAATGGGCTATCGCGTATAGGTAAACCTGCCGTGGAAATATTTTTAAGGGGCTTAGCGATTCTGAGTAAAGTGTTAAGGGAGAAGGGGGACCTAAAGGTTTTAAAAAACTTGAGATCTTATTTAATTAATTAGTGTAAAACGCCAACGTTAATACCTCTTACCGTATTAGTAGCTGCCGCTTCTCTTTTTCTGCCTCCGCCGAGGGCGTAATCCGCGCTGTTACATGAAGGTGCTAGACTATCGAGTAGGTTAACAGGTTCCTTATCGCTAACACATAAAGAGGCTTAACTTAGTTAAGGGTAAATATAAAGTCCTCTAAATCGTATATAAGGGCGGTAAGGTTCCTTAATACCCTTTTCCTTAGGGTGTAGGTTTTAAAGGCATTTTAAAAGCTAGGTTAGGTCGAAAAGTCTTTATACCAGCCTTATATTGACTTATAGTGGCATATAAACTCCTTACTGTTTCAGTTCTACCTTAATCCTTATCTTAACCCTTTTTTTTAATTAAAGTCAACATATTAATAGTCTAGTCGTTGAAGAGGCTACGAAAGTTACTAAAGACGTAATTAGGGTCATTAGTATTGCTTTGTTTAACGATATAGTAGCCGAAGAAGTTGATAAGGTATTTCTTGGTTAAATCTTCGTCAATATTTTGCCCTTTAAGGTCTTTATAGTATAGCTTCGTAAAAAGGGATCCTACGGCGTTAATCCCTTTCTAAATCCTTCAAGTAGGTGTCATTTCGAGGTTTAGGGCGATATAGGACTTAGTAAACGAGGGACTTAATATCTAGAGTGTGAAGACTTGGTGTTTTGGCGTGAAGTCGCGTGGAAACTTAGCGATTCGGCGTAAAGTTGCGTAACGTAGCCATTTCGGTGTAACTTGGTGATTATTGGTGTTTTTGATTAAGAAAGCGATTTTGGAGATAAAATTGGCGTGGGAGGAGTAAAAAAAGTAAAGTAGGAGCAAAGGTTTGGTATAAAAGGTAAGGTCAAAGGTCGTTTATTATTGGTAAAAGGCGAATGTTATTTTTTGTTTTGGCTGTGAAATTTAGTCGTTCTTACAGTAGTAGCATCTACAGTAGTACTCACTTAGCCATTTACCAACTTATCGTTTAAGACTTTTAGCGGTTAATCTCAATACTCTTTAAAAAAGATCCGTAAAAATTTCTTAGTGTTTTCAATAGCGATACCTTCACTACCTCTGGTTTGCCGTAAAAACTGGTGCAGTCCAAAGGTCTTCCTTACGTACTGCCGTAAAGACTAACATAGTAATAAAGGCTCTTCAAAAAAATCTTTCCTTTACCCTAACGTTGACGCGGAGCGTAACAACCGGAAATTAATTTCTTCTTCTACTTAGCTAATTTATACTTAACCCAATAAGCATTAATCAGTGTTATTAGGGCTTTATATCGTTGCAACGTTATCGATTCGAATCGTAGTTGAAGTAATAATAGTATTACATTAGTCAAGTGGTAGATATATTTTTCTTAGTTTGGCAGACTGCTAGCCGGTTTGCACAGTAATTTTTATGGCCAATTTCTTGGCCCGTAACTTAGAGTGAAGTGCAGCATACTGCATTCGACTTACACCCAATGCGGTAAGTCCATACAAACAATGCATTCAACTTGCAGTTCAGTAAACTTTACTGTATGTAAAGTTGACCTACTGCACTGCATATAGTACTATTCCAACAGTACTATTAAAATTGCAGAAAGAACTTTCAAACAATTTTTCGATCAGAACGGTAATATGTTATATCAAATTTCTGTACGGATTAGCTAAAGTGAATATCTATTGGATTTTAACGTATCAAACGTACTTTAAAAATAAGTTAATTATAAAGACTCCAAAGTTCAATCTATATTTGATTATTACGTAAGGAGACAACTTCGATATTTCAAACATGTAAATTAACGATACCCCTTTTCTTGAAAACTATGGGTTCGTAATAGCGAAATAATATACCATTCAATATTTAGGCCTTTGGAAGTTTAAACCAATTAAAATGTTGGCTAAGGATATATTACTTGACTTTAATGGTTCTTTAATCTGTATTAATATTGTTGAGGCGGATGAAAATTCTCGACGCGTATTTTAGCTAACGATTAAATGGGAAAAAGACGAGTTTAACAACGATTGATAGGGCTGAAGGGGTAAAATTATATTTATATCTGAAGTACTGGGTTTATATAATCTATATTTCCACGTTATACCAACCGAAAGCATTGTACAGCTTGTATATTGCAGTATAATTACAAGATATACTAAATAAAAACTTGAATAGGTTAAATAAAAGCATTTGGCAGTAAATGAATAATTTAAAGAATGGTATCAATATAGTTTCGATAAATTTAACGATTATAAAGTTAATAATATATATAAACGGATCCTTCAAGAATAATACTAACCTCACATCATAAATTAGGTTCCCTATAATGTTACTTAATCACGAAAAGTCTAATAAGCAATTTATAGTTACCGGTAACATCGTATACTAGATATAAGTCAAGTATAAACGTGTAATACGAAGCGTATTGATATTGAAGTCTTACGATATGATAATAGGTTTCGATATCGGTATAATAACTAACGATACTTTAAATATTATCATTAAACAGTTGAGATTACCTCCAATACTTGTAATTATATATATGTATTTCCAAAGCCTTTATAAATACCTTTTAAAGTTGGATACGATTAATCAAAAACGAATAATAATAGATGAAATAGATTTAAGTGAAGTAAACAAAGCTCGTAAAATCGATAAATTCCAGTGAATCAATGGAAAAAATAACACTATTAACGTTATAACCAGAATTACGCGTAATAATACCTTAACTATACGACTCGAGGATTACGTGAATCGTCCGGTATGTAATGTAAAAGAACCGTGATATCCTAGAAAACTTAAAGATTGCCAAGGTAATGGTAGTGGTGGCATTTGTAGTAATGATAGCAGGGACAAAATTTGGAACTATTGGTAAAAGATATATAATTAGGAATTTATGTAATATACGTAAGTTTAAAACGAACGACCTATATACGGGAGTAAAGGAACGAAGAGCTCGGAGATATATGGAAAAGAGCCCTAATTAATGTTAATTTCAATGTAAATTAACTGGAATTGATTAGGATCTGGTATATGAATTCAAAAATGATTTTAAGAGTTACGACGAATTAGTGGTAAGCTATCTCAATGTACAAACGCAAAACAAAAAACCGCTAATGTTGAAATAGAAGTCAATTGCAGTATAGTTAAGTCAACTATACATAAATTTAATTCATTGCATTGACTTCAAATTGATTACAGTTTGTGGGATTAACGGAAAGTTTAGTGCAATAGGTGCCCACTTCAAAGTGGGGTACGAGCCAAAGCAGTTGGTCATACAAATTAGTGTGTAAACCAGCTAGTGATCTGCTAAACTTAGAAGTAACCACATCATCACTTTCAATGCAACACAAGTTACTTCGACCACAGAGATTAGAATCGACTACGTTGCAACAATAAAGGTCTATTATTGATAGGTAGACTTACAAACACCGTAAAAACTGGTATAAAATGTAGGGAATACGGTTTAAATGTATCAATATCGTAATTTTGTAACGGGACTAACTAAAAAGCTGTCGCTTAAGGTGGTCAGATACTTTCTATAATTCTCAATGAATAGAAGGGGAGAGAAATCCCTGTAAGAAGCTATTACGAGTTATAGAAAAAGGGTAGCCCGGTTATGTAATAGGGGTAAAAGTATATACACAAATAACTTCAAAGTATTGTAGGAGCATAGCAACCGCTAAGGATAAATTCTTGATAACTATTAGCCTAGGTATTAAGTGCAAAAGAATACTATCAAATGGATTTAGAGTATCGTAGGAGTATGGTAATCGCCAGAGTTCAATCTTTGGTGACTATTATCTCGGATACCAGCTTATGATATTACCTTTAGCGGACTATTATCCCCGTAGAACCCCTACCATCAGTTTTGTTCACAATCATTTCCCTTCTAAAAAGTAGTGTAATATACTCTTTCGCTTTACCACACACATTATTGAGCCGAATCCTCCCCTTATTCCTTCTTTTTTTTGTTTACATATATAAAACTATTAGCTATCTTAATCAATTTGAGTTAAGTCGCTTACTATTATTACTTAATAAATGTGAGTAAACATTCCTATTGTTGCTACTTGCTATTTTAATTAACGTGAGTTAAATTACCTACTACTTTTACTTAATACATATGGGTTATTTTTCCCATTATTATTACTAACTTACGTAGGTTAATTTACCCATTGCTGTTACTAATCTATGTAAATCAAATTTTATATTACTTAGAAACTATTAAAAAGCGGTTTTTGAACTTCCCGGTAACTAGAGGAAAATAAAATCAAGTTAAACTCGCTAATGAGTTGGGTGGAAAGTTCCGTCATTATCCTCGGCTAAGTTATAATAGAATTTGAAAACGTCAAGGGTCGCGGTATTTGAGGAGCTCAAAAGCAGTTTTTAAGTCGGGTGTACATAACCTACCTATTTAACCAAAACTTATCGCTTTAGGTAGTTCCTAATGTGAGAACGATTTATTTAAGGCTTATTCTGGGCTTGTAAATTGGCCTCGATATAGAATTTAGGTTCGGTTTCACTATTATTACTAATAACGTTAATAGCCAATGATTAATAGTCGCGAATTTGTTGGCTCGGGAGCGAGTTATACACAATTTGGATAAATTGGTCAACATGAAATCGGGAATATTTTTTTACCTAGAATATTAAGTTCAACGATGCGGGAATTAAAGATATGTTTAATAGTATATTCGTTATACAATTATTTCAGGTTTTGAAAAAATTGGTTCGATATATGGTTTTTGAGCAAAAGTTAAACGTTATCTTTAACTCGAAACTGTTTCGAAAAAAACATTATTTAGTAGCGGTTTCCTCCATATATTGTTATATAACCATTATTATGGTTTATGAGAATTACGTAACGTCAAGAAAACATTGAAAGAAAATTTCAGCCTTTACGTATAATTTCGTGATTGGGATAAGTAAAAGTCAAATGGGCTATATAAAGTCAATATAATAGTCATATATTAAGTAAAATATGTAATATTCATAGCCGTAATATTTTAATTATTCAAAGTTATTTAGTAATCATGAAATAATCAGCTTTAATCGAATTGAGTATTAATAACGAAAAACAGTAAATAGGTTAAGATCTTGTAATTAACGCGCTCGGTAATATTATCCGTTTCGAGGTAAAATTCGGCATCTAAAAACTGTTCTATCCTCGACAAGTCGTGAAGGCATTTTTCAAACCCATTGGCTTAATTTAAACCTTGATTGATTATCATAATATAAAAAATATGTAAAATCGTTAATAATAGTTTAAAAACTTCTTTGTATAAACTTCAATGTTTATAATATGCATTTTGTTTCAAGTAATGACTTTATTTGAACTATCACAATAATTTGAAAGTAATATGGATTATGAGCTAATTTTGAAGAGATATCAGTTATAAATTGAAAAAAAATCTCGTTTTCAAGCTATTATAAAATTAATAAAGGTTTAACAACTTCTTTCGAACGACATCGTAAATAAGTCGTTGGTTTATAAATATCGTAATTTTAGTAAAAACGTCGGATTACACAGTATCAACCGGGTTAGAAATATATTTCGAATAAAATCAACTTGGTAACGTCGTAGCCAAGGTTACCGGTAACAAGTCAATTGAATGTAATCTAAATTAATGTAGTAGTAAGCCAATTGAAAGTAAAAACCTAAATACAGTTACAAAACCGCAACATATTATAGTTTTTAATGAATATTTTGAAATTGAAACCTTCACTATTTGGTTTTCGTTAATACGAATATAGATAGGAAATATCTGGTCGTTTATATGTATTGCGTGAATTAAACGGAGGTAAATAACATCTTTGGTAATAACGATGTCCTAATTCTTTTAAAGTTCGACGTTGGTGCAAAAGTTATAACCCTTTAGAATAAACTAGTTAACGACAATACGTTGGGAGACGTGAATGCGTGGGAGCGGCTTAAAAAAGACCTATTTAAAACGTAAAAGTTGTAGTGCCCGGCTTAAAAAGCAGGGATCGAAAAGTCTTTTGGGAATTTCTTGATTTCGTCGAAATAATGTATCGGATGGTACGTATTTGTCTTTTTTATTGTAAAATAATTTGAAACGAAATTAGGAAAGTTGTTTCAATCAACGGATTTAAAATTTGGAGTGTGGTCGGGTAGTCATAAAGCATTTTAACCTTATATAATCCGTAAAGATAATAGACGGATATGTTATAACCAGCAATTTCGCATTTAATACCATTAAGTAATTTATAATGTTTAGTAATTTCTAACCATCAATTTAGTAATTGTATTCGGTAAGTGTTTAACAGCGAGAGTAATACGTTACTAAGCGTAGTGTATAATTATCATCCAGTTGACATATATATCTTTCAAAGACCTAATCGAAATAATATGCCTTTGAAAAGGTTTCACGGTTAAGGTTTTATTGGGAGAAAATTAGTTTAAACAAGAAGGAGAGTTTAAGCTGTTCGAAACTAGCTTGTTTTCAGGTTTATAACGAAAAGAGGCACCCCTTTTTTATTTAAAGAATTAAGGGGCCGGCGATTATATAGTAATTTCGAATAGTTAACTAGTTCAAGTTGATAAAGTCGAAAAGAAAAACCCCGGACTCCTGGTTCAAACGTAAAAGCCTCCTATTCTTAGTTAAACTCACTTTTTTTTAAAAAAAAATATTGTATTTCAATTACCGTCTCGATAATAAACTATAAATACATAGTTCTTTAAAACAGAGAAATTATATTCGGATAGGCTGAAGTTTAAATTCTTATAGTTCCAGGAGTTTATCATTTATCCAACCTTAGAACCATAGTTATGACATGGATTATTGAATTATACTAAAATATTATCAAAATAAACGAAATGAAACATTTCGAAAAATCGAACATAGCGAATTATTAATATATCTTTAAAAGTTAGCTAGTGTATTGGAAAGACCGAAAGAAGTAATTAGTTATTTAAAAAGTATAAAAAGTATGCGAAGCTCAGTCTTTTCCTCGTCAATTTCCTAAATACATAGTTTATAAAAGATGGGTTTGATGTCAAGATTAGTAAATTTTTTAATTCGTAAAATATTCGTCAAAGTTTCCTCGATTAAGTAAATAAGATCACGGTTGGCTTTGATAATAGCGTTAAGTTTACGGTAATAGACACCAAAACGTAAGGTCCATTAGGATATCTTCACAAAAAATACGCGGGTACCTGTTGAAACACTACTCACGTAAATATAACCTTAATTTGGTAAATAAATTAACTTTTTTTGTAATACTAAAAGCGTCTCACGTAATATAACATATATCGAATTTTAAGGGATTTCAAAAGGCTAGCTTCAATTATTATTTTGAATAATGATTTTGTGATCAATTTCGGAGCGGTAAAAAAGTAGTTTGTTTTTTTGGAGTCTTATCGAATAAAATCACGAATTCATTCAAACTACTGGGTGTAATGATCGCACTAAATACCCGTGAGTAAATAGAAGGTGTTAGGGGGTTTATGTTAGCAGTAAGGTAGCAGAGGTAACAAAGGTGCAATATCAAGAAGATGTTTGTTCGTGCTGTAGAATGATCACTAACCGTTAGGCTTTTCAGGTGTGTGGACTAAATACTTAGATTGACAACTGAAGAGCTATGAAGGAATTAATATCTCTGTGGTGCTGACCGTGTCCTTATATATCCATGCTTTCATACTATCTTCAGTACTGGATCGTTTAGATCACCGCACTGATCCCACTGATCTAGTGCTGCCTCACCTTGGATTAGTAACTGATTCATACTGATCAATCACGTGACTTACTCAGTCACCTTGATTTCATAAGAGATGTTCCCCGCCTGGTGTGTTGGACTACAAGCTCTCCGTGGCTCAGTTGCATGCTGGCCCGTTTCCTGACCCAACCATTGTTTGGGTTATGACATTGGGAAGCTCATCATTAATAGAGATGTATGGTTTTGGAGTAAACGTTTTGTTTATATTGTTGAGTAAAACGGTGGCGAGTTATATAATGATAGCTTAATTTTTCCGAGTTTTTTAGAGTATAACATGGAAGGTAGCCGCATCTATACTTTTCTGTTCTTTCTATACCAGCAAAACCACATTATTATATGTAATGATTGCCCGTTTCTCCCAGAATCTACATATATTTTAAAGTGTCTTAGTAATATATTCGTTTTTTATTTAACGTTTAGCCAAAATATCGTTGCATTGTAAATATGGAATAATATATGTTTGGATTCGATGTCGGTATTTATTGAAGTTAACGTTTGAAAAATGTATGAGAAGTAATTTGGAAACAGATTCTAAGTGTATAAAGAATAGTTTAGTCAAATTATTAGGATATGATAGGAATAAGAAGTAATTTTAATTGGTGGGTAATTTATTCATTTATATAGTTGTTGTTGGTAAGGCTATAGACGTTGCAATGTTGTCGATTCAATTGATAGAAGTAACAGTAGTATTGAAGTAGTCAGATGGTGGATGTATTGTTCTTGGTTGGGCAGACCGCTAGCCGATCTGCACAGTTATTTGTATAGCTAATTTCTTGGCCCATATTCTAGTATGAAGTGAGGCCATATTTCACTTGGCCTATAGTTAAATACAATAGGTCCACACAAAACAATACACTTAGCTTATAGTTAATATAGTCATCTTTACTGCAATTAAAGTTGTCCTACTGTACTACAAATACTATTATTCTAATACTGGAAGCTTTTTAGTTTGGACGCGTATATTAGTGTGGTTAACTAATCTTTTTCGGTAATCCCTGAACTGCGACCCTATTAACTGGATAGACCCCTGTTAATTTTAATTAACCTCCGTATTGAAATACATCCATTTGTATATTTAAATCAACACTAATTTCTGTTAGTTGCCCTACGGCTCCGAGGTCCGATTTTATCGACTTTTATAAAAGGTTTTTCCACCATAGACCTATGTAGTCGTTTACTTTACCCGTGCTAATTGAACATGTTATTACTATTAATTACCTGGCTGTTTTCCAGTTAGCTAGAATATCCCTAACCGTAGCTACGTAACTTGGGCTTGCCAGGTGGCTTATTAACATAGCTCTCAATATATATAGTTGAATTATTGCTATTTACAAACCTTTTAAGGGCCCTGTTCGGCGATATCTTCTTCATTGTTTTAGTAAGGTTGTATTTTCCGTTAATTTATCGGAACTCCTTAATCTCTTTACCTTCGTGTTATGACCCAACATCTGCAGGGTGCACCAGCGGCGGCCCTGCAGCAGATAACGAAGGAAATCGGTTGGACACAGCCTCTCGGCAGGCACCAGGGATCCACAACAGACACACCGTACACAAGGGTTAGGGTCAGCATGGTGTGAGACTTGATGGACTCGACGTCGAGCCAGTCGAGCCTACACTGAAGACGTATGAAGGCGCGGATATATAAGGACACTTTCATTACCAAGATAGATAGTATTTCCTTCATAGCTCTTCAGTTGTCAATCTAAGTATTCAGTCTACCCTGAATAGCCTCACGGCTTCTGATCATCACTCGCACGAATACAGTCTTGATATTGCACCTTTTGTTACCTCTGCTACCTTACTGCTAACATAAACCCTCTCAACACCTTCTACATACTCACGGGTATTTAGTGTGATCATTACACTTCGTAGGCTTCGCCAAGTATTATTACGTCGATTATTAGATTTTTTTGACTAGTGGTTTCGAGTTTCGAAAGGTATTCGAATAAGCTTCTCGATTCAGTATAAATTACCACTGGGATTTGAAGAATCTTAAGCTACTTGATTATAACGTTAAATGTTTCCTATAGTGATATGCATATATTGAAACCTTCCATTATATCGTAAACCTTTAACTTTACTACGCTTTATGTAATCCTTTTATATTTTATAAAGATTTAGTAAATTAGTCTGCTTATAATATTAAATTGAGTTTTCCGCCTATATTTATTAACAAGGGCTATTAGGAAGTCAATTTGTAAAGATAGGTCGATGTTTTTTTTAAAAGACCTATCTGTAAAGATTATTAACTTGGCTCTCGATAGGTTGATTGAGACTATATTCATTCCTCGGTTTAGATTTCGTATCTATTATTTAATTCTTTTAGTAAGTCGATTAAAACCGTTACCTATTATATTTTTATTGACATCGTAATAAAAAGGTCGTAAGAGGCCTTCAGTTGGCATAGGGTAGCAATATAGCTGCCATAGGCACATTGTTCCAGGTACTGTTTTGTCTTAATTACATTAGTCTTATCGATCGTAGCCAAATTTTTACCCTAGCCTTTTTAGAGAAAACTAATATTAGTATTAAAACCAAGTATACTAATTGACGATTCGTTAAATTTAGGTTAATTGCATTTTACCAACGTTGTTACCGGATTATAATTTCAAAACTTAAAGTCCCTAATCTCCTATTATTCTAATGTTATAAAGCAAGTCGTTTCGATAAAGAAAGTATAGTTAATCTATATACCTATTAGGCTGAAATCTTTTTCTTACTTTACCAGTAATTGCGGATCGTATATTGAAAACTTTATGATTAGTTGTAATTTAAATTATAACAAGTTGTTTAAAGATTAGTAAACGTCTAGTTAAGTTAATCTGTATAAAGATGCAGTATATTTTATTAAAGTTCCTAAAAGGTAAACATACCGTAATTCCTATAGTAATTTTAATAGTACGATCAACTATAGATTCGTTACCCATTAAGTATGTACTTACGTTTTATTTTGGCTATTAAGCGTAAATTTTCCTTTAATTTGAAATTGTAAACTTATTGCTAAAGCGTCTATCAAGCGTTAAATTTTTTAATAGTTAATGATTACATAAGGATTTAAGTTTTGTTTTCATCGCTTTATCCTTATGAAATTAGGCGTAACTTTACGTACAGCCGGCCCATGGTCTTACTTTTGACCTCGTAAATAACCATTAACTTCAAGATTGCAATATTCGGGGTTTGAAGGTTAAAATCGGATTTTGGTACGAATTATACAACTATTCAAGTTAATGAACCGTTGATTTCAATCTTGTCGCCTTTTTTAAAAGGTTTGCCGAAAGTTTTAATAATATCTTATACTTAAAGTTTTAGTACCAAGTCTTTGTCGTCCTTTTTTCCTCTGTTTATTCAAGTAGTATTATTGATACGACCCGGTGTGTATTCCTCCTCTTTAATATTCCTCTTTTTCGGGGGTCGTCTGTGCTGGCGGCTTTTTATCAGCTTATCGATAACAGGTAAAGGAGGTTCGTATTAACTCGGTCGTTTAGTTTAATGGTCTCTATCATTAGTAACCTTAATGTAAGGCTTAACTTAAGTTGTTAGAAAAGATATAAGACGGTTAACAGTTTTAATAAATACTTTAGAATTAACGACACTTAAAGTTTTATATAAGCCCTCCCATTTGCCCGGTTCCCGTCATACCAGGACTTTACTTTATAGTAGCAAAGTATAGAAGTCGATTACCAATGGGCTGTTCCTGGTATTAAAGGCATCGTTAACCTGACGGCGTGCCGATTCCTTCCGTAGTTTCTTTAGAGATATTTCGTAGATTATAACACACTTTTAGGTACATGCTAATAGCGGAGATTTATTTATTAAGCGTAGGTACACTTTAAAGAACAATAACGTTAGAATTAATCCGTCAGGACCTATAATATAGTTCAAGCTCTTAACTGTTATGTAAAAGAGGGCCTCCGCATTCGTAAAGGTTCCAATTTCTAATATATAGATATTATACATTCGGTCAAGTAGAGCGTGTGCCCTTTCGACCTTTCCAATACTTGAATAAACATTTACAGGTACCTATTTACACTGGATACCCATTGTTTCAATATATTTATAAACCTTCAGCGCCGTAAAATCATTGTCGATATCGTAAATAACGACGTTAGGTAGGACTGAATACGTGTTAATCCATAATATCCTTAACGATTTTCACGTATTCTTTATCGAAAGGGATTTGAGAAACTTGACTTCGCGAAAAAAGGTTATAGAGTTAACGACGTAAATAATAGGTTTATTATTCAAGTAAAAAATATCGACAAAAACCTCATAATCAACTTTATTATAGTCTTTTAATATAAATTTTAATATTCTAGGGGTTTGACTATGTGTTAAGCAGTAGTTGTCAAGGTTTTCCATAGCTTTTGGGGCAAAGTATTTTGTATTTTCATAATTTACGAACTTTAGGTCTTTGTATAACCTCTTAACGGTTATGTAGTTAAAGCGTTGATGTAATTAACGTATTTGTGGCTCTGTTAGGTTTAACAATATTACTTTAGGGCTTTAAAAATAGAATTATAAATACTCTTATTTAAAGGTAAGGGGAAACCTTTGGCTGTTTATAACGAGCTCGTCGGCGTTAATGTTAACGTTAACGTTAAGTGTCTATATATATTCAAAATAAAGAAGGAATGAGATAAGGGACTTAGAGATATAGAAGGTAATTGACTTTATTATAGTTTAAATTATATTTGTTCCTAACATGGATAATTTTGCGACTGATCCGAAATTAACTTTAGTTTTGCCCATATCGTCACGATTAATATCAATTTCTATAGTAATATCTCTCCGTAATGACACGTATTGCGAATAGTCTACTATTAAGTACTTTGCTTCCCTTATATCTGGTATATTACCTTAAAAAGTATGGTTTGCGTAATTATTATGGAGGTTAAAGATATGTAATGAGTTAGGGGTTTAATTAAGGTAAAGGCAAAGATTTTTACTACGTACACAGTATAAAAAGGCGTAGTCGGCTAGTAACTGGACCGTGTCTGGAGCAATATCTTTATGCTATTTACTTTTCTTACGGGTATTATCACCGTTAATAGGCTCGTCGCTCTCGAAATCTACGATTTAATCTAAGTAATCATATTTCAAAGTAGTAGAGTACTAGATATAATACATTTTCTCTTTATTATTTCGCTCGGTTGGAGGGTATCAAGTTAACAAATAGCCAAACTTATCACAGATTTAATATTTTTATTACTATTAAGAAGATAATGTTTACAGTTAATAGTTCTGTTTAAATGTTAACTATATTAAAACCAACGTAGCTATTACATTTAGTTCATAGTCGATAAACCAGACCTTAAGAGTTCAGAGCACCTGTAACCGTACTTCAGGTTAATGTTATCAACTATCGTAAGGTCTTTTTCATTTACGTTAAGGATGTTACTGGCTTAAAGGTATATACTGAGAGAGTTTGGTGTATGCATTATTACAGTTGTAAGCAAGAAACTCAACTAGTTAAAAAAGCCTTCGCAGGTGGTATTTAAATTTTATAAGGTGTATTAGAACTTATTAACGCCTATAATGGCTGCTTGTACTTATTTACGAAGTGTGGCTTCGCTAATGTGAGTTTTTTTACATGACTTATTGATATAACATTAACTTGTTAAGTATCCGGTTAAACAAATCCATTAGTGTTTCCTCCTTTTTATTTTTCGTTATTATCGTAATTCAACGTATAATGACCCAGTTTATGTGGTATTAGGTAAGGTAAACATCGTATTTGAAATAACTTTTTATACTATCATAAACTTCGTGAAATTTAGTTATTTGAGTCAGGAAAGTTAGTTTCGGTAAGGTCTCTACCTATTTCACGTGAAGTAAAAAGAGTAGAAGAGTAATCATAAGATTGGTATTATTGTAGTAAAAGATAGATGTGAATCAGAAGAAGTATTCTAAAGAGTGCACACCACGGATGGAAGGTTGTAAACCTCCCATCCAGGCAGTGGTCCTCTTGCCGTGCGCTCTGGAATACCCATTCCAAACCGCTCCATGCATAATACACTTTGCGTCTTACAAGAGTGCAGCCTGCAGCGTAACAAGTTATCGTAGGCTTTATAGGAGAGCGCCTTGTAATACAATACACTTCCACTTGGCCTATATATACTATTTATAAAGGTATATAATAATATTCACACAGGTAATCTTTTTTTTTCTTCCTTATATGCTTATAGTCCAATAGCGACAATATAGTTGTAACGAATCTGAATACATAGCTTTGTAATAACAGTATAATTGTGATACAAATTGTAAAAGTCCAACTTCATTGGTTTTGTTGTAATATTATAGTTACGGTACTAATTATAAAGGTTCTAATTAGTAAATCCTGGCTACGGTGGTGATTGTAAAGGTTTGAATCAGTAATTCCTGGCCGCGGTGGTGATTGTAGTAAATGCCTAGTTAGTGTAGTTAATCGGTAGCAATATGGTTGTTAATAGCGTTTTTTATTGGTTCCGACAGGGGTGTGATTGCGTAGGGGTAATTACACCGTTACGTGTTTTAGGTTAGTATAAAAAGATGCATTGCCATCGGATTAGGTAAAACTTCTTTTTTTTCTCTTTAAAAGGCGCGTACTATTATTCAATACAAGTTCTCATTTCTATTTAACTTAACCTCTATTTTAATTAACTAAGTTAAATCTCTTTGATAGGTAGGTCACTGAACCAATGCCCATATACTAACCTTACCCTTAAATAGATACTGCTTAAGTCCAGGTTTGCCAAGCGCCATTTGGCATGCGCTCGCCGTCATGCCGCTGTTACTATCGCTACTACTGCCGCCTATAACTTCACCACCCTCATTAACAATCCGACCTCTACGGGTACAATATTATCAATAGTCGTCTTCTCTCTAGACTCCCTATACTCCACCGCCGCCGCCTCCTTAGCCTCCTTTTTCTTTACCATCGCTGCCTCCCTGGCTTCTTCCTCTTACATCGTCATTACCACCTTTTTTCCGGCTACTTTACCCTTCAATGTCGCCACTACCCCTTTACCAACCTCGTCTACCTCCGCCGCCGCTACCTCTCCATCGACTTCGATAATCTTTGCCATTTCCATCACCCCTTTCTTCCCCCCCTTCCCCTCCCCTTTTCTTTTAGGTTTTTAAGGGAAAGAACGAATAGCTTTTAAAGTTATAAAATTTACCCTTTTCCTATAGGTAAAAACCCCTCTATTCATAAAATCCTTTCAACGTCGTAAACATGACCTTACGAAGCTTTTCCGCGGTTTGTATTACCTAAATTAACCCGTATGTATTTTTTTATATCTTCGTAAATAAGGAGTAAAAAGCGGACCTACTCCATAGGCTAAATCTCCGCATCGTTAGGATACGCCAATAGGCCTTTTTAATACGTAAAGCGTTAAAGCAACGTATTTGGGTCCATAACTACGGGCTGTTAATAAACATACGTGATGTATTATATGTTGTGTCTGCGGCAGCGGACAAATCAGTAAACAATTATTATAAAAACGACGGTTGCTTAGCCCATTATTACAGTTACGAACGAATTAATAACGAATACGCCACCATTTTGTTAGTTTTAGGGCTGTAAACCGAAGAAGTATAACGCGCCTGTCGGCTTTATAATAAGTGTTAACTGATTTTTAAAAGTTTCCTTGATTGAAAATATATTATCCGGGGCGTTTTGGAAAATAAACGCGGTTGTAGATAACTAAAATAAGCTGATATTAATCAATACCAGGTGTTAACCGGCGGACCAAAGAGTCGAAAACCGCTATTACTACCTGAAAACGGGGCTTACGCATATACTACGTAAACAAGTTTAACGACGTTATCGCACGTTGTCGTAAGAAGGGTAAAGATTCCCCTACGCTTTTGCTCAAGATTATACGACCTAAGGCGCAAGGCCACATCCTCATTGGCGTCGGTAACGTTGGTAGCGGTAATGAAGGTTGTTTAGCGCTTAAGAGCGGTGGGGAGGATGGTGGGGACGCGACGGCATCCCTCTTTCCCTTTTGTTTTGACAGTAATTAACTGCCTTTTTGGCCGGGCTGGCGCACTCGGCCACATCAATGTTATTACTTTCCTCATAATCGTTTATAAGTGATGAACATAACTTGAAGTATAAATTTTTTTAAAAAAGGTAATATGCCAAATACTTTGCGATATCGTAAATGGAAATAAAGAGAAGCAAATAGTAAAATACCTAACAAGGCCAAAATACGAAGAGTAAAATATAACAGTAAACTAGAGTTAGTGCGAAATGGTAGATTCAAATAAAAAAAAAAAAAAATTAGGAAATTTTACCGGGTCGAAGCGTATAAAATAAGGAGTGATAGAATGTTACGCACAGAGCGAAATCGTAAAGTTGAATAAAAGTAAAATCGTAAGGCCGGTATGGATAAAACTTATATACCGTGATACGAATCGGGAAGCGGCGTAAATAGCGGATTTCGAACCGTTTCAAATCGGCAAAAGTGTTATAATAGTTTATTAGGATCGTGAAACCTTTTTATCAACCCTAATAAATAATGTACTTATCGATATTAGTATTTTTAATTCTCTGTTCGGGTTAACTTTAGTTATTACATCTGTTAAGTTGAATCTTCCGTTAATTAACCTTATTTACTCAATTTTACGTCGTTTATATAACTCGCGTAAAGATATAATATCGATTATCAGGCGTTTCTCGTTCGTAACGCCTAATTTAACCAAATACTCATGAAACTAAAAAGAATTAGTGTATATAACGAAAGGAATAGAGCGTAAATTAAAGTTGGAAATAATTATCCGAACCGTTATCGCTATAGTGATACCCGAATTGAAGCTCTTAATTATGCCATAGATTTAAGAGGCCAAAAAACTTTTCGTAACCTTTTTATATTTGGTAAAGTTTTCATAAATAACGTTTTTACGAAATGTAAAGCCGTTTTGGGCCGGTAATTTGTTACCGAAAACTAAAACGAAACCTATTTACGAATTATTGTCGGAGTTATCAATAAAAAACTGTTAATAAAAACAAAAATCTTTACAGTACGTATATTTAGCGATATAGATTACAAACCGCGTTTTAGATTATATATTTCCTATAAAGATTGTTTATTTAATGCTTTTTATATATTATTCGAGGGGGCGATTTGGCATTACGCAGCGACCAAAAGGTTCAATGCTGCTTCTAATTATATTATAAAAACAATCAAAACGCCATATAAGCGTTTGCATTTATATTCATTGGCCCGTTTTATACTATTTAAAACGATGAAGGCAACTTTGTCCAATGAACATTTTGACATAAGGCAAAAAACGCCATTCATAAAAGTAATAGTAATATTATTAAAGTCAATTATATGGTTCTCCATCATGTACGTTTTAGGTTTTACCTTTAGGCCAACCTCGAAAAGTTTCCTTTTCTAAATGCAGAGAACGACGCGTTTGTAAAGTTAATATATCTTCCCTTAATATACCTATTAGTATAGGACTCTTTATAAACGGATTATTAATACTAATAAACAAGGATCGAAGGTTAAACTAATTATTTCGAACCATTTTTTATAATACCTTTAATAAATATTATACTAAGAAATACCAGCTTTAGGCAAGCTGTAAAGCGGTTTCATAATACGCAAAATCGGTTTAAATATGTTGGTTTTTTGAAATATTTTGGTATATTAAAGTAAATAAGTCGTTTAAATCGCTCTTCAAACTTAATATATACCTACGTTATGTTACGAAGTTCGATATATAGGTTGTACGGTATGTCAAGGAAGACTGTAAACGTAAAAATTAGGCGGTAGCTTATCCGTTATAAGGTAGAATATTAGATTTTAATATCCTTTTTACTATCATCGTTATTACCTTTTCAAATTGAACGTCTTTTTTCGCAAGGCTTTTCGATTATGTCCTTAATTTCGTAAATAAGTCGAATAAGTTTATAAACGTCGTAAATTGCTTGATCGAGCTGTTTAAAGTGAAATATGCTTAAATCGATTAAGGTATAAACTTATATTTAGGTAAACTATTCGAATGGGGTACCTGTGACAGTAATAATACCGTCGTAGCGAAGATTTAAGTTAAACTAGCGGTTTGCCATTTTCTTTTTGGTAATAAAAAAGCTGGTGCTAAAGGTCTTAGGGTTTTTTTTTAATTTTGAGTTAAAAGAGCAGCCCTGACGGCGAAGTACTAATAGAGTTGGTATAATAGAGCCGCTCTCGCTTAGTAGGAACGGGCCTGATACGTAATTTAAAGGGTAGGTTCAAATTAGGAGCGGTTTAAATTCGTCGTTTTAGGGGGTATATCGTTACTAGTTTTATTCGAATTACGGTTTCGAGCCCATTCTTTTTATCTCTTTCCTATACTTTCATACTATTATCTAACGAAACGAACTTATACTTTTTGGAAAATAAACGAGCATATTATAGCCTTTAAACCCGTTAATCTTTAAGGGCTAGTTTATCTGTCTTTAGTGTTCCAAATAAGGACCTTAAATTATAACGGTGGGTCTAAAAAGCCATTCTCGCGTAAGCTATTCCTCATGGTTAACGTTTTAGATATATCTTTTTTAACCCGTAAGGAACGTAATGATATTATGGCTTTTGTTACAAAATTCGCCCTCTATACTGTAGTTAGTAATAGTGTATAGTTTTTATAGATCCTTAGGTAAATACCAAAAATAAAGAGTATAAAGATAAGCCCAATTAGGTAAAAGGTATTATTAACGGCGTTAACCACTATATATAGGATGGATTCCCTAAAACTAGTACTTTTTGGTTTATTCAATAACATTATATACGCTTTTTTAAACTGTTTGTAGTACCGCTTACATTTTCCAATACCTTATAGAACTTTTACTAAAATTTACTTATACTTATTACCGGCTATCCAAGCCTTAATATGATATCTAGTAAAGTCGAAGGTTGTATTAGCGTCGTATTTAATTTGATTCAAAGGCTTTAAATAAAAGTTCAACCAACATTCAATTAAAATGTTTTAATAATTTGAAACGAAAGCGTTCCGTGTAAATTTGGCGGCTTAAATTAATGTTACCGCGTCGATGACGTGGAGGACCGGTTATTTATCTAAATATATAATATTAATAATCACCTTGGAATTCAATTTTATATCGTTTTAAAGGCGGAATTGAAACTAACGTAAGGTTTGTAGATGTAGTTAATATTTATGGTAAAACCTTTCGATAGCCTTAAGTATGTCTTTTTCTACATCCGTATAACTTACGGTGTAAAATAGGCGTCAAAGGCGTTTACAACCGGGTATCCAAATCGGCGGTACAAAATCCGTAATTCCGGCTACGTTAAGTAAATAACTTTAATTATACCTAATTTAAGGAGAACCCATAAATAGTAGAACTTAAACCGAAACGGTACAGATATGCTATTCGAAATGCGGATAAGCTGATTAAGTAAATTCCTGACCTTAATTCCAAGCTTATTTATATGAGCTAATAAAAATAGGAATAATATTTGAAAGTATATCATATAAAGTTTAACTGGTCCGAATAGTATATTTACAAGAACCGTTTCAAGAGTTAACGCTTTGCCTTTACCAAATAGAACCTTTCGGTGTTCTTTTTGTTTGGTTTAGCTAAAATTTCGGAAACTTTGTTGCGAACGCGTCGAATTATCGCTTTGCAGCCGTTAAGATTTTAGCCATATTAGTATTAGATATAATACCCTGAAAACGATTGCCGTATCTATTTGAAAGCGTAAATTGCAACGCTATATGAGCGTTAAGCACTCCTTTTACGCAATCCAAGCATATTATGTATAGAAAAGAGGATTTTTATAAGCCTGTGAAAATACGCTGGGAGGTTTCGTTGTCTTAAGCTATTAGGTAAATATTATTACCCTTAAAGTCTTTTTCTTCGGACGTATATTCATTGAGGTAGGCGCTAAAACCATTATTTACGCCCTCGTATTTAGCTACGTATATTACAAAATTAGTTTCTTTTCGGTTTTTAAATACATAATCGGCCCAAAAATATCGATTGATTCGAATTTACTTATAAACAGGGTGATTAGTAAATTAGCAACCGATTTTACTATATACAATACACCGCTTTTGTAAACCCGTAAGACTTCAATATCTTTTCATAAGTATTTCTATAGCCGCGGTAGGTTTCGCTTATTTCCGAACGATCGTCACTGTCCCTTATTATTAGGGTTTCCTCTTTAGTTCTTATACTTTAAGCGCTCGTTTTGCTTTAGGTGTACTTTAAATCTTCGATCCAAAACGTAGTAAATAGTCTCGGCGAAATTTGCTTTGGTAATTGGGCCCTTACTTTTGGTCTTATCGGCTACAAATTTTAATTCGAATTTCGCCTATCGGTGTATAAAGTTCTTAAGCTATATTTTAAAGCTTATACAAAAGGGTTTCAAATTCTCTTTTAGATTAAAAAGTATAAGGTCGAAATCTGGGTTGCCGCAACATACTTTTATCACTACTAAAATAAACAATTTATCCCTCTTATATTCCGGTTTTAAGGCTGCCTAACACTTTCAGAACTTAGCTAATGGAGCAGTAAAAACTTCCTGTAGGTTTTTATCGACGTTTTACAATGAATTTTTCATGGATTTCCAAGTCTTACTAATTTGATTATGATCGTAAAGTTCGTAATTAATCTTTATATCGAAATAATATTTTAAACAGTAATAACACCTCGTAAATATATATATCTACGTACGGTAATATATTTGCCATTTTCCAACTTCCCAAAATATTATATGGGGTGAAATAATATAAAATTATAATGGTTCGATATCCAATCTATTATATATAATAAATGTAACACGTATCTTATTGTCGAGTATATGGTATAGTTCGCCGTTATAGTTATTATTCCCATCCCAAAGCCTAACGAAATTGGTAAGCTTTACAAAATCGCTTTTATTAGTAGGAAATCGGTGCGGTGGAAGGTTATCGTAGGGGTTATAATTAGTGGGAATTGGTCTATAAGGTACATATTGGCGTTTTACACCGCTCGTTGTTTTCTGAAGCGGATTATTTTCGGCATTTAGACCGTTTCCGTTATAGCAGAGCGGTTTATTCTCGGTGTTTCAGCCGCTTTCGTTTTGGTTCCACGGAATATTAGTCGTATTGTGAAAGTGGTTTGGTATTTGATTTTAATTTATAATATATGCCGGTATGAAAGTGTATTATATTAGTGTGATAAATAAGGATTGTAGTCGTTTATATTTTTTTTCAAACTTTGTATTCCTAATTTAGGGTGCGGATATAGTATTAGATCGTTTTACGCCTCATATTTATCGTTTTATCCGCATATCCTTTACTACTTGTTTTTTTTATCCCATTAGATAATATTATTTTATAGATTCCGTTTAATATACATTTTTTCCCTTTTAGTCTGACAAGTCGTTTAATCGTATTTTTTCGAATACAGATTTTATTAAACGGCTATTCATATGTTTTATGGTATTAATACCTCCACTTCGAAATTAAATTCGTACAGCCTTAACAATGAAGGGGTTTACTATTTGTCACATGCCCAACGTCTAGTTCGAAAATCTTTTATAAAAGTTATGTAACATATCAGGTCCTTAGGTTTTCTTTTTCCAATAGCAAAAGATTACGGTTAAAATGTACGTATTCATCGTATATAAGTCTAGTTCCTTAACTGGTAAATCGATAATGTCGTCCTAAAGGCGCAGGTTTATTTCGTGTATCATAGCTTTCCTGATTCCCATGTACTCGACCAGAAGGTCTAAGTAAGCGTTGGCTTCCACTGGTACTGTTGGTATTGAAGCTATAACTTGAAATTATTTTAAAGCGGTTGGAGATAATTGTTTTTACGTGTAACTGATATATTAAAACAGTATAAATTTGTGGTTTCGCGCCGTAATGGGATTTAGATATGTGTATATTTTATGGTTTAGGGTGGTTCGTTTTACAAACGGCAAATACAAAGTATATAAAATAAAAAAAAACGGTTAAAATAAAATTACGAGCGTTTACTAATATAAATGTTTTTTAAATAATAAGCAACTAAAATATAACTACAAACTAATTGGGCGTTTCAAGTTGGTCTTATCAACACTTAGTAACGTTTCATTACCTAAATACGTAGGAAAAGTAAAACGTCGTAAAAGTTAAACTTAAAATACACGGGGAGAACGTGAAAAAGCAAATAAAGCAAAAGAAATACGGGTGTGTGAAAGGGTATATTATATGTTACGGTTTGTAGGTTTCGGTTCGTGTTTAGTAAAAGGTCCGTATTATCGTGTCCTGGCTGCTTTCACTAAAGCGAGCGATTTGAATAATGTATTTGTAACCACTATTAATTTGAAATAGCGGTTTGGATACTGTATTTGTAACCGCTCTTGAATTTTGCGAACGGTATGGATTGTCGATTTCAAATCGGACGGGTTCTAACGAAAGGTTTAGAAACTTGGTGGTTTTAGCTTACGTAGCGTGGTACGTGATAGGAAGCTCTTCAAAAAGTGTTCGGGTATATCAAAGCGCCAAAAATGTTTAATAATATTATACTAAATTTGTCTTTTTTAAAGTCACTTAAATTTTACAATCTTTATAAATGTTCCGTGTAGTTTTTTTAAAAACATAATATTAAAATACAAATAATTGAAAATGTTATTAAATCCCATTATAGATATTTAACTTATATTTGTCTTTTCTTTCCTAAGCTATTTATAGTCGATCGAATCGGCTACTAATTGGTGTCTGTAGGGTCTTTACCCATTTGACGTAAAGTAAAAAAAGTAAAAGAGTAATTATAAAATTTGTATTATTATAGTAAAAAATAGATATAAATCGAAAGAAGTATTCCAAAGAGTACACGCTACGGATGGAAGGTTGTAAACCTCCCATCCGAGTAGTGGCTCTTTTGCCGTACGCTCTGGAATACCCATTATAAACCACTCCATGCAATGCTATACGTTCTGGAATACCCATTCCAAACCGCTCTATACATGATGCACTTTGCGTTTTGCAAGAGTGCAGCCTACAGCGTGACACGTTATCGTGCACTCTGTAGAAGAGCACCTTGCAATACAGTGCACTTCTACTTGGCTTATGTATACTATCTATGAGGGTATATAGTAATATCCATAGTTAGGTAATAGTTCCTGGCATAAACTGTAAGGATTACGGGAAATAGTAAGTGAAAAACCGAAAGAGGAACCTCTATTTACTTGTAAATATTTGAAAAGAGCATTATTTTCGTATAGAAGAGATTATAAGGCGTTTCATTATACTTTTATGTATTGTTCCAAATCTTAGCGAAATCTGTAAAGAGTTTATGATTAATGTGAACCATCTTAACAGGTTTTAATAGTATATTGCGATAATTATCCTAGTTTTCATTGATAATATTTCCTAATAATTCAAGTTTTAGAGCCGCTAAGACATGGTGTTAAGGGTAATTGCCAGTCGCCTGTCTCTAATGGTATAATACTATAGTAGTACCTGTGGTGAGCTTTCGCGAGTAGGTAAACCTATCGTAGGAAGGGTTTTGAGGGAATTGGCAATTAAATGGCTAGAACATAATAGGGGCTTAAAGGTTTTGAGGAATTTGATGATTTTACTTAATTAACTAGTATAAAACGCTAATATTAACCCCTCTGTCTACGTTATTGGCTATTACTTTACGTTTATTATCTCCGTTTAAGGTGTACTCTACGTCATTATGTAGTAGTGCTGGACTACCGATTAAATTAATAGTTTACTTATCGTTAACGCTTAAAGAGGCTTCACTTAGCTAAGGGTAAAGGGGAGGTTATCCAAATCGTATAAAAGTGCGTCAAAGGTCTTTAAAGGCATTTACTTTTCCTCAAGAGTCTTAAAAAGTAGGATTTTCAAGGGGGTCTTTCCGTTAAACCAGTTTATAAAAGGTTTTAGCCAATCTTAACAATTTTTTTTAGGAATGTAAATATTGCGGATGGTGAATTCCTTTTTTAGATTTGCTTTGACCATACACTTGATTATTTTTTATATATTAGGAGTTTAGTTGTTAAAAACTCCAGGAAATATTAAAAGGTGTAGGAGCCCCGACCGTAGTCTTTGCCGAGGTTTAAATCGAGGATGTACTAGTTAACGTAGTAAATTAGGTGGACTTTAATTAAGGTCTCGTTAGTATCCGTAATCTAAAGCTATTTGTCGTAGTAGTTAACAAAAACTGGTTCAAAAGCTTTAACCTTCTTTATGTATTCTTAACTTAAAGCTATCTTAACGGTTTAGCTTATATAGGACTTAGTGGTGTAGCGTGAAGAGGACTTGACGATTTGGGGGGGTAGGAACTTGGTGTTTTGGCGTAAAGTTGCGTGGGAACTTAGCGACTTGGCAACTTAGTGTAGGATTGCGCGACGTGGTATTTTTTAGCGCGACTTGGTGTTTCTTTTTGTTTTCGCTTAAAGTAGCGATCCTAACGATTGAATTATCGTAGGGGAAGTGAAAAAAAAGTAAATTAGGGGTAAAGGTACCATGTAGAGGGTAAGGTCGAAGGTTGTTTGTTGTTATTAATAAATGGTAAAGGTTGTTTGTTATGGTTGTTTTGCTGTGGGACTTAGGTTTTTTTTCTTTATATAGTAGTTATACCCATATTAATACTAATTTAGCCGTTTGCCAACTTTCTGAATATTAAGACTTCTGACATTTAATCTTAACATCTTTAAGAAAGATCTATGAAGATGTTTTAATATTTTCGATAACGATACCATCGTTACTTCTAATCTACCGTAAAAACCGACACAATAGTAGAGGCCCTTCGTAAGAATAATTCCTTTACCTTGTTCTTTTACAAAGCATAACCAGAAAGTAGCTTCTTTTTCTACTTAGCTTATTTGTGCTTAAACTAATAAGTACTGATTAGTATTGGTAGGGTTTTAGACGTTACAACGTTGTCGATTCGATTGGTTGAAGTAACAGTAGTATTGCAATAGTCAGATGGTGGATATATTACTCTAGGTTTGGCAGACCGCTAGCCGGTCTGTTAAATAATTTGAATGGTCCATTGCTTGGTCCATGCTTTGGTGTAAAGTGGGGCCATATTGCACTTGACCTACAGTCAAATATAGTAGGCCGACACAAAAAAATATACTCAGCTTTCAGTCAGTATAGTCAACTTTAGTGTAAGTAAAGTTGATCTACTGCACTGCAAATACTACTATTCCAACAGTTGTAATATTGATGATTTATATTTACTAAAGTGTTCATAAATTAAATAACATTGTAAAGTAAATTTCTTATAAAGTGGAAGCTGTTGAATAGCTGGGGACAAGTTTTTGGATCGAATCTAAGTTCTTTCAAATCTTATACGCAACTATATATTTTATTTACGATTTTCCTTTTTAAAAGATAATAAAATCGTTGGTAAAGATAAAGTAAATATTGATATCAATTTAAGTAACGGAGTTATTTAGGCGTCATATGAGATACAATAGGTAGGTAAGAATGCGATAACTATTTGCATTGTATTTCAGATATAAGTTAAGGGTTTTACGGCTGAAGAATTCCGAGTCGTTAACTTGGGTATCGCGCCGTTTAGTATCGGTTCAAAAAGCGTTTACGAAGGTTATAATAGTATTTCCCTCATTATAGAAAGCAGGAGCATTACATTTACCATTCCCACTACAAATATCACTATCGGTATGAACTTTATGAACGTAGTTGATGTTACTATGATAAGTGCCAAAGTTATAAAGTAGTTAATTAATAAATTAGGTATGGGCGACTGATTAGGTGTAGTTTATAGGTATATCAATGGAGAGTAATGTATTAACGAGTACATAGTCAATAGATTCTTCCAAAATAACGAGTTGAACGGCAGATTTTCAGGCTATATCGCCAGCTTTTGTAAATAAGACCTCCCCAACGGTTTGAAAAAACCGTAAAACCATTCGCGAGCCTCTTTTTTTTTTTTTAAAAAAAAAACATTAGTTAGGCGATAGCGGTTTTCAACGCCTTTAGGTGGTAATAATGTGCGAAAAATATTATGATAAAAACGTCGGGGTCGCTATTACCGTTGTCATTACCGGAAACTTTGTAGCTTTTTATAACGGTTTTTGTAAGGCTCTTTGATTTATAAAAAATAATATAAAAGTAATTTTTTCTTAAACCAAAACATTTTGATTCCTATATAATTTACATAACATCGTAACATTTTATATCAAAAGAGGTAATTTAATACCTGAAAATTTCAATGATTAATTTAGAGGCTTGCATATAATTCTTTAAGATCCGAAGTTATTAGATAGGTCATTAATTTCCTAATCAGAGTCGAAGGAGTTCTGGTTATAGTTATCGTTGACTCGTTTTTCCATAGGATGTAAAGCGGTAATTATATTATTTATAGGTAATGTGAAAGCGGAACCCTTATAGAGAGGAGGGCGGAGGGTTTTTTCGGAGACATGAGCGTGCCGGTAACGAATTGAAACTGCCGGATCATATTTATTAACATGGTAAGTACGTTGTTGTTTCGTTGTTTCATATATAAAATGTATTTGCGAGCGGTTTAATCCCGCTCGACAAACTTTGTACGTGAAGGTTTGGTGAATCAATCGTATTATGTAGTCAAATAGTTGTATTGCGTTGCCAGAGAGCATTCAAGATATTGTTTAATATGCGCGTCAAGGAACTATTTTAGAATCTAAGGGTTTAGGTTCGAAAGATCGGAAAATATAATCTTAAGTTATAAAAGTTTATAAACAGTTAAAATATCATCGGAAAAATAATCAAGGATTATATGTGAATAGACTAAGTTAAAAGCTGTCGTTTAAGACGGACGGATATTATTTATAATTTTAGGTGAAGAGAGGGAGGGAGAAACTCTTATTAAAAAGTTGTTACAGGTTATGGAAAAGGGGTAACCCGGTTACGTGTCAGGTGTAAAAGTATACCCCTAAATGACTTCAAAGCATTGTAGGAGTATAGCAATCTATAGGGCTAGATCCTTGGTAACCATTGGCCTAGGTATCAGGTGTAAAAGAATACTCTCAAATGGTTTCAAAGTATCGTAGAATCATGGCAACCGTCAGAGCTATATCCTTGGTGACCACTAGCCCAGGCATCAGCCTATGAAAAATTGTTGGAGTAGCAATAAATTATAGTGGCTGCAAAACAACTGTGGTGTGCACATTTGACATAGGGCATAGGCTTATCTTTGAACTATATACAGTAGGGTGCATGTTAGCTAATAATTTACATAACTCATAACTGACACACAACTTTCATCAATGCAATATCACCAGTCACCTCTAATACAATAATTCGAATCAATCATTATTACTGAGACTTAAAGCCTATCAATAATTATGAGTACTCAACTTGATTATATATAAATGAGGACAATAAAATGAAATGGCATTTTCTAGGTAAATTTTGAGAAATAATTGTTAAAGAAAAGAAATAATTTCGCGAAAACGCTTACAAATTAGAACAGTTTTCATGGGTTTCAATAAGAAAGACTTTAAAGTTACATCAATTTTTACAATGGTTCAAAGATGATAACGGTACTACGAAACCATAAAATTTCTTGATTATACCCGTTTCAAAACTCGAATATCAAAATTAACCGATAAACTTTTTAAAAGACCAAGCAAGCAATCGACAAAATGGTTAAACAACCAATGAAAAACCACATATATTTCACAAGTTACTAAGTTTTACTTTTCAAAAACCTGGACAACCACTTGAATAAAACCTGATAATACTAATGCTAGAATAAAGGCTATTAAGGCACTTGGAATACTATTTGTAAGACATTATAGAAAAAATCATGATTGACCCTGTTTATAGACTTTGACTGAGAAACATTTAAAAAATTACATTGGATAATATATCCTTAACTTAAATCTCACTAATATTAACCACATGATTCAAAACTTCTAGAACTTTGGCAAGTACTTTAGCGACTACGCTTTCAATGTATGGAAAAAAGTGAACAGAACTTTTTAAAAAGGTTGGAAACAAACATTGAAAACAAGAAATCTTTATCTTAAATTGAAAATATACCCTTACTAACATATTAAATAAACAAACATCTAGAAACGAAGCCTCCTCCCCAAAAAAAAAGAACGTAAAAAAAGAACTCTATAAATAAAAGTTAAAGTTTTGGTAGGCTTTTATCTTTTCAATGTAGTCGATTTAAATCGTGGTCGAAGTAACTGGTTTATTGAATTGAAAGTAATGATGTGTTAATTTTAAGTTTAACAGACCGCTGGCCGGTCTTCACCGTAATTTGTATGGCAAATTGCTTAACCTGTGCTCTAGTCTCAAGTGAGATATTACTGCGATTAATCTACATTCAACCCACAAATCATATAATCAACTGACAATTAGTATAATAAACTTAATATCAGTATAGTTGACTTAACTGTATCAAAATTAACCGTTGTTCCAACACTCACAAATTTTTGTTTTGTTCTCACACGCTAATATAGCCAACTACTGATTTATAGTAATCCTTAAAGACTTCCTTCTCTCTGTCAGCCAGACTCCTGTTAATCCTAGTCTGTTTTACACCAAATTGACTCCAATTACAACCCTTTTACTTATAGTTCCGAGTTTAACTTCTTTAACTCTCGTACACACGTATTTTGCTATATACTTACGCATCTCATAAATTTATGCGCTATCAATTACGTAACTTTTTCTAATAGGTACAAGTATTGTTTTGTTATATATTATAACTACCATCAATATACTGGCAGTCTTTCAATTTACCAGGGTATTCATATTCCTTCATGTCATATGCTAGGAGATTCACGTAGCCCTAGATCCATACGGTTAGCCTATTTTTATTTAAAAACTTATTTAGGACGTTATCAAGCGTAGCTTTATTGATAATTTTAGAGGGGTCATCTTTATGATTCATTTACCTAAATTCATCAGATCTTTTGGTTTTATATAATTTTTTTTTGGAAATATTACGTTTAATATGAAATGTTTTTCATTGTTATTCCTAGTATTGAAAAACACTTGTAAAAGCTCTCAGGGTTATTATACATGATTATATATAATTCTGGTTATTCTGGTTGCTTAGTAATGATATTACACGTGCCGTTAAATACGATACCAATATTAAAACTTATTATTATCCTGTAAACCTTTGATGCTAGTATGTTTAATGTTAAGAGTTTACATTTAACACATGTTTAATATACGAGGTTGCTGGTGATCGTAAACTTGTTCTTAAACTTGTTCTTGTTAATAACTATTACGATAAATTGAATTTACAATGTAGATTTGATATGATTCGTAAACAAACTGTTCGTAAAAATTATTAACTTTTTTCCCGTTCAATTTACCGGTATCATATTGATACCTTTATTCAACTTATTGAATCATTGATAAATACGATAATTTAATCTTTGAAAATTTATCTTGAGTATTTTGAATTCGTGTCCTAACCAACAAGTTGTAGGATGCCACCAGTTGGTATAACGTAGCAATATAATTTGTTGGAACCCTTTGCTTAAGATATCGTTATATTTTTACTTTTGTTGGTAGGACTGCCTATAAATGTATGCCTTTCGTGCAATGTAGTCGATTCGAATCGCTGTAGTTGAAGTAACTGGTGCTGCATTAAAATTGATTGATGTTGAGTTGTAAGTTCTAAGTTGGGTAGACCGCTAGCCGGTCTGCACACTAATTTGTATGGCCAAATACTTTTGCTTGTGCCCTTTTTTGAAGTGGATACCTACTGCACTGCACTAGCAGCACAGTCCTACAAACTGCAGCCAATTTTCAGCCAGTTCAATCAACTAAACTAACAGTTTAATTAATTTGAGTTTACTGTATTTAACTGTTATTACACTACTGGCGGCTTTTTGTTTTGTTCCTATACGCCAGAGTGGCTTGTAATCAATTGGTGGTAACATTTGAAACCCCTCCTCAATTAACAAGCTAAACCCCTATTAATTCCGATCAAACTGTACTGGAATTAATATTCATTACGGTCCTTTGTCTCACAATCCCAAGTCCTTCGTTTTTCAACTCCCGTATACAAGTCTTTTGCTATGAACCTTTACGTATCACGTATTTCACTACTTACCTACCTTTTTTCAGTAGTTCCGAGTATGCTTTTCTTATACTTTACTATTACTATCGCCACCCTTGCCACCATTACTATTAACATTACTACCTTGGTAGTCTTTAAGTTTACCAGGGTAACCCTATTACTCTACTTTAAGATCTGGGCGATCCACGTAGTCCTCGATTCGTACAGTTAGCGTATTACTATTTATAAACTTTTCCAAAGCGCCAT
The DNA here is from genome assembly GCA_038502455.1 of Anisogramma anomala. NCBI lineage: Eukaryota > Fungi > Ascomycota > Sordariomycetes > Diaporthales > Gnomoniaceae > Anisogramma > Anisogramma anomala. Next base: position 31,066,295 of record JASMMZ010000004.1, read on the forward strand.
TAAGCGTATTATTAGTTATAATGTTAATAGGGTTACTTTTTCCGTTAATTCCCTGGAACTTATAGATTTACCGGTCTTCTTATTCCTCCCTTAAAGCTATTACGTTTATTATTAAACGTTTTTCATTGGTCGTGCCCAACTTCAATAGGTTTTCATAAAGGTTTTGGTAGTACAAACATACTATTACAGGTATAGATAGCAATTCTAGTTATTTGGTCTTAATTCTTAACTCACCGTTAATTACCATACCAGTACCAAAGCTTGTCATTATTCCGTAAACTTTTAAGGCTAATACGCTTCATATTATACGTTTACATTTGACGAATTTCCAGTGTACGATGTTTCTGGTGATTATAAACTGCCCTTTATACCTTTCCTCGTTAACGAGCATTATAAAGAACCCTATTTGTGATATAAGGTTAGTATTATTAGTAAATAATTCGTCCGTAAAGATTATTAACTTCGCCTTCGTTAAATCCACCAAGACCATATTAATTCCTCGTTCCTAATGATTCAATCATCAAAAAATAATTTTATTTAACTTATTAAAATCCTTATCTTATGGGTCTTATACCTATGCCATAATGAATAGGTCATAGGATGCTTTCGGTTAGTATAACATAGTAATGTAAACCGCATGAGCTCATTATTTCAGGTATCTTTGTAATCTTACCTCGTCTATCTTATTGATAATCGTCAAATTCGTGGCTTACCCCTTTTAACGCGAGCCAATATAAATACAGTTTTTAGTTTTAATACCATAACTGTAAATTAACATTTAATTAAAGTTGAGTTATATACCCTCTGTTGGAACAATATTGACTAATATTTTTAGTAAGTTGATTGCAGTATAGTTAGTCAACTTTACTTACAGTGAAGTTAACTGTACTGACTGCAAGTTGACTGTATTGACTGAAAGTAGAGTTCCCACTTCATACTAGGGCACGGGCTAAGCAATTGGCCCTACAAATTACTGCGCAAACCGGCTAGCGGTCTACCAAAACCTAAAACAATACATCAACCATCTGACCACGTAATACTACTGTTATTTCGAAGACCAATCGAATCAACAACTTTGTAACGTCTAAGTCCTACTAATACTGATCAGTGCTTGCTTGCCTGTTAGGTTAAATACAGATAAGCTAAGTAGAAGAAAAGGCTACTTTCTGGTTACGCTTTACGTCAAACGGCAGCTAGGATAAAGGAAAGATTCTTGTAAAGGGCCTTTATTAGTACTGCTCCAATCTATAACGGTAGGAAAACAGAGAAGACTTTTGGGTTGCGTTAATCCTCAACGGCAATTTAGAAGTAGACGATGGTATCGTTACTTAAAAACACCAATAAATCTTTATTGATATTTTTTAAAGTGCGTTGATATTAACCGCTAAAAGTTTAAATTTGGTAAGTTGGTAAACGGCTAAATCTGTATTACTTAAAGTGCTATTAATACAGAAAAACAACTAAGTCCCCACACTAAACAACAAATAACCTTCGCCCTCCACCACTAACAACGACCTCTGACCTTACTCTTTACATCAAACCTTTGCTTTCACTTCACTTTTTTTCACTCCCTACGTTACGCTGATCGCCAAGTTCGTTGCTCCAAGCGAAAACACTAAAACGCGCCAAGAAAGATACGTTACGCGACCTTTCGCCAAGTTGCCAAGCTTTTACGCGACTTCACGCCAAAATAGCAGGTCCTTACAATCAAAGATCATCAAGTCCCTCGTAGCTAAATAAGAAAGTCAAGATGGCTACCGCTAGTGCTTAATTGAAAGCTATCGCCGACCCCGTTAGGAAAGAAACAATCAAAGCTTTAGGATCCCTTTTCGCAAAGTACTATAACCACAACTTTTAAGGTAAAGATGTTGATGAAACCTCGACTAAAAAGCATTTGACTAATTACGTCGGCTATTATATCCTGGATTCAGATATCTGTAAAAATGTTGGTCATGGCGCCTACGATTGGCAATATTTTCGATTTTTTTTTCACGATTGAACCATTAATATATAGAAAATAATTTAAAAAGGTGTTAAGTTTAAACTAAAAACCAAGGTTGAACGACGAAGAGTCTACGTGTTGAATGAGAGCTTAATCAACCTGTCAAATTTCCTTTTTAACTTGACCTAATTTGAGGAATGCCCTTGAGCTCCTAAAGACAAAAACGAAAACATTAGGGTAGACGAAGATGAAGACTCTCCAGAGAGCGAAAACGAAGACCTTTCCGACGACCTTGACCTGAAAGATCTTTAAGTCCCTTAAGACGAAAACTCTTCTCGAGCTAAAGACCTTTAATATTCTGAGGTTAAAGACCCCCCTCAAATTCAAAAGGCTAAGGCCCAGCAGGCTTATCAAGTCCAAAAGACTAAGGAATAGGCGTCACAGGCTCAGCAAGTTCAAGAAGCTAAGGCGCTACAGGCTCGGCAGGTCCAGCACATTCAAGAGGCTGAGATATAGGCGTAATAAGCGCCGTAAGCTGAAGTATAGATGTAACAGACGCCACAGGCCTGGCAAGCTAAGCAGGGTCAATAGGCCAAGCTAGCCAAGTAGAGCCGGCAGGCCTGGTAATCCCAGCAGGGCCAGCAGGTCTGGCAGGCCCGAAAAGCCCATCAAAGTCGAGATGTACACTCCAAAGGCGTTGGTTGATTAAAACGCTATATGGAAAGGCCATCTGGCAAAGCTAAATCACATACCAACAAATAGGGGTACTCTGGTAAACTGGAAAACTACCAGGATAATGGTAGCGATAGTGGTAGTTGAAACCACTAGCAAAGGATACGTAATTAGTGAAATACGTAATACACGTAAGTTTGTGGCGAAAGACTTGTGCACGGGAGTTGAAAAATGAAAGACTCGAAGCTGTAGGGCAAAGGAAGGTAATTAGAGTCAATTTGGGTGCGGAATACACTGGAATTAATAGGGGTCTAGCCAGTTAACAAGGAGGCAATTCAGTGGTAACCGGAAAAGATTGGTCGACTATACTAACGTGCATAAGCATAAAATAAAAAGCCATTAGTGTTGGAATAATATTAACTACTATTTTTAGCAGGTTAATTACAGTACAGTTAGTCAACTTTACTTACAGTAAAGTTGACTGTACTAACTATAAGTTGATTATATTAACTGCAAGTGGAGTGCCTACTTCATACTAGGGCATGAGCTAAGCAATTGGCCATACAAATTATAGTGCAAACCGGCTAGCGGTCTGCCAAACCTAAAACAATACATCCACCACCTGACCAAGCAATACTACTGTTACTTGGACCAATCGAATCGACAACGTTGCAATGTCTAAGGCCTACCAAAACCCTCAGCTAATGTTTCGATTAGCTTACACTTTTAAAAGCTTAACCTTTTAATAACACGTTATTTTTCCGTTACAAATCCAATGTCTCCAAAAAGAAGGATATCGTTAATTTATGTACCTACGATGCCGAGATTTTTACCTTATGGAATTAATAACCACGAATTAAACGTTAAATTCTTTATAGTGGACCTGTTTTTAAAGTACACCTAGTACATAAGGAATCAATAAACACTCACTTCGGCTAATACATATAAATATTTAATATAACGTATTACTATACTGGACGGAAACATGTCCTTTAGTTCTTTCGGTAGTTTTAATAGTATAATCCGCTGGAATTCGGTAGCAAACTACATATACATCTACGTTATATCTCAGTTATTAATTGTAAATTTACCTTCTACTTTTATGGTCAAATTAGTAATAATTGTAATAATTAAAAGCTAGCTACTCTCCCAAATCATAGGCGATTAAATAAAGATATAGTCTTTACCTATATTAATATATTGTTGCCACATTAGCCGTCACCTTTCATACAGCTTGTTCGGTATTTTTCCTTTAATATCGTAAATTATCTTCAATCCTAAGATAATGACGTTTTGGGTTTTAAATTAAGTTAACGGCAGAAATTATAGAACCCCTTATATAAAGAAGCTATTAATCTACACCTTGTTGCTTTCTTTAAATAGTTTGACAAGTTTATTAATAATTCCTTTAATACGTAGCTTAAGAGTAAATTCTTCATCAAAATCTTCTTTTTAAAATAACTAAGCCGTTGTATATTTCTTATCAAGCTTATAGTCCTCATTTACACCCTCTTTTCTAGTATGTATCCTTCTTTTCGATGTGTTTTACACTGTCGACGTTTCATTAGCTTATGAAGAATCGGCTCGGGAAAATTATATTTGCTCATCCGCTTAACTCAGATGTTATGGATGTTAAGAGTTTTATTAAATTTAAGAGGTGTTTTGTACGGTTTAATATAAGTAGTTCGGAAAGTAATAAAACTATTAACAGTTTTAACCACTACGTTTGGGTTAGTAATACTTAAGATCTTATACGACTATTCCATTTTCCTGACTCTTGCTACGTAAGGACTTCATTTGAAAAGGGGAGGAATAATAAATTTATTATTAACCGTCATTTTTTAGTGTTAACGGCTTCATTAACCTAGCGGTGTACCGATTCCTTTTTCAGATCCTTTAGAGCTTTATTATATGTCATATTACGGTTTTAACTGTTTAACGATGATAATAATACAATTGTCATGCGTAAGTATGCTCTAAATACCAGATAAGTTAGTATAAGACCCTTGAAGCTAATAATATTATTAAAGTTCTGAAACTCTATTCAAAGACGTGCTTCTTAACTGGTAAAACTTTCTATTTTAAGGGTAAAGATATTGTAGGCTTTTCGTAAAAAAAATAAGTCTTTTCGACTTGATTAATAACCTAAAATGCCTTAACAGGGACTCATTTACACTAGATACCGATCAATTTAATATTAGTTTAAAACTTTGTCGTAGCAAAGTTAGTATTGACATCGTAGACTTACATGTTTAGTAGCATAGAATACGTGTTAATTTATAAAATACGTAGTGATTTTCATGTTTCCTTCGCTGTAGTAATTTCAAATAACTCGTTGCTGTAAAAACCCGTAGCGAAGTCTATCATATAAAGTACTATCTTGTCGGTTAGTTAAACATATTTACGAAGACCTTAGAGTTAATCTCAATTTTTCTCTAACGTAAATTTAAACCTTGGGGAGGCTTAAAAACGTATTGGACAATGGTAATAAAGCTATTTTATTGTTTTTGACATTGACAAGTCCATATATTTGTAATCAATCCTCTTGAAAAAATTATTAAACTTACTAGTCTTCTGGTAGTAAAACCTAAAATATAGATAACAAAGTTCTGACTCTTTTAGGTTTAATACTATTATCTTTAACTTTTGAAGGTAAAACTAAAAATACATTTTTTTAAGTTTAAGTAGAAACTTTTTGTTGCCTTTAACTTGAATCAATTCATTTGTTTAAATGTCAATATTAATGTTGAGGCTTTTAATATTTTTAGGAAAAAGAAAAAGGTGGTAAGGGATTTCCAAATGTAAAAAACAATAGGGTTAACGACAATAGTAATAGTTGTCGATCCTAGTAAAAACAGCTTTTTTCTAAGGTTAAAACCGACATTAGCTTTTTCAGTATTCATATTGTCAAGTTTTATAACCATATTTGTATACCTTTGAAACGCGACATATTACGAATATCCTCTTATTATGTAACTTGTTACTCTAGTGTCTGGTATAATACCTTAAAAGACTTACTTCGCGTAGAGATCTTAAATAGTAAAAAGTTGTATAGAGCCAGAGTTTTTATCGTTATACCAGCGATAGGGTTTTTTACCTGTTAATCGGTATGTAAAAGCGTTGTTGGCAAGTTATTACGTTACTTTCAGGCCGGTGCTAATATTTTTATGTCAATCCATTACTTTAAGGTTTTTTAGCACCATTTTCACCTCTTTTCTTTGAAAGTATATAACTTATTTGAGGTGTTCCTAGTTAAAGGTAAAGGGGAGTTATATTTAATTCAACACCTGTTTTAATTTACGTTTAGCAGTAGTATAACTTATTAACGGATAATATCATTTCCCGGAAATTAAACAATTTTTTGACGTTTTAGTTTAAAGTAAAATTGCTTGGCTGGTTAAAAACCCTCAAGGAAAAAAAATACCCTATTTTGTATGTTGTTTGGTCACTTCTCTAGGTCCGAGAATTTTGTATTTACGGTCAATGTATTATATATAGAAATGTTTTTTATCTTTGTTAAATTTTAAAGCCTAGGGGAATATATTAGTTGAGCCTATAACTCAATTTGTTATGATTGCCAGAAAGAAACATAATGAATTACAAAACTCTTTCCAAATGTTATTGAGCTATTGAAGGGAGTATTCCAACTCTATGTAGCCCGTAATAACCTGTCGAAACTATTAGCGTAAGATTCCTTCACCAACTTTTATGTTCTGCATTATCTGTTGTCAAAATATTGGTATGTTTAATATCTAATTAAAAAGGATTATATGACTGCTCGTCTCTTTTTCGTAGTTCAATAAATATGACCTCTTAATAATGTTCCAGTCGATTTGATATTAGGAAAGATTAATATTGTATTCAAAGTCACCCTTTAGGTTATCATAGATTCCGCGAAAAGAGAATCAATTCGTTAGATACCGAAGGTAATAATCCTCGTCTTAGTCGGTAAGGATACTAGGAAATCAGGAGTAGAAGCCTAGAAGTTTCAACTTTATTTGGCTACAAATGTTAAAAAACGAGCGTAATTTAACGTTGAAAAGGTTTTATGGCTAACCATTATACTTTTCTTTCTTCTTTAGATATTAACGAACGTTGTAATTACTATATAATTGTTGGAATATTACTGCATGCAGTAAAGTAGATCAACTTTACTGACAGTAAAGTTGACTATACTGCCTGCAAGTTGAATGTATTGTTTTGTGTGGACTTACTGCATTAGGTGTAAGTCGAGCATAGTAGGCCATACTTCAAACTAGGTCACAAGCCAAATAATTAACCATAAAAATTACATTGTATATCGGCTAGTAGTTTACCAAACCTAGAACAATTTATCTACCAATTAACCAATGCAATACTATTGTTACTTTGACTACGATTCGAATCGATAACGTTACAACTATCTAAAGCCCTATTAATACTAATTAGTGCTTATTGGGTTAAATATAAATTAGCTAAGTAAAAGAAGAAGCTACTTTTCGGTTGTTACGTTTTACGTTATTGCTAAGGTAAAGGAAAGATTTTTACGAAAGGCCCTTATTACTGTATCAGTCTTTACGGTAATACGTAAGGAAAACCTTTGGGCTGCGCCAGTTCTTACGGCAGACTAAAGATAGTGATGGTATCGCTATTAAAAACACTAAGAAATCTTGACAGATATTTTTTGAAAACGTTTAGATTGACAGTTCGAAGTCCTAAATTTCGGCAATTTGGAAAACGGGTAAGTTAGTACTATCAAGGGTATTATTATTGTAAAAACGACTAAATCCCTATACCAAATGACCTATATTAATAAAAAACCTTTGACTTTACCCTTTATACTGAGCTTTTGACCCTAATTTACTCTTTTTATCCCCTCACGTCAATTTAATAGCTAATATTACGTTCTTAAGCGAAAACACTGAAAATAGCCAAGACGCGCCAAGAAAACTACGTTGCGCTACTCCACGTTAAATCGCCAAGTTCCTACGCGACTTTACTCAAAGAACACCAAATTCCTCATCTACTAAGACCTATACCAACCTAAAACTTAAAATGGAATTTACCCAAGAAATGCAGAAAGGAATTGATGCCTTTGGATCCTTCTTTATGAAGTTATACGATAAAGACTTATAGGGGAAAGATGTTAACGAAGACTCGACCAAAAAGAACTCTACCAACTTCGTCGGCTTTTATATTGTTGAAGATAACAATATTAACGACTCTAACCACGTTTTTCGCAATTTTCGTAACCTTTTCAACGACTGTATTATTAATACGTGGATCTTAATCCAAAAAGAGGTCAAGTAAAGGATTAATGGAAAACTAAAATAATAAGGAGTTTATATACCAGTATAAATAAATACAAAGCTGGCACAGTTATTTTTCGACCTAACCTAATTTAAGAAATACCCTTAAGATTCACTCCCTAAGGGAAAGAGTATTAAGGAAGCTTACCAATTTTACACGCGATTTCAGAAACCACCCCTTTACTCTTAGTTAAGCCAAGCCTTTTTAAGCGCCGGCAATAAGGAACCCGTTTATCAATTCGGAAGCCTAATAATTTTACGTGAGAATGCGGAGTACGTTATTTGCGGCGGCAGAATATATAAAGCAACAGCTGTTAACGCGGCTAGAGGAATTGACGTTGAATTCTTATATCAGTTAATTAAACATGATCGTTAAGTTCCATGAAACCTTGATGTACCTATCGCCCCTTAGTAATTTAATTTACAGACCCTTTTAGAACTTTTCTACGGCAGGTTTACCTATACGAGAAGGCCTATTACAAGTTTTACTATAGTAATTTAACCCTCGGGTTGGGCAACTGGTAATTACCCTTAATACCGTACCTCAAAGGTTTTAAAGTTTAAATTACCAGAAAATACTAAACGGAACTAGGATAATTATCGCTAATTGACCACAAAGCCTGTTGAATAATCAATATTAATTAAAAGTTATTCACGTATTTCGCTAAGATTTAGAACGACGTAGAAAAGTAGAACAGAAAGCGTTATAAACTTGTCGATACGAAGATAATACCTTTTTTAAACATTTGCAAGTAAATGGAGGTTCCCCTATATGGCTTTCATGCATTATTTCCCGGAATCTCTACAAGGTACTTTAGGGACTATTACCTAACCTTCCTAACCCGAGGCACTACGTTTCACGAGATCTATAATAATATGAAAAGTCACTTCGAATACGACGTTTAATTCGCCTAATACAACATAAATTGGGTTACTACGTGGTAGATTAAAATAATAGGGAAAGAAAAGAAAGGAAGAAACACCAATAAATATACTTAACTAGATGTTTAACACGCTAATATTATGTTAGAAAATAATGGGAAAAAGCTATACTGATAAAGCTACACTTTGTAAACAAGTAAGAGTAATAGTGACGGGCGTTAACGAGTTTGAATACGGCTTACAACGCCCAGATACCACCTTTAAAGTCTTTTTTAGCTAGTCAAGTTTTTCGTTTGCTACTGTAATAACGCGTACACCAAATTTGCTTAATATGTACCCTTAAGCCGGCAACTTCCCTAACGTGGAAAAAGAAGATCTTGTGGTAGTTAATTACGTCGACCTCAAATATGGCTACGAGCGCCTTTAACGCTTAAGGACTGGCCTATCGACTATAGATTAAAGGCAACAGCTACGTTGGCGTTAATAAGGCCCAAATTCTAGCGGACCTATTAACTATAAGCATTATGGTCATAATAATAGAAAGATATATTATATATGTGGCAAGTTTAGTTATTAGTCAACTAGGTACCCCCTTGCTGAGTGTAATAAAAAGATAATGTTTTACATTTAATACCCTATCACCTTTGAATAGGACTATTCAAATTAAATCGTAAACTTCGAATGCGATAAGCCAGTTAACAGCAACAATGCCCTTGGGCAGATTCAATGGTATAAAACTACTACTTCTGGGGTGGTCTAATAACTAGCCGATTACATCTTTCTATATCATTTGGGTAGTAAAAACCCTTACCTTTGCCTTAACTAAGTTTTTAACCTCTTATATACCTTTAATCCTCGTGATAATTACGTAACCACACGTTTTAGGGTATTATACCAGATACAAAGATAATAAGTTACTTACTAGGAGGCTATTTTTAATACATAGAACTAGGAAGGTAAAGAATTGCGGCTACTAAAATTAATCGTTACGATACTAACAAGACTAAAGTTGGCTTTAAACCAGGCGAACAATTATTGTTACTAGGGATAACGGTAGTTTAAACTGTTATGAGAATGATTAATTTTTATATCCTTAAATCCTTTACCGTTTTTCTTTTTTACTTGAAGGATATAAAGACCTTCGGTATCAACGTCGACGTTAACATAGACGAACTGGTTAAAAACAGTTAAATGTTTTCCTTCTCCTTTAAGTAAGTGCACCTATGGTTTTATCTTTAAGGCCATAAATTAATGGTTTTGAATTTAACGGAGCCGGAGATCATTTAATTATAACGGGGTTTAATTACGAATCTGTTAACAAGCTATATAAAGTCCTGAAGTCTGTAGGTATGAAAATACGGAATACTTTACCTTAAAAGCTATTGAAAGGCTATGCTACCACTATTAAACGTATACATGAGCCCCTCGAAAATTTAAGTTTATATTATAAGACGAAAAGGACTGTTGATATTATTATATATTACTATAGTTGTTGTATTTAGGTGGTCGTATATCACACTGCAAGGTGCACTCCTGCAGCGTGCACGATAAAGTTACACGCTGCAGGCTGTACTCTTGCAGAATGCATGATAATATGACACGCTGCAGATTGCACTTTCAGAGTGCATCATGCGGTCCAAAGTGGTACGCTCTGAGTGAGAGCTTATAAGCTCACACCTAAGGCATACACTCTCTAAAATACCTCTTACTAACCAATAATCTATCTTTTACTACGATACTAATCTTACGATTATTATTTATTTAAATTTACATAAATAAAGACTTTACCGATTTTAATCAGTAACCGATTAGGTCGACTACAGATAGCTAAGGAAAGAAAAGATAAACCGAAGATAAATACCTATAGCAAGACGCTATAGAGGTCCTAACTGTTTGTGCATAATCACTGTGCCTTATAAAAACCATACGAGAGTGTGAAATTACGCTGGAACGCCATTGAAACCCGAAGCGTAACAAGATTATAAGATCTGGAGTGACTTTAAAAAGGACTAATTTTAGTACGATATTATTAACCAGTTGGTGCCCTATCTACTAAAAAGCCCTGTTATCTTAACAGTCAATTTGTTTTTGCGTTTGAAACGTACCCGGACACCTTTTGAAAAGCGTTCTATTACGTATTAGGCCACGTAAACTAAAAACCACTAAATTTTAGAACCCTTTATTGGGACCCATCCAACCTAAATACAGCATTTAAACCGCTCACGAAACCTAAGAACGGCTATAAAAACAACACCCACACCGTTTGTAAAGACCAAAAACAGTTACGACACTGTTATGACCCAACATCTGCAGGGCGCACCAGCGGCGGCCCCGCAGCAGATAACGAAGGAAATCGGTTGGACACAGCCTCTCGGCAGGCACCAGGGATCCACAACAGACACACCGTACACAAGGGTTAGGGTCAGCATGGTGTGAGACTCGATGGACTCGGTATCGAGCCAGTCGAGCTGCACACCGGGACTCGATGGACTCGACGTCGAGCCAGTCGAGTCTACACTGAAGACGTATGAAGGCGCGGATATATAAGGACACTTTCATTACCAAGATAGATAGTATTTCCTTCATAGCTCTTCAGTTGTCAATCTAAGTATTCAGTCTACCCTGAATAGCCTCACGGCTTCTGATCATCACTCGCACGAACACAGTCTTGATATTGCACCTTTTGTTACCTCTGCTACCTTACTGTTAACATAAACCCTCTGACACCTTCTATATACTCACGGGTATTTAGTGTGATCATTACAGACACGACAATCCGAACCGTTTACCAAACGCAAACCAAGCCTCATATACTGGATTATATATTATACCTTACACCTCCTTACACCCACACTTTTTTTCTTTCCCTTATCACATTTGACCTAACCGTTTTCCTCCTATACCGTGTATTTTAAATTTAGTACTTACGACGTTTAAGTTTTTCCTAGCCGCTTAACTGGTATAACATTGATAAAGGTTAGTAAAACTAATTTAAAACGCCTAACCAAGTTGTAGGTACGCCCTATTTAGGAATTATTTAAACCTTATATATATTAGTAAACGTTCAAAACCTTATTTATACTTTTTTTCAAGTCAAGAGCGTTCTCAAATTATAGTTACAGCGTTAAAACAGTAATTTACGCCGATTTCAACATTTTAGGTATATACAAATTACTTACTCCAGGTACACAATAATCTCACTAATAACGGGTTTGGCAAAAGCCAACGAATATATGTAGTACCTCTTCACGTATACGTCGTTTCGCATCAGCATTCTAATGCATGTGGACCTTAACTTATGAAACAACAAAATCGAGGTACTAGTAAAGGATTTGAACCTTTTTTGAGAAAATACATATGTTATTAATATGATTTTCAACTATTATAACGGCGAAATTAAAGGGCGCGATTAATTCGATGATTTTAAGGAGGATTTTGCGGACTGGATGCCGGATATATGGTGTAAGGTCGATAGTACGATTTTCAGAATATTATGAAAATAATTACGGAGTAGAGGTATTAACACGACCGGTGGAAACAATAACCGCATTACAAAAGCTTTATTAGTAATGGCCTAACTCCCACAAATACCGAAATAGATAGATGATAAAGTAATAAAATTGAAGTTTGTAAAAAAATACTGGTTATAAAGGCGTCAGAAACGCCTACTTAAAATAACGGACCGAGAACAAAACAAGCTTCCGCAATTAGAGACGCGACCTTGCGAGAGGAAAGGTCTGGATACGCAGTTTGGGCCGCGACCTCAAGAGAAAAAAGAAGAAAAAAGGTCTGGATACGCAGTCTGGGCCGCGACCTTAAGAGAATAAGGAAGGTCTGGATACGCAGTCCGGCCCGCAACCTCGAAAAAAAGAAGGTCTTAATACGTAGTCCGGGCCGCGACTTCAAGAGAAGAAAGGTATTGGTACGCCGTCTAGGCTGCGACCTTGAGAAAAGGAAGGCCTAGATACAAAGTTCGAGCTACAGCTTTAGGAGGAGGAATGGCCAGATGCTTTATATGCAACTGTACCGTATAGGGATGGGCTGCAATGGTACTTCAGAAAGCGACTTGAAAAACCAAACAGACTACAATGGAACCCTAGGCCTTGACCCCAAGAAAACAACAAACTCTCTGGATATAGCGCTAAAAACGCCCCTTACGGCTATAACGAACGATTTAGGAGCGTTCCTATTATCATAAAGCGCTTCAAAGGTCGTATCAAAAACGCTCCTACCTACAAACGCCCAAGAATACGTATTGGCACCACTCCCACCTATAATAAACGCTTTGGATTACGTATTTAAAACGTAGGAGATACTTTTAATAGCTGCCACTACTAATAACATTACGAAAAAGGTTACGTGACCTAATCAACAACATTACTACTTTACTAAATATAAGGGAAAAAAGAAAAGAATAAAGTTTTGCCTAGAACGATGGTATATATTACTACCATTACCAACTAGGAAAGATGAAATACTATATTGTCATTACGAAATAGAAACAAATTTACACTATTATCGCTACTAAACGATTAGTACGGACTGCACCACAACTATACTATTACTATTGGGTTACGGATACGAATCGTACCATAGATATACTGTTACTACTGTATTATAAATACGGAGCGTACAAAGAAAGAAGACAAGATTGCCTGTGTGGATATTATTATATATTACTATATTTAGTATTTTTAGGTGGTAATATATTACGTTGTAATGTGTACTTCTACAGCTTGCATGATAATGTGGTACGCTGCAGGCTACACTCTTGCAGAGTGTATGATAATATGATACGCTACAGATTGCAATTTCAGAGTGTATCATACATAGCACGGTCTAGAAGGGGCAGTCCAGAGTGGTACGCTCTGGGTGAGAGCTTATAAGCTCTCACCTGAGGCGTGCACTCTTTGAAATACCTCTTCCTGACCAATCATCTATCTTTTACTACAATACCAATCTTACGATTATTCTTCATTTACATTCATGTAAATAGAAAGCTTACCAACAAGGACTTTAATTACGAGGTTTTTATTAATATGTTTTACTTGGATAACAAGTCTATTTTTTACTTCGTTGATTTCGCAACCTCTTTTTACGGAGCTAAGTTTTTGAAATCCCTTTAAGTAAAGTATACGTAGGAAATATTAAGGATACTGTGGATTAACACGTACTTAGGCCTATCTGACATCGTCGTCTACGATACTAGTACCAATTTCACGACGGTAGAGTTTTAAAAAGATGTTAAAATAATGAGTATTTAGTGTAAATAGGTATTTGTAGAGGATTATTAAAGCATTAAAAAGGTGAAAAGGGTACACGCTTCACTTTTCCGGGTGTATAATATCTTTTCGTTGCATATTAGAAGTTTTATAGATCTGGAGGCACGCTTTTCGATAGTGGTAAAAGGCTTAAATGATATTGTAGGCACTGATAGCCTAGTGCCAACGTTGTTAGTCTTTAAAGCATACCTGCGCCTAACGAGTATATCACCTTTATTAGCAAGTATTTAAAGCGTGTTATAGCCTACGGCAAAACTCTAAGGGAACTACGAAGGGAATCGACACGCTGCTAGTTTAATGATGCCCTTAATACCAGAAACGGCCTTATAATAATCGATGTAATTGTTTTACAATTACAAATTGAAGTTCTTGTATGCCGAGAGCCGGGTAAATAGAAAGGCTTGTATAAGAGTTGAAGTATTGTAAACTTTGAAGTAATTATTGAAACTATTAACAGTTTTATATATTTTCGAAAAACACAGGTTAAGCCCTATATTAGGGCTATTAACAATGACGACCCTTAAGCTTAAAAGACCGAGCTAATATGAACCTCAGTTATTTATTATCGATAAGTCAATAAAACACGGTTGGCGTAAACGATTCCCAAAAAAGAGAACCGTTAAAGAGGAGGAATATATACTGGGGTGTATATACAATATTACTTAAGAAAGTATTTTAAAAAGGATAACGAAAACCTGGAACTAGAGCTTGAGAGTACAAAGAGTTATCAAAATCTCCGGAAACCCTTTTAGAAAAAGCGACAAGATAAAGATTAACGTCCTACTAACGTGAGGGGTTGTAAAATTTATGCCGAAAGTTGACTTTAACATTTCAAACCAGAATATCACGATATTTAGGACGGTGATTTTCTACGAAATTAAAAGTAAAACAATGTGGCAGCTGTGCGAAAAGTCACATATGATCGCTTAAGGATATGGCAAGAAAGGTAAAGACTGAATTCTTACGCAGTCGTCAACAATTTTAAAAATTAACTAGTATTTGAGAGTTAATTTAGTAACAAGATTATTAATCAAAACTCAAGGCAAGTTTACGTTTAATAACCGTGATATAAAGCTAACCTACATGTAGTTAATAACGTATTTACAACGGATCCTATATTTGTAGTTATTATAGAAATTATTTATTTTTTACCTTTTAAGGACGGTAATACGATATATTAAGCCACTATACGAACTATATAGAGTAGGCGTTCATTGGTTTTGAACCTATTAATCGTACTTTGAGTTACGGTTAGTGATATAGTTTTTAATATATGATTTATAATCGTTAGTAACGGAAAAAGAGACTTCGGCTTAGTAGGTATATAAATTAACGATGCCTTTTTTGTTTAAACGGTTGGTTTTGAGTAATTGGAATAATAAAGGATTAAAGACTTTAAGTTCTGGAATTATAAACCGCTTACTATATTAGCGAATAGCAGTTGATTTAATTTTAATAGATTATTAATCCATATACTTGGTGTTAATATTAGCTTTAGTTTTCGTTTGAAGGTTTAGAGTACTAATTTGGTTACAATCGACAATACTGCAGTGGATAAAGCCTAACAGTATCTTAAATAACGTGTCCGCGGTAATTATATTATCACTTTATATTAATCCGAAGTATCGTACGACTTATGCAACCCAGAATAAGTATAAAAGTTAGCGGATAAGAACTTTAACCGGTGAAATAAAAGGTTCGAGTAACAAATGCGGAATTTGGACCAAGGGATTAATATAGTTATAATTAACTTATTGAAAGATAAAGTAATAATCTTTACGGATAGGTTCTTCATAAATAATACCAACCTGTTTTTCTCATCGGCTTTTTAATAACCCCCGTTAATGAAAATAGGTGGTAACCCCAGTTAAGTTTTATCGGTATCCTAATTTACTAAACCTTTATCAAGTATGGAAGGATTATATGAAATGTGTTATATTCGGAGGTTTAAGGTATAATGATAAGTTTTGACTTAGGTATAATACTATGTGAAACCCTTTACTTTATTAACAGGCAGTCAAGGATTCTTCTCATTTCGGTAGTGATTTATAACAATTCGAGAAGCCTTTTCGAACGCCTTTCCAAGTTCGAAACCATTAGCGAAAAACGCCTGATAATCGACTTGATAGTACTTCCTAAAGCCTACAAAAGGAGGAAGGTTAAAGAGTTCAAATAAATTGAAGGTAAAGATAATCCTGTTAATTTTATAATGAAGGTAACGCCGAATAAAGCCTTAAAAAAGTTTTTAAATAGCAATATACTAATTATACGTATCGAGGGCTACGTTAATAGGCTGCCAGGAAAGTCTAAGTTACGTAGCGGCGATCAGAGATGTATTGGAAAACTAAAATATTGCCAGGGAATTAACGATGTGAATTTGCTCGATTGGAATGGTTAAAGTAGAGGTTTGTAAAGGCCTGTAGCGGACCAACTTTTTATAGGGGTTAAAAAATTCGGAATTTGAAGTTTTAGGGTAATTGACAGTGAACGGGATCAATTTTCATATAATTGTATGTAATTTGATTTGGAAGAAAATCGGAATTGATAGGGGTCTGGCTAGTTGACAAGGTCGTAGTTTAGCTCTTAAAAGAAAAGATTGGTTAACCACATTAGCGTACGTATGCAAATTAAAAATCCGCTAGTGTTGGAATAGTACTACATATAGTATAGTAGGTTGACTTTACTGACAGTGAAGTTAACTATACTAACTGCAAGTTGAGTGTATTATTTTATGTGGGCTTACTGTATTGGGTGTAAGTTGAGCACAGTAGGCTTCACTTTATACTAGGGAACGGAACAAGCAATTGACCATAAAAATTACATTGTAGCCCGGCTAGCTATCTACCAAACCTAGAACAATTCATTCACCAATTGACCAATGAAATACTACTATTACTTCGATCATGATTCGAATCGACAACGTTGAAACAATCTAAAGCCCTACCAACAGTAATTCTTATTTACCATGGGGACGTATTAAAGGGGAAGGGTGATGTATTGGTCGTAAGGATCCTTTAAAACTTTCGACTGGTGTTGGAGAAAGTGTTAAAGGTGCTGGTATTAGTGGGTAAGATAATTACTTTTGGCTATATTTGGAGGGAATAATCTAATGGTCGTACCTATATTAGGCTTACGTGTAAAACCGTGTCTTTCTTAATTTATCTGTTGAAATTAGATGTGTTGAGAAGATTAGGGGAAAAGAATTTGAGGGTTTCCGCCGCGGTGAACTTATTAATATTTCTTTTGGTATTAAGAGGTACGTCGAGTTTTATGTTTAATTAACTAGTAGAATTAAGGGTTTGAGGCGTTTAAGTTAATTAATTCTTTACGGATAGTGGTGTTTAACCGCTAATTTTGGATAAAATGGTTTGAGAGGCTTATTTGGGTTTAAATAGATTCTTACGAACGCTTATAAAGGCGTTAAGGGACGCTATCATTAGCAATACTGTTATAACCCAGACAACGGTTGGGTCAGGAAACAGGCCAGCATGCAGCTGTACCACGGAGAGCCTGTAGTCCAACATATTAGGCGAGGAACATCTCTTATGAAAGCAAGGTAACTAAGTAAGTTACGTGATGGATCAGTATGAATCAGTTACTGATTCAAGGTGAGGCAACACTAGATCAGTGGGATCAATGCGGTAATCCAAACGATCCAGTACTGAAGATAGTATGAAGGCATGTATATATAAGGACACGGTCAGCACCACAGAGATAGTATTTCCTTCATAGCTCTTCAGTTGTCAATCTAAGTATTCAGTTCACACACCTGAATAGCTTAACGGTTAGTGATTATTCTACAGCACAAACAAACATCTTCTTGATATTGCACCTTTGTTACCTCTGTGACCCTACTGCTAATATAAACCCCCTGACACCTTCTATTTACTCACGAGTATTTAGTGTGATTATTATAAATAGCTGTATCCTTAACTTTCAAGATTTAAAAGGAATCTTCATCGGTAGTGTATTTGTAAAGTATATTTATCAGTTTACTCTTTTGGACTTTCTTCCTTAAGAGTTTAAAACTTCAGTTGGCGAATTTAGCCTTTAAACTAAATTTAATAAGCTTATTTACTATCGTTCATATGCCGACGTTCCATTTTCGAAAGAATTTTTAAAAATATTTAAGTTCTTTTGGTCTTTAAACTATTTCTGTGAGCTTTAAATCGACAATGTAGGAGCCAATTGTGTTGGTAAGGTATTTAATTAAAAAGTTTTCATTAGGGTCTATAAACCAGAGGTTTTTGTCGGAATGTCAAACTAATATAATATTGAGGTCTTTAATTGCCTTCTTTCAGTCGGAGTCGTTAATAGTATCAATTTCAGCGTGTTTCAAAGCCATCGTAACAATAATTAAAGGGTATAGTGAACAAGAAGCAGTCTAAAATGATAAGTCGTAGGCTTTCTATCAAAATTGATATAATTAAAGGTCATAGAACTCAATCATTTTTGAGATTACTGATAGTGATACTCGTAATAATAATAGCTATAAAATATCATCTTAGCCGTCTACCAACTTGCCAACTTACCAACTTGACAATCTTTAGGACTTTCAAGCGGTTAATTTCAACACCTTGAAAATGGATCAATAAAAGATTATGTGTATTTTCAATAACGATATCAACAACCGATTTTAAAATTACCGCGATACCTAATATAATAAAAAGGCATTTCCTACATAATGCCGTGACAGCTAACGTAGCACTATAGAGGCGCTTCGCAAAAACCTTTCCTTTGCCCTTAACCGCTTTTTAATGTGAAGCGAAACCGGAAAGTAGTCTTATCTTTTACCTAGCTTATTCATATTTGAGCTAATAAGAACTGATTAGTATTGGTAGGCCTGGCTATAAATGTAGGCATTTCGTTGTAACGTAATCGTTTCAACTCACTGTAGTCGAAGTAACTGATGCTTCATTTAAATTGGTTAATGTTGAGTTATAATTTCTTAGTTCGGCAGACCGCTGAACGGTCTGCACACTAATTTGTATAGCCAAATTCTTGGGCCTATGCTCCACTTTGAAGTGGGCACCTACTGCACTGCACTTGCAATGCAGTCTCACAAACTTCAGTCAATTTACAGTTAGTACAATCAACTAAACTGACAGTCTAGTTGATTTGACTTTACTGAATTTGAATGCTATTCCAACAACTTTATCAATTTTTTGAAATATACAATAGGTTGAAATATACAATAGATACAGTCACACAGCATACAACTCAACAGCAGGATCAACAGGGCCAACAGGGCCAACAGGGCCAACAGGGCCAACAGGATCAGTCAGTACTTGGTAAAAACTTCAAGTACTAAATATATCATCATCAAAGGATGAGGAATTCACCGGAGTTGTAGATATTATCACCAGCACTAGTATTAACTAGTATGGAGAATCAGCACGGAGATTCTGCCTATGTTAGCATTTACTAGCATAGAGGATCTAGTATTTATTAGTATACACTAGTATTGACTAGTAAAGAAGTTTTTATTCTGATCTACATCCTTATGAATATATGCTTAATTATGACTTAAATATGTAATAACTATTTCATGTAGATTTTAAAATACTTCAATCTATAAGCCTACATAATATCTTCTTGTATAGTACCTTGAAAAAATTATTAGTACGATTATACATTATTGGTTATTAAATTAGTTACTTCCTTTTACATAGATTCAAATGTCCGTTTTTTTGGACTATTTAATACCTTTGAGGATGCCTCTTTAACATTCCTCAATCGTAACTTGTTTTTACCACCAGGGATATTTTATGGAAGTACTAGTTATAATAGTCCTCCTTTAGAGAGGACTGTTATTTCTTCCGATTCCTTAAGGCTTACAGGTTCTTCAGCTCCAGATAAATTCTTATCCCTTAGATTCTAACGCTCTAGGGCTACTTCCATTGTTTTAGGGGTATTAGACCCTAAAACCTTGTTAAGGAAAGGAAAAAAAGGAAGTTTGTAATACCCGTAAAGCTAAATTTAAGCAAGAAATTCAAGTTATTAACGCTGATGATGTTACTGATAACGAAGTAAAATCTAAAGTTTGAACTACTAGTTTTCCAAAATTATCAAGGATTAAGTAAGCTATCGACTTGTACAAAAAACTATTAGCTAAACTTGAAAACGCCTTAGAAAACTAGAACAACCCAAATCGATAGGTACCATAAGTCTAGTAAAAGAGGAAATGGGAAATATTAAAAACCCCTTCTTTAACGTTAAAAAAAGTAAACAATTAACAAAGCCTAAGTTACAATTACCAAAGAACTGTGAAAAATTTAACTATAAGAATATTAACTTCTAACTAATAGCTATTAAAGATTGTATTAGTAATAATGATTATTGTGTTAATTCGAAAGGTATCTTCAAAATTACGATAAATATAGTTTTTTTTCGCAAAATAACTATATTTACTTATTTAAGCCTATCAACTATAGTTTTTAAAAAAAACTTTAAAAGCTATACGTACCCATATCCAGGTTTATAAGATAATCACTTCTTTTATTACTTTAAAATTTTGAGACGTTATCATGGGCATTCAGGACTGATACAAGGCCTTATCAAAGTTAATTAGTATATGCCAAGGAATTAGACCGATTTACTATTGAAAACCCTTTAATAAACTTAGTTTCTTTCGCCTTTTACACTATATAACCTCAGCTCTGTTTATAATAGCATTTGAGAATACCAAAATAAGTTTAATCTATTAAGGTCTTTAGGTTAAATATATTAAGTATTATCTATCATTTCGAACCTATATTAAACCCGAGTTTCTAGTTTAGATAGTCCGCATACGAAGTGAATTAAGGGACGTCGTTCCTTCATTACCACTTAAATTACAATTAAACTTCCGAAACGAAAATCGGCTTTAAGGAGGAAAAGAAATGTCAAATTCTATCCTCTAAAGAAAACCGAACAATAAGCCACCTATTAACCGTAACCAATGTATTAGTCAGTTTAAAAAGAACTACCTTACATATTTTTACAAAGATAATTTGGTACAAGCCTATTAGGTATTATGTTCAAATCTAAGGCCTTTCAACGCTAGTAAATCTATTTACAAGGGAAAACAAACGGATAATATTGCCGTTAACAATTGCAAAGTAAAAAAACTCTGCCATTCGCAATATTATAATTTTATAGTACTACCACAATCAATTAGGCAGTCAACCACGCAAAACTCTAGATAGGATCCTGTAATGGAGATTTTTTTCTAATTAAAGGCCGTATCTTACACGGGTGTACCCACTTTAATTCATCTACTTTCAACGTTAAAGTCTTCACTTTCAACGTTCAAGGTTCCACTTTTTACGTCAAACCGCTAAAAAGACCAATTAAAGACCAAACTAGATGCGGTTATTGTCGCAATAAAAACCCCACTTTTAACGTCAAGTCTTCAAAACTTAATGCCAAGTCTTAAGTTTCTTCCTCTTTCTTCCATACCACAAGATTTTTTTGCAATTGATAAACTCCAGTTTCGAGACTCTATTAGTGTTAATTTAAGTTTATCTTTACATGTTTTCAACAACAAGAAATTATTCTCCCATCTCGAGATATAAGGTGAAAACTACTCCGGATTACGAACTGAGTGAGGTATTATTTAGTACACTAGCAAAGGAACAATTCAAATATTAGTTAAATTTAAGAAATATTATAATTGAAATACTCTAATTTTCCAGAATTTTTTTAATTACCCTCAATTTATGATAAATCTGATTGATTTATCAAGGGTTTATAATTTGAGTATTAAAGTCAAAAACTTATCGTTAATTAATTTTTAATACAAGAAAATAATTGCTACCATAACCAATAACTACACCATTATTCAGGCCACGCAACAATTCCATTACAACACAATTACCATAGCCACTACCAAGTCCTTCGATATTTCTATTTGACATAGCATTTTTAGCTATACCAGCCTAAATTTAATAAAGAAATTACTTAACTTGTTAGAAAGCTTAAAAAAGGACCAGGAAACGGAGTTTTTCGACCTTATTCATACTTCTTATAAACTTTCTAAAAGAATACGTTAACGACCAAGTTTCCAATACAGTACCCCAAAAATAGGAAAGTCTATTTAAACTCTTAATAACTTCCTAAAAACAACTGTTGAGCTAAAGGTCAAATGCTGTGGGCTAATAGCTACAAAGGTTAAGTATAATTTTAAAGTTTATAATACAATCATTATATAACCTACAAAGGCACCAAAATTCGTTTATTATATGCTAAACTAAATAATCAAACGTATAAGGTATATAATAAATTTATTAATTCTTAACGGAAACCACGAACTTATTCACTATTTCGTTAGGGAAATGTTTATCGACTACACTTTTACCCTTAATTTTGCCTTACCATACACCCCTAAAAAACGGAATTTCCGAATGCTTTAATAAAGTAATTTTAGAAAAGATAAATACCTGGATTATTTCTGGCAAAGTGCCACATTACTTGTAGCCTTACCTGTTCTTAATAGCCGTTTTGATAGCCAACTTAATGGTTAACAACAGGAACAGGATTCAGGATATCAAGAATTATAAGGGTCTTTACAATAAGGTAAAGAGACATAAGGGTCACTGACCAAATATTAAGTTTACCTTTACTCCAGGCCTAACCGTTATCGTCCATATACCCTTTGAAAAACGGGTAAAGGGTCCAAAGACTAATTTAATAAGAAAAAGGGAAATCTTTTTTTTTGTAGCAGTTTTCTAACATTATCAAATCCTGATACATTTTAAAGGTTTATATTTCAAACCGGCGGGAAAACTTGACGACAAAGATTGTAAACACTTCTAACCTAAAGGTCTCTAAAGAAACTATTACGAGACCCTGTAAAGCAGTTGTCAAAAATATATTTAATATATTGAAATCAATATCGTATTAAATAATATAATGATAGCCCCAAATGATATGCCAGAGAGGAAAATTCGCCAATTAGTACAGAAAATGACAAATAACTTGCTGTTGAGTCTGTGAGAAAATATTGTCATTGATAAAGACATAGTCTAATTTTTATTTTCAATTAATAAATTAGAAAAACAGCTAACTATAAAGGAAGTTTGGGAATTCCTAAATACAAAATATTGGAAAAAGGCCCTCCACAATGAAATACGGAGTCCTCTATCCTTTAAGGTCTTCAATGCTATTACGAGGGATATCACACGCCATGCTTTAACCGTAAAACAGGTGACTAAGATTAAAACCGATTTCCAAGGTCAAATCGAAAGGTATAAGGTTAAAATCGTAATTTGAGGATTTAAACAAAGGTATAGTGTTAACTACACTACAACCTTTACTCTCACAGCAAAATCTTACACGTAAAAAAATCTTTATCATACTTATTACTTCCTACGAATAGAATATCGACCAAATCGACATCAACTTAACTTTCCTTAACAGGGAACTTAAAAAACTAGTGTAAATGGAAATTCCGGATACAATTAGGAATTTTTTCCTAAAGTATCTACATAAAAATATTATAGGTTTTGATTCTACAGTCGACTAACCATTTTAGCTACTTGCTTTACTCCATGGGCTTAAACAGGTTTTAAGACAATAGTCAAAAATGTTAAGGGAAGTATTTAATACCCTCAATTTTGAAAGACTAAACTTTAATAACGTAATATACATTATTTTTCGCTGTTTACTTATTATATGTACTTACGTTAATAAGTTTCTAATAAAAGCCCCAACTCAAACTCCATAAAAATCTTTAATATAGATATTGGAACATACTTTAAATACAAGGAACCGAGAAAGATAAAGCACTTCTTAGGGGTACGTATCTTAAGAAACAAAAACTCACGTACGATTATATTGACTCAAAATACGTATATCCAAAAGGTACTGGATTTAAAAACAAAGAAACAAAGCAGACGTTAGGCCTATATTCCCATTACAACCAGATCCCTCATTTATACCATATCATATAAATATTAAGTTAATATTTTACAAACTAAAAAGTATGAGTTAAATATATACGCTTTTATTTATGTAATGTGCCAAATTAGGCTGAGTATCGCCTTCTTTATATCAGTTCTTTTACGTTTTCGCTATAATACTTAACATAAAAACATCACTCTTATTCATTACACCTTTAGATACTTCAAAGAATACAAAAAACCATGGACTATAAGTAAGTAGTAAAGAACTTTTAACAAGCACACATAACAATACCATAAACGTTAGCCAAGATTACAATAAAATGCACTAAAACTTCAAATTAACAGCCAATACGATTCCGACTAAAATAGGGATAAGACTACTATAAAGTCTACCTATAGATACAAAATTCAAATAGTTAACAACACAGTTAATTGGGTATCTAAACGGGGATCCAGAGTATGCCTTTCTACTATGAATACTAAAAGTATGGCAGTGATAAATGTCACTTAGAATACCCTTTAAACCCTTTAAATAAGGAACTTATTCACGAAGTTACGTATTCTTATTATTGTTAAGATATACTATGATAATAAAAAAGCTATTAAGTTGCTTAGTAACCTGAAGTATTACCAATGCACTTAACACATACCCCTTGAAAAACACTTTATAAAGAATAACATGAAACGTGGCATAATACAAATCAAGTGGGTTTCGACTAATAAATAACTAACTAATAGGTTGACGAACCCATTACTAAAGGTAAAACACGAAGCAATGATATAACGGCTTAATTTAGTTAACCTGTGATTAAATTATATTAATAGTTTACAAAGTTTTGTGATTCAAGTTATCTCATAGTACTCCCGATATAAAATGGTGGAGTGGGTTTGGTATAAACTTAGAATATTGTCCAAACAGATACTGGGGAGGTTATCGGTTCAAATTGGAATACACAGGTCTTTTTTCTTGTTGCATTTAAGGTTTTTTTCCCTTCACACTACACTTCCTTCACTTTACCTTTTATCTTTTGTTTTTACTTCTCTTTCTTTTCTTTTAATTAGACGTTACCTATTATAGGGGGGTGGGGTGTGTTATAATATATAATAGGTACAGTCACATAGCATACAACTCAACAGCAGAGCCAGCAGGGCTAACAGATCTAACAGGGACAGTTAGTACATGGTACAAACTTTAAGTACTAAATACCTTATCACTAAAGGATAAGGAATTCACCGGAGTTATAAATATCATTATCAGCACTAGTGTTTTACTAGTGCGAGTACTAGTATTAACTAATATAGAGGATCAGCACAGATATGCTGTCTAGGCTAGTATTTACTAGTACAGAGGAATTAGTATTTACTAGTAAAGGAGTCTCGATCATGATTGAGATCCTTATGAGGATATGATTGATTATGACTTGAATATATATCAAGTCCTTTATGTAGATTCTAGAATACTTGTATCTACAAGCCTATATAATATCTTCTTGTGTAGTACCTTGAACACAATTTTGATCTTCGCTAAATTCTTAAGTTACTCCTTTTTTTATAGGTTATGGTAAATGTTACAGGTATCATAAACACTCCAAATATGGATTATCAACTCTCTCAAGTCAAGTTATATATTCTGATGTAAATTTTTTATCGGTTTGCATTTTTAAGGGCTTAAATTTTCGATGATATGTTGTTTATGTATTGATAACCCAATGTTTTCGAGGACAAGTATATTATTAATTTTTATATTGACGATACCAAAGTCTTGAGTTAACGTTATTAGTAGGTATGAATCAAATGTTTACATCTTTTCAAAAAAAAAAAACATTCAATTCAAATATTAAAACTACATATCCATTAATTTATTTAGTGTTTTTAATAGTATAATCCTTTTAAAAATAGTAACGGATTCTTTAAATAATTTCATAATTCTACGGCTATTTAAGGTGAATCTACCTCTTATATTGGTAGTAAATCTGGTAGTAATTACTATGATCAAAAGTTGGCTAATCTTTTGGATTGTAAAAGAATAAGTAAAAATCTAGTTGTTACATTCATTACCTTATCCTTAAAAAATTACTTGCACTTTTCGTATGGCTGGTTTGTAATTTTATATTTGACTTCGTGAATTATTCTTAATTTAAACATTGTTACGTTATGTTCTTAAAATTGTGCCAAAAATTTATGTTGAATAACTCCGCATATAAAAAGGCTGTTAATTTCAACTCGATTGTTTCCCTCAAATTGCTTAATTGCAGTGTTGATAATACCTTTAGCTCGCACCTTAAGGGCTATATATCCGTTAGAATTTTCTATTCAAGACAGTCAAGCCGTTATGTATACCCTTCCAGGTTTTTAATCCTCATCATCATCTTCTTTTTCAATATGTATACTCCTCTTAGGTGATCTTCCACGCTGTTGACGTTCCATTAACTTGTTAATAATCGGTTTGAAAGGGTTATATTAGCTTATTAGCTCAGTTTCAATGTTTTATCAGACTTAATAGGTCTTCTTTACGCTTTAACCTGCTTAATACGGAAAGTGATAAAACTATTGACGGTTTTAATTACTATATTTATGTTAGCTATACTAATTATCTTATTGGGCCCATCCTATTTACCTGGCTTTCTTCGAGTAAAAACCTGATTTTCAAGAGTTAAAAATACCACGTCTGTTTTCAATGGTCCGTTTTTAGTATTAAAGGCATCATTGATATGGCGGCGTGCTAATTTTTTACTCGGTTCTTTCAAGGCTTTACTATATACCCCAGCTCTCGTCTAGGTGTTAACCGATCATAGTTATGTAGTTTCTATACATAGGTACGCTCTATACACAAGAAAAATTAATATAATACCGTTAGGACCAATATCATTATTAAGGTCTTAAACTTCTATTTGAAATCTTATATCTAAATTTGTAAAACTACCAATATTCCAGGTAATAATATCATAAGTCCTTCGCAAAAATAAGCATGCTTTTTCGACCTTAACAATTCTTTAGTAGGTTTTAATATTGATTATTTTACATAAAATCCCGATTGATTTGGCATTAATTCGAAACTATTTAGCGACAAAATTGGGAACGGTATTGTAAACTAATACACTTAGTAGTCTTGAGTACGTGTTAATCTACAAAATACGTAATATCTCTCATTTTCCCTTCGGCGTAATGGTCTTAATGAACTTGGCGCCGTGCAAAGCTATTACGAAGTAAACAATACAAAATATAGGCTCGCCGGCCATGTATAATATATCGGCGAAAACTTGAAAATTAAAGTATAAATTATTTTGATGCGAATTTGAGCCTGAAAAGCGTTTGAAAATATGTTTGACAAAAATTTCAAAGCTGTTTCATTGCTTTCAGCGCTGGTAAATACGCTTTTTTGAAATCAGTCGCCTTAAAGACTTTATGGAACTTATTAGTCGCCGGGTGGTTTCACTTTCCATATAATTAACAAATTGCTCACTATGTTAAGTTTAATACCGTTATTTTTGTCTTTTAAAGGTGAAATTACAATTGTTTTTATTTCAAACTTAGTGGTAACCTCCAAAATCTACCTTTAATTATTTTATTAGTATAAATGTTGATGTGAACTCTGAAGTTCTTTTCTAGAGATAAATATAATTTCAACCCTATCGATATCCGTATATTTTAGGTTTTTCATAATATTAATAACCTTCCATGGTACGATGTATTGCGAATAGATTCCAGTTGAGCACGGTATTTCCCTAGTGTTTAGCATAATACCTTGAAAGATTTTCTTCACATAACGATTTCAAATAGCAAATAAGTATATAAAGTTAGATTTTTATTGTTGTAATAATGATAAGGGTATTTAAATATCAGGCGGTATGAAAAGGCATGATTAGCTAGTCATTATGTTACTTAAAGGCTAAGACTAGTATTTTAGTGCGAGCCGATAACCTTATATTTTTTTCCCTCTTTTTTTGTCCCGATACTCTTAAATTTTATAGCGCGTTTAATGTATCTCTAATTAGAAGTGAAGGGGTATTAAATATAGTATATGTTGGCAGGTCTTTAAATCGTTGCAACGTTGTTAATTCGAATCATCGAAGTAACAGTAGTATTGCATTAGTCAGGTGGCGGATGTATTGTTCTAGGTTTGAAAGACCGCTAGCCGGTCTGCACAGTAATTTGTATAGCCAATTACTTAGCCCGTACCCTAGTATGAAGTGCAATGTACTATACTCGACTTACATCTAATATGGTAAGTCCACAAATAATATACTTAACTTGTAGTGTAGTTAACTTTACTATAAGTAAAGTTGACTTATTGCACAGCATATAGTATTATTCCAACACTGGCGGCTTTTTAGTTTGTATGCTTACGCCAGTGTGGGTGACCAATCTTTTCCGGTTACCACTGAATTACTTCCTCGTCAACTGGCCAGATCCCTTTAAATTCCTGTTGACTTTCATATTGAATTACACCCAATTACATGAAAATTGACCCCATTTGACCTTAATTACTCCGTCGCTCCAAGGTTCTAGTTTATTAATTCCTACAAAAAAATCTTCCGCTACAGGCCTTTGCAAGCCTCCAATTTAACCGTGCCAATCAAACAGGTTCGTATAGTCAATTCACTAGCAGTCTTCCAGATTGCTAGCACATCCCTGTCCGCCATCACGTAATCCGGACTTTCCGGACGGCCTATTAACGTAGCCCTCGATATGTATAGTCAGCCTATTACTATTTATAAACCTTTCTAAGGCCTTATTTAGCACTATCTTCGTTATAGTATCTGCAGGATTGTCTTTGCCATTAATCCATCGGAATTACTTAATTTCCCTTCGTTTGTAGGCTTTACGGAGCGCTATTACGTCGATTATCAGGCGTTTTTAGCTGGTAGTTCCAAGCTTTAAAAGATATTAAAATAAGCTTCTTTAGTCGGTATACATTATTACTGGGATAGGAGAAATTTTTAACTGCCTAACAATAAGATTAAGGGTGTCCTATAGTGTTATACCTACATTAAAACCCGTTATTTTTCCGTAGACCTCCGAAACCAGTACGTTTCGTATAATCCTCTTATATTTGACGGGGGTCAAGTAAATCAGGCTGTCGATAATATTTAACTAGTTTCCCTCCTTATCTTTTTTAACAAAGTTTATTAGGAAGCCGATCTATTAAGATAGGTTGGTGTTGTTTATAAGGGATCCTTCCATAAAGATTATTAACTTAGCGTTTAACAAATCTATTAAAACTATATTAATCTCTCGGTTCAAATTCTGTATTTGTTATCCGAGATTTTTATTTAACCGGTTAAAGTTTTCGTTTACTTGATCCTGTACTTTTACCGTAATAAAATGGTTGTAAAAAGCCTCTGGTTGGTATAAGTTAATAATATAAATACCTTGACCACGTTATTTTAAGTACTGTTAAGCTTTAGTTATATTAATTTCATTTATTATAGATGAAATAATGCCTTATTCATTTTGACGAAAGTTAAAACCGGTATTAACGTGAAGCACACGAATTTACTATTCGTTAAAGTTAAGTTAACTACCCTTAATAAACGTTGTTACTAGTTTATAATTCCAAAATTTAGAGTTTTTAATCGTCTGTTATTCTAATGTTACAAAGTTAGCTATTTAGACCAAAAAGGTATCGTTAGTTTATATACCTACCACGCTGAAATCTTTCCCTTACTTTACTAATAAGCATAGGTCGTAAATTAAATACATTATCACTAACCGTGATTTGAAGTGTGACTGGTATGTTAAAAATAAATAAATTCTTACTTTAACCAATCCATAAAAAGATTTATCATACTATATTACCATTTTGAAATGATAAATAACACTTAGCCTTTATAGAAATTTTTGTAATAATATTCGTTATAAATCCGTTACTAATTACGTGTAAACTTACATTATATTATAGCTATTAAGCGTAAATTTACCTTTAGTATTAATTAACAAACTTGTTATCAAAGTAACCATTCAATGCTAATTGTTCTTTTGAATCTTTAATAACTACATAAAAATCTAGTCTTTACCTTTATCGCAGTATCCTTAAGCGATTCAACGTAACTTTTTGTACGGCCGCCCAATTGTTTTATCTTTAACCTCGTAAATTATTTTCGACATAAAAATCGTAACGTTTGTCTTTTAAAGGTTAAAATCAATTTTCGACACGAATTATATAATCCTTTAAATTAACAGGCCGTTCATCTAGACCTTATCGTTTTCTTTAAATTGGGTGCAGGAAATTTTAATAATCCTTTATATTCGAAACTTTAGTGTCTAGTCTTCGTTATCCTTTTATTTCCTACTTACTTAAACAATATTGTAAATATGGCCTAATGTGTATTTCTCTTTTTCAACGTTTCTTTTCTTTAGGGGTTGTCCGCGCCAGAGGCGTTTTATTAACTTGTTGATAACGGGTGGAGGAGGTTCGTATTGGCTCGGTTATTTGGTTTAAGGGTCTTTATTGTTAGTAGCTCTAATTTGGGGTTTAACCTGAGTGGTTTGAAAAGATATAGGACCGTTAGTAATTTTGATAACTACTTCGAAGTTCGTGATACTTACTATCTTATACGAGACCCCCTATTTACCCGATTTCCGTTACGCAATAACTTTACTTTGTAGCAGTAAAACAAGTACGTTGATTATTATAAGGCCGTTTTTAGTGTTAAGGACCTTATTAATTTAGCGGCATACCGATTTTTTCGTAACTCCCTTAAAGCTTTGCTGTAAGACGTAATAAATTTTGAAGTACTTACCAAAGGCAGAGGTTCACTCGTTAGGCGTAAGTACGCTTCAAAGACTAATAGCGTTAGTGTTAAATCATAAAAGCCTATAACATTGTTTAAACCTTTTACTACTATTTATAGGCGTGTCTTTGAATCTGTAAAGCTTTTAATTTCCAACGTAAGTATATTTTACGCTTGGTATAGTAAGGCGTATACTATTTTAACTTTTCCAATAATTTAGTGGGCTTTTACAAGTATCTATCAATACTGGATACCTACTATCTTAATATCTTTTTGAAATTTTACCGTTATAAAGTTAGTACAGGTGTCGTAAACGACAAAGTTAAGTAGGTCTAGATACATATTAATTTATAGTATCCTTAGAGTTTCCTATGCATCCTTTGCAGAAAGGGATTTTAGAAACCTCATCCTATGGAAAGAGGTTGCGGAATTAGTACCAGAAAAAACAGGCTTATTATCCAAGTAAAATAAATCGACGAAAAAGTCATGATTAAAGTTTTTATCGTCTTTTAATATAAATTTAAATTTTCGGGAGGTTTTAGCATACGTTTAGGAATAGTAGCAAAGTCTTTCAATAGATTTTAGTGCAAAGCATTTCACATCTTTATGCCTTACAAACTTTGGAATTTTGTACAACCAATTAATAGTTAGATAATTAAAACGCCGGTGTCATTACCGTATCTCCGGCTTCGTTAGATTTAATACTTTTATTTACGGGCCTTAAAAATAAAACCATAGGTATCTCTACTTAAAGGCGAGGGGAAACCTTTAGCTGGATTTAACTAGTTTGTTTACTTTAACATTGATATTAAGGCCAAAGGTTTTTATATTCTTCAAGTAAAGGGAAAAGGGGTAAAGAACTTAAGGATTTAGAATGTAATTGATTTTATAATAGTTTAAAATACTGTTATCTCTAGCAACGATAGTTTTTCGCCTGGGTTAATGTCAACTTTGGCTTTGCTAGTATCGTAACGATTAATTTCTATAGCTATAATGCTTTTTTTTCTTGTGATGTTATATACTATGAATAGTCTCATATTAAGTACCTTGCTACCTTTATGTTTAGTATAATTCCTTAAAACATGTAGTCTACGTAAAAATTGCGAAAATTAAAGGTGTGTAAAGGGTCAAGGGCTTGGTTAAGGTAAAGGTAGGGGTTTTTACCATCCAAACGGTATAGGAAGGTGTTGTCGGCTAGTTATTAGGTCGCTTTATATGCAGTATTTTCATGCTACTTGATTTGCTTAAGGGCATTATAGTCGTTAATTAGCTCATCGCCCTCGAAGTCTGCGATTTAATTGAAATAGTCCTGTTTAGACGCAATGGGATATTGAACGTGATATACTGCCTTTCTGTTGTTACGTTCAGCGTGGGGTATCGAGTTGACCAGTAGCCAGACTTGCTATAAATTCAATGTTTTTTAATATTATTACGACGATAGTACGTACGATTAATAGGCCCACCTGAAATTCGGCTTTATTAGCGTTATCGTAGCTATTTTTTTTAATTTATAGCTGGTAAGATAAACTTAGACTCTGTAGATACTCGTAGCCATACTTGCGGTTGACGTAATTAACTACTGTATGGTCTTTTTCCTTTACATTAGGGAAGTTGCCGGCTAAGGAGTATATTCCAAACGAGTTTGGTGTACACGTTATTACAGAGGTAAACGGGAAACGTAACTGGTTAAACAAGCCTTCACAGGTAGTATTTAGGCGTTATAAGGCGTATTCAAAATGATTAACTCCTATAACCACTCACCATACCTGCTCGCGAAATGTGGTTTCGCTAATGTAAACCTTCCCTATTGCTTTCTAGCATAATATTAATTTATCGAACATTTAGTTAAGGACATCTATTAGCGTTTTCTCCTGCTTTTTCTTTTCTATTATTGTAATCCACCGCGTGGTGGCCAAGTTTGTATAGTATTGAGTAGGGTTAACATCGTATTCGAGGTGACTCTTTATATTATTGTAGATTTCGCTGAACGTAGTAGTTCCTGTAAAAAAGGCCAGGTAACAGTCCCTGGAGTACCTTATAAGGATTCCGGGAAATAGTAAGTAAAAACCTAAAAGAGGAATTTCTATTCACTTATAAATGTTTAAAAATGGCATTATCTTGGTATCGAGATAATTATAAGGATTTCCGTTATATCTTTTTACGTAGTTTCAGATCTTGGCGAAATCCATGAAAAACTTGTAGTTAATTTTAATTTTCTTGACAGGTTCTAAGGGAAGGTTGCGATAGTCATCTTAGTTTTCAACGGTGTTGTCTAGCAGTTTAAACCTTGAAGTTTCTAAGGCCTGGTGTTAAGGGTAATTGCTAGTCGTCTAACTCAAGGGGTAAAGTCTTGTGGTAGGACCCGTGATGGGCTCTTGCATGTAGGCAAATCTAAAAGGGAAAGGTTCTTAAAGAGCTTGGCGGTTTAGTGGTACTTAACGGCTTTGAAAGGCGTGACGATTTTACTTAATTGACTGGTGTGAAACACCAACGTTAATACCTTTAAACGCGTGGGCAGCCGTCGCTTTACGTGCCCTGCCGTCATTAAAAAGATACCCCGCGCTATTATGTAGTGGAATTAGATTGCCGAACAGGTTAATAGGTTTCTTATCACCATCATGTAAAAAGGCTTGATTTAGCTAAGGGTAAAGTAGGGATCCTTTGAAACGTATATATAGGCGTTGAAATCCCTTAACGCCTTTCCCTTTTCCAACAAGATTTTAAAGATTAGGGTCTTGCGAAGGGTTGTTTTATCATGTTAATTCAAAGAAGATTTCCGCCAGTTCTAATATAGTCTTTTTAGGGATATAAATGCTACGATGAGTAACCTCCTTTTTCAGCCTAGCCTTGACCGTACGTTGGATTATCTTTTATATATCCAAAGTTTAGTGGTTGAAATTTTCACGAAAGTCTTGGAAAACGCGGAAGCCGTAGCTGAATTCGTTACCGAGATCCGCGTCGATAATATATTGATTAATGTAGTTGGTTGTTTAAACTTTAGTTAAGGTCTCGTTAACTTTCGTAATCTAAAGTTATCAATTGTATTAGTTTGCTAAAACTAATCCAAAAACTTTAACTTTCTTTATATATTCCTAACTTGAGGTCATCTTAGCGGTTCGACCTATGTAAAACGTATAGGACGCGTAAGACGAGAGACTTTGTGATTTTAGGCGTGGGGACTTGGTTTTTTAGCGTGAAGTTGTGTATGAGCTTAGCGACTTAGCGTTGGGTCGCGCAACGTGCTTTTTTTGGCGTAAATTGGTGTTCTTTTTTAAAGTAGCGATCTTTAAGATTGAATTAGAATAGGGGAAGTGAAAAGAATAAAGTAGGGGCAAAGGTTTGGTATAAAGCGTAAGGTCGAAGGTTATTTGTTGATGTAAGTTGAAGACGAAGGTTAGAATTTATTGAGCGTAAGGACTTAGTCATTTTTGTAGTAATAGTACCCGCAGTAGTATTAACTTAGCTGTTTGCCAACTTATCGAACTTTAAGACTTCTAAAAGTCAACCTCAACGTCTTTAAGAAAAAGGAATAAATATTTCTTGGTGTTTTCGATAGCGATACCGTCGCTACCTTTAAACTGCCGTAAAAACCGACGCAGCCTAAAATTCTTCTCTACTTCCGTGAAAACCGAAGTAACAATAGAGGTCATTTTTTAAAAGTCTTTCTTTTACCTTAGTTTTTTACAAAACGTAACCAGAAAGTAACTTCTTCTTTTACTTAGCTAATCTGTGCTTAACACAATAAGCACTGATCATTGTTGACAGGTCTTTAGATCATTGCAACGTTGTCTATTCGAATGGTCGAAGTAACAGTAGTATTGCATTGGTTAGGTGGCGGATGTATTGTTTTAGGTTTGGCAGACCGCTAGCCGGTCTGCACAGTAATTTGTATGGCCAATTGCTTGGCCCGTGCCCTAGTGTGAAGTGCAGCGTACTACACTCGACTTACACCCAATGCGGTAAGTCCACAAACAATACACTCAACTTTCAGTTCAGTCAACTTTACTGAAAGTAAAGTTGACCTACTGCACTATATGTAGTACTATTCCAACAGTATATTAACATTTTCGAATCCTATTCGGCAATCATATGTAATGTTAACCAACAACTTTATTTGCCATAAATTTAGCATTTTTCGGTGCTTTAGGGAAACCTTCGTAGCAGAATTTAAAGATTTTGAAAAAGAGAAACATCTTTTTCCTTAAGTACGTCAGCATTTAAACTTTTAAGTTAGAGTGTTTTTTTTCAATTGTATTGTGTAGGCCAGCTATACTAAAAGTCGATATAATAAGTGAAGGTGAAGTTTTTATTATCGTTGTTCAAATCATAAATTTTAGGGTATATACTAATCGAGTTCAACACCCGTATTATTACGGTTGCAGAAAAAAATCGTAACTAGCTAAAAAGAAAAACCTTTGTAAGTAACGTCAAGATATTATAAAGCGTATTTAAATTTTTATCATCCGTGCAATACTAGCTATTCTTTTTGGCGTAATATGCCTTAGCCAATTTCTAAATTACCCATTGTTTGTTGGCAAAATATCAAATTATCGAGAATTTAATTAAAAAGACTAAACTTGTTTTCTATCTAGCTTTTGTGTTCTAATATATATGACTACTAAATAATATTCCAATCGATGTGGTATTGGGAGAGATTTACATCAAAACAGAAATAACCTTTGAAATTATCGTAAGTCTCCATAAACGATGAGAAATTTGTTAAGTACAAAATGTAGTAATTTTGGTTTTGGTCGGTAAATATATTGGAAAATTTCCAGTAGGAAACTGGCAGCCTAATTATTATTCGACAGCATATGTTGAAGAATGGTCTTACTTTAATCTCTAGGAGGTTATACGGTGTATCTTTATATTTCTACTTTATTTCTCAGATGCTGACGAAAATTGTAGTTTCTGCACAATCCGTATTTAACAGAGGCAAGTTTAGAGGGGGAAGAGTAATATACTAGTCGTAAAACCTTTTTGATTTATCTTTTGGTGATATTAATGCTGGTGTTAGTATTGGTTCGTAGGATAATTACCTTTCGTAAAGTTTGTGGGGGAAAAGCGAGTGGTCGTGCCCACAATAGGTTTGCGCATAAAGCCTCTCCTTTTTTTAAGGTTGTTATTATTGACGAACCTCCTAGAATTATACGTATTTGGGAACTTAAGCATTTCTGTAAACTTAGTAATAGACTTTTTAGTGTTAAGGGTTGTTTTGGAGTTTTTATTTCATTAATCAGTGGACTTAAGAGGGGTTCTAGGCCTAAGGACTTATTTTGTTTAAGTCAATTAATTCCTTATTGTTACCAGTCGCACTAGTATTTTGAGGTCTTTTGACAAGAGGTTAAGGGTTCAAAAACTTATTCAAACTTAATTAAAACTTCATTAACGTATATAAAGGCGTTAAGGAATTTTATTGCCAATAATATCTTTACTTTTTCCCTTATCTTCACGAATCTTTTAAGGATCTTTATCCTTTTCATATTCGCCAAATACGGTGGCTAAATCAATCTCTTTCACTCTTCTTACAAGAAGTTCAATATCTTGATTAGTTAGTTTCATATTGAACCTTCCTTTGAATTGCCTCTCTATAGCTTTCGAAATATTATAGGTTCATTCATTAAATCATTGGTAAAGATTATCGAGGACGATAAGTCCCTTATTCATTCCAATAAGGTATAATCGTAGACAAAGTAGACGATATTGTTGGTCAAATTTTTAGGTATAAAGTCTTCGTTAATTTCTATTTGCCATAGATTGTTGTTAAATTTCTTGACGAATATAAATCCGAAGCTCTTAATTTCTTACTTTTTAGCGAGGTTAGTAACGATGTCAATCTTAGCGTTTATACAGACAGCTTAGGGAAAAATGAACGAACGTTAATGTAATTCCTATAACGGAAATCTAAAACAATCCCCACTTTACCGTACTCTAACACTACATTTTACAAAAAAATACAAAAATATGAAAAGACTATAAAACTAGGAGTAACTCTGGAAAAAAAAAATTCAGTACAATATTATCAATTCGATTGGCACCCTTTAAGTATTGAAAGCGCCATTACGCCACTATCAACTCGATAAGAATTCTAGACGTATTTGTACACTTCTTGGAAATCGTCTTATCATGTATCGGCTACGCAAGCCATCAAGTTTCGGACCCCTTTACCGGGACCTATCCGAAAAAAACGTAGCATTTTTACCGCTTACAAACACTTTGGAAGTGGCTAAAATAATTTTGGAAGCGCTTCGGCAAACTTTGAAAGCGCCTAAAACAGATTTCGAAGCTTTTATTAAACATTGGAAGCGCCTAAATCAATACCCGGCGTTGCTATACCACCTTAATCCTTCTATACCAATTCGCTACTCTGAACATCCAACTTCCCCCCCCCCCCTTACACCCCCATTCACCTTACTGCACACCTTGTATTTGAATTGATGCTTACCATTTTTTGAGTTTATTAGTCACTTAGCTAGTGCAGTGCTTGCAAGGGTTGAGCAATTAGTTTGAAACGCTTGAATTATTTGTGGTTACGCCTTATTCTCCTTTCATTTATACAAGTAAGCATTCAACGCCTTCTTTAAAACTTTTCATTACATTTGATTTATATTTCATTTAAGAATTATATGCTTTTATTTACCCTTCGTTTCTAAACTCCAACAAACATACTATTTTTAACGTATAAAAAGCTATATCACTTCATTAAATTTTGAATAACCCCTCACATACAAAGACCACCCTCCTATAAAACTACTAGCAACGAGTTTAATTCATGTTAGTAGATATATAGACATCATATTTAAATATGTATCACCCAAGAAAACCGGTTTGAAATATATTGATTTCAACTTATAAGACAATTTCATCGAAGTGTCAACAAAACATTCGAATCTTTAGGCGGCAAATGCGAATGTTACAAACGAAATTTTTCGCTATTAGAATCAAAAACGTCATAAGCTATATATTCGACGATTTCCGAGAAATGTTTGAGAATTAAATATTGGAAATCTAGCGCATAGAGTACAACTTACTTTCGAAACTATTACGAGCATAGCTACAAAGCAAATATATCAATACACTAGGTAGCAGGAACGGCTTTACTGTAAAAAAATCAATAACCATCGTTCGATTTAACTATATGGAAAATTAGGAAGATAAAGAGGTATTAACAGTGGAATTTTTAGTGGGATATTGACTGGCAAAACATAAAAACTAGTTTATTAAAAATATACGAAACAAATCGCGAAGCAGAAACACCTTACGTACGTAAATAGTAAGGCTTTCATCAAGATTATTTACATCTTTAGATGGGTATATAAAACTCCGGGAGTCGAAAAGAAAGGAGAAAAAGAAGCAAAAATTATTTTCCACTCGAGTTTAACACATACCCGTCCCAATAAATATATTGAAACAAATTTACAAACCAAGTTACTCTCTAACCCAAAAACCACATTTTCGTATTGTAGCGAAATCGACTTAAAACAGGAAGACAACGCTTTGAAAAGAAATATAAAAGACAATACGAAATTATACGAACATTACGAATCAATATTAAAAAATGTCGACTCATATTGTAACCTTTTATCTTACTAGTTTTCAACTAATAAAAAACATCGATAAAGTTTTCGGACTTTATTAAACTATGTGATAGGAGCTTAAATTAAAATGGTAAGCTTTTCGATATACATAATAACAAGATTCGTATAATGTGAAACATTTGCAAAAAACTGGATATTGAATTCTTCTAATTCCATATAATCTTACCCAGTATATTTACTAAGTACACCAAAAAATGGTATATTTATATTTTAAGTTGAATAGATATATTTGTAAAGCGTTATAGTCGCCTCAAGATGTAATTCAATATAAAGATTAATTACAAACTATATAGCACGAATTGGAGAAATATTATATAGCAATCTGTAAAAACAACCGTAATAATATAGATAAATAGTTATAAAATGTTTTAACTATCTTGTCAACAAAGTTTAGAAAATGCCAAACAGTGTTTCGATCGGAGTATAAAGGCGAAAATTGATTCATGTAAACAATTACAAAAGTATTTCTTGAAAATCTAGACTTTGATTTTCCGTTATTTAAATTGGAAAAGAACTTGGAGGCTTTTTAGAAACCTCGATACGACAATAAATAAACTTTGAATCAACTTTCGTAACTGGGAAAACTAAAGACAAAAATCCGCAAATTATAAAGGTAAATCTTATCTTAATAATTTACCATGTGTTAGATTGAACATTTATGGTGTGTCAAAAAATAATTCTCTTGATAAAGGTTCTAAAAAGAGTTATAAGGGAAGAAAAGTACCAAAGGGTAAACTTCAATAATATTAAATAAGGCAGATATTAACATAAACGCTCCTATCGCTAAAAACAAGCTTAATACATGAATTAGGTTTCTCATACTTACGTAAAATATACCACAGCTTATAAACCCTTGGAAAAGGTACCTCGTTTGTAATGAAATCAGTTGTTGATTGAAGAACTATATAATATACGAGTAAATTTACAATAAACGGAAATTTTGAAACGACTACCCGTCTGAGCACCAAATAAGAAGCAATTTTGTAACGTAAACAGTAGATTACCAAAACGTCAAAAAGGACTTCGATGTTGATACGTATAAATATACCTTTATAAAAGATGCTTGGAGGAGGAAGAGATTTACGTAACGATTTGAAATGAGAAAACGGATTAACAGGTATTTATAAACCAGTAAAATACTTCATTTTTACACAATACAAGGTTGGATTGTAACAATGACGTACTGAAAACCTATATTACGATATAATTCACGTTATATGATAGGTATAATTGCAGGTTTCAAGGCATTATTCTTAATATTAACGCGATAGAAATCTCGACCGCTGGAAAACAGCAATTCGACGTTTTTGCGACAAAATTTTCTTAATTCCAATTTTACCGGATATAAAACCACCGTAAAGTTTTATTTGATAAAGGAAAAAACGTCTTTACTTGGTATAATAATATTAATTATACGATCTGGGCCGGTTAAATTGTATGTGATGTATTTTGTAATATTTTCCCGATTTAATGCTACTAATATAAATAAATTTGATATCGAAATACGGAATACAATAAATTAACTCATCCGAATTTGAAATGAAATATCTATATTATTTTGTTTAAACTTCAAACACCTTTGATTTTTCCTTAAAACATGTATAATGGAAACCATTTACTCAATATAGCCGAAACTATACATTTTATACCGACGGTTTGCATTCCTGGCTGCAAAACGCTTTTTACTGCTCTTCTATATAACAGGCTACATTAATGTAGGAAAGGAAGCTTTAAATATTATGAAGAAGTTTTACAACAAATACTAGCTATACTTATAAATACATAACAATTTAAATTATACTTATAAAACGATATCAAATTAAACTACAAGGTAATTATAAATATTATATACCGTAACGGGTTAACCCTACTTTAAGCTGTCTATACTAAAACTTTATTCCAAATCGGAAAGTTTACGTAAAAGTTTTCTGTAATAAATTACCAAAATGTTTTGGTAGACTATTAAATAATCGTCTATTTGAGGTCTTTGGACCAGATCATCCACGATATGGGCACGGTGTTCTACTTGAAGTTAAAGAAGACCAAGGCTAAAATAAATGAAAACAAATATGGGCAAAAACGGTGAAAGAGCCTCAGGATATTGAAAAATACTAGTAATATCATAAAATGATTTAAAAGGCGTATACAGCTTTCTTTGAAAATGAAAAGTAATAAACATAAGAAATAAATCCTACAAATAGCCGTAAACGTTATCTACAATATTTGAAATTCTAATAAAATGATCTCCAAACTTGTTATATATGGTACTTAACATAAAGTCCATACAGGTTCCATATTATTACAAATCACGGTTTAAAGAGAAAAAGTTATATTTAAAAATTTAATGACTTTACGTTCCTTAAAGGCCAGGAACGATGTTTTCAAAGCATTGTCAATAATAAACACCCTGCAGGAAACGGACGATTTAAAGCTACTATTACAATTCGAAATCTTGGGTTAAAAATGTAAGAATAGTGGACTAATCCTGAAAAAAACCAATGGTATCAAAAAACCCAATATATTAGTACAATTTCCAGACGACACGAATTCGTTTCCCTGAACAATAATACGAAAGTATTGAAAGAAAAGGGTTATGGTAAAACCCTGAAAATATTTTCCGCAGAATAACAATAACTATATCATTTCTACAATGACCTAAAAGACCTTCCTCCAAAACCTATATACCTTTAGAATACCTCCTGACAAATTTTACCACGTTATTGAAACGAATAAACTAAATTAATAAAACCAAAACAACGTCGATAAGAGTGTTTATTTCATTCCAAAAACAAAAAAGCCCTAAAACCTTTGCTATGAACTCCTTCATCACCCAGAAAAATACAGCAAACGACGAATTAAATATGAAACTCCGTCGTAGAAATATAATTACAAATTTGAGTAACTTTTTTCAAAAGTCGATCCAAAAATAAATTTTATATTAATCAAGTAAACAGTTTTTCTTTTTAAATGGTTTAACTCAATAATTTACGACAACTACACATTCTTCCCTACTATTGTAATAGTAGTAATTGTAGTGCATTAGGTCAACTTTACTTATGTGAAGTTGGCTATACTGACTGCAAGTTGAGTGTATTTTTTTGTGTGGGCTTATTGTATTGGCTGCAAGTCAAGTATAGTATGCGCCTACTTCATGCTAGTGCATGGACGAATCAATTGGATATACAAATTACTGTATAGAACGGCTGGCGGTCTGTTAAACCTAGAACAATACATTCACTACTTGAACCCAC
Organism: Anisogramma anomala; assembly: GCA_038502455.1. Taxonomy (NCBI): domain Eukaryota; kingdom Fungi; phylum Ascomycota; class Sordariomycetes; order Diaporthales; family Gnomoniaceae; genus Anisogramma; species Anisogramma anomala. The sequence continues at coordinate 31,107,828 of JASMMZ010000004.1, forward strand.
AGTACTACTGTTACTTTGACCAATCGAATGGATAACGTTATAACATCTATAGCTTTATCAATACTGATCCGTGCTTATTATGTTAAGTATAGATAATTTAAGTGAAAGAAGAAGATACTTTCCAGTTATACTTTATGTTAACAACGGCGGTTACGATGGAGGAAAGATTTTTGCGAAGGGCTTTTACTAGTATTACATCAGTTTACAACGGCAGAAGAGAAGACTTTCTGGTTATATAAGTCTATAAGGGCAATTTGGAAGTGATCGACAGTATTGTTACTTGAAAATACTAAGAAAATTTACGAATATTTCTTGAAGAAAAGCGTTGAGATTAACTATTAAAGGTCTTAAAGTTCAATAAGTTAGTAAACAGCTAAGTGTTACTGTTAAGAAAACGATAGGTCGTACGCCAAACAATCATAATAAACAACATTTAACATTTACGAATAATAAATAACCTTCATCTTAACCCTTTATACCAAACCTTTACCCTTATTTCACTCTTTTCACTTTCTTTACGCTAATGAAATCGTTAAGATCGCTAATTTAAGCGAAAATTCCTAGAATTACTAATTTATACCAAGATAGCCACATCATGAAACTTTAATTTAAATTACCAAATACCTCACTTATTAAGTTCTACTCTAGTCAAAACTTTAAGATAACACCTACACAGGAACTGATAAAGGCACTTGAAACTTTTGTATCTGACTTTACTAATTATTATGATAAAGAACTTTGGGCGTAAGACGTCGACGAAAACCAAATTTAAAGACACAGGGCTGATTTCCTTAGTTACTTTATCATCGAGTAAAATAGCGGTGAAAAATTTGATCGCTGCGACTACACCATTTGTAAGTATCGTGAATTCTTTAACGATTAGATTATTGATATATGGAAGAGGTTTTTAAAGGTTGTTAATTTTCAATTGAATTCAGAATTTAAATAACGAAGGATATACGTATCAGAAAAATTTTTCAACAGACTAGTAGAAATCATTTTCGAGTTGGTTTAATTTAAGGATTGTCTTCAAAACCAACCTTCTTGGGGAAAAGTTGTTCAAAATTCTTAACACCTTTACACACATTTCAAATGTTTTCTCATTTACCTCCAACTAAGTTAAGCCTTTTTAAATTATAACGATAAATAATCCGTTGAACTGGTTTGTAGTTTAACACCTTTACATGATAGCGCGTAATAAGTCCTTAGCGGAGGCAAAGCGCGTAAAATAATAGCCGCTAACGCGGTAAAATGTATTGATGTTGGCACCATACGGTTAATTAAGTAAGATCGTAAAGTCCTTCATAAGCTTCTCTACAGCTAAGTCCCGATTAACCCTTAACCCCTTACTAAGAATCACCAAGTCCCTGAAAACGAAGTTTCTTATGGTAGGTATATTTGCATGAGCGAGTCTACCATGGATTTCATTATAGGACTTTACTTTTCAGATTAAGTGATTATCAATTACTTTCGATACCGCGAATTGATGGTTTTAAGTTTTGAATTGTTAGGAAATATGAACGAAGATTAGGACGATTATTGCAATTTTCTATTAAAATGCATTAAAATGTTTAACATTAATCATAAGTTTTTCACGTATCTTGTTAAGATTTGAAATGTCGTAGAAAAATATGACGGGAAGCTCTATGACCTTATTAACATGAGGATAATACCCTTTTTAAATATTTTGAAATAAATATAAATACATTTTGTTGGTTTTTACTTATTATGTCCCAAATTACTTACACAGCCAGCCAAGGATTATTATTTAACCTTTTTAATACCAGTAAAAACCCTTTACTAAATTATGATAGTATAAAATTTTACTTCGAGTACGATGTTTATTTTGCATAATATTATATATAATGAGTTATTATAAGGTAGTTTACGATGATGAAGAGGAAGAATAAGGAGGAAACACAGATGGATGTATTAGATCAGATATTTAACAAACTTATATTATGATAGTAAGCAATACGGAAGACTTACTTTAGTAAAGCTACGTTTCGCGAATTGGTAAAGAAAGCTATTTCGGGAATTAACGAATTTGAATACGCACTACAACGCCCAGATACCACCTGTAAGGGATTTTTCAATTAGTTATGATTTTCGTTTGCATCCTAGATAGAAAGTAAACTAAACTCGTTTATTATATACCCCTCAGCTAATAACTTCCGAGATATAGATAAAGAAAACCGCGTAATGATATATTAGGTCGATTGTAAGTACAGGTGACCCAAGCGTTTAAATTCTGGTCTAATAGCTTCAGACTAGAAGACATTATTAAATTGACGATAACTAAAACAAGGTTTAAATGAACCTGTTAATCGTAAGAATTATCGTTGTAATGGCGGTAAAAGATGTTCAATTTGTAGTAAATTCGGTTATTGATTAATTTGTTTCTCTTTGTCATGACCCAGACAGCGGTTAGGTCAGGAAAACAGGCCAGCAAGGAAACTACGCCACTGAGACGCCTGAAGTCTAACACATCAGGCGGGGAACATCTCTTATGTCAGCAGACCCAGGGTTAGGGTTAATGCCAAGGATATGTTGGATATGTTGGATATGAGGTTATCCAAGCTATCCAAGGACATGCCAAGGATATGTCGGATATGTTGGATCGGAGGTTATCCAAGCTATCCACATTATACAGTACTGAAGACGTATGAAGGATTGAGGATATAAGGACACGGTCAGCACCACACAGATAGTATTTCCTTCATAGCTCTTCAGTTGTCAATCTAAGTATTCAGTCTACCCTGAATAGCCTCACGGCTTCTGATCATCACTCGCACGAACACAGTCTTGATATTGCACCTTTTGTTACCTCTGCTACCTTACTGCTAACATAAACCCTCTGACACCTTCTATATACTCACGGGTATTTAGTGTGATCATTACACTCTTCGGCCGAGCGCAATAGAAAATATATTATGTATAACATTTAGTACTCCATTATGACCAGGAAAAATGACTTGAATTTTATCGTAAGATTAGAAGGTAAAAAATCTCTGATGGTAACGAGATCCTTACGCAAATAAAATGTTATAAAGATACTATTTTTGGCGAGGCTTAGTAACTAGCTAACCACGTCTTCCTTTGTTACTTAAGTGGCAAAGATGCATACCTTAACCTTAAACAAGCCTTCAACCACTTATATACATTTAACATTTACAATCGTTACGCGGATTACACGTTTCAAAGTATAATGGAAAATATAAAGGCAGTAAGGTACTTAATAGAAGGCTATTCTCAATACATGACATTGTGAAAGGAAAAGATTACCTCTAATAAAATCAATCGTTAAGATATTAATAAAGCTACAATCGGCGTCGGTTTAGGCGAATAATTATCGTTAATAGGAATAACGGTAACTTAAACTGTTTTAAGATCAATTACATTCTATATCCACAAGTTCTCTACCCCTTTTTTTCTTTGTTTGAAGGATATAAAGACCTTTAGTATTACTGTTGACGTTAACGCCGATGAATTAGTTAAGAACGGCTATAGATTTTGTTTTTCCTCTAAGTGGTTACACTTGTAGTTTTATTTTTAAAACCTAGGGGTAAATGTATTGAATTAAACGGAATTAGAGACGCTTTTATTACACTGAAGTTTCAATTTCCTTGCCGTTAACAATTTATATAAAATGCAGATGTTTGTAAAGCATAAAGATGTAGAGTATTTTGCTTTGGAAGCCATGAAAAAGGTTTGCTATTACTGCTAAACGTATACCTAAACCCCTCGAAAATTCAAATTTATACTAAAACCCAACAAGGACTTTAATTATAAGGGTTTTCTTAATGTACTTTACTTGGATAATAAGCCTGTTTTTGACGTTGTTTACTTCGTAACCACTTTTCACGAAGCTAAGTTTCTGAAGTCTTTGTCAATAAAGGATATATTGGAAACGTTAAAGATATTATAAATTAATGTATGTTTAGGCGTATTTAACGTTATTGTTTATGATATTAGTACCAATTTCACCGTAACGAAGTTTTAGGCAAAAGCTAAAATAATAGAAATTCAGTACAAATAGGTGCCTTTAAATGTCCGTTGAAGTATTAGAAAGGTCGAAAGAGCACACGTTTCATTTAGCCGAGCGTATAATATTATTATATGGAAAATTGGAATCTTTACAGACTAGAAGACAAGCCTTTAAATAACGGTGAAAGTCCTCAATAACATTATAAGCCCTAAAGTCTTGATGTTAACTCTAATAGTCTTTAAAGCATACTTACGCTTGACAAATAAATCTTCGCCATTAATTAGTACCCAAAAGAAAACTAGGTCTACAGTAAGACACTAAAGGAGCTACAGAAGAAATCGGCACGACGTTAAGTTAATAATGCCCTCAACATCAAAAATGGCCCCACAATAATCTATGAACTTGTTTTGTCGTTACAAAGTGAAGTCCTCGTAAATATAGGGCCAGGAAAATGGGATAGCCTATATAAAACCTTGAATATCGCTCACTTTGAAATATATATTAAAATTGTCAACGGTTCAATGACGATCTGCGCCACTCAAGTCAAACTCTATATCAGAAAGACTAATGATAAAAACCTCAAAGGAAAGCGATAAAACTAATACAATCATCTTTTCCCTGTCATCGACAAACTAATAAAACGATACTAGCTCAGACGATACCTAAAAGTAGAAACTCTAAAGAAAATAAATACACATCAGGTTGCATCTATAATAATGCTTAGTAAAACATAAAAGAAAAGGATAAATAAAACTTGGTATTGGAGATCCAGATATAAAGTATCATCAGGATTTTCGGTAGACCCTTTAATGAGAACGATAAAGTCGAGATTAACGGCCTCTTGACTCGAAAAGTTGTAAATTTCGCATCCAAACCCAACTTAAACCTTTTAAACCCGAATATTACGATCTTCAGGTCGAAGATTATATACGAAATTAAAGGTAAAATTACAAGGCGACCATATGAAAAGTTATATCTAATGGCTTAAAAATATGGTAATAAAGGTGAAAACTGGATTTTAACATAATCGCCAACGATTCCAAATATCTTCTAATACGTTGTCGTCTCTTGAACGGCAAGTTTACTACTTAAAAGTAAAAGCAAGTTTTTACTTTATAGCTAGGATACATCGAAAATATATACGTAATCAGCAACCGATCGATAACGAATCGCCTTGCTAAAATTACTACAGAAATTCCATTCCATTTACCATCAGGGAATGGTAATAAAGTGTATCAATCTATTATACGGATTAGTTAAAATATGAGTCTATTAATCTTTGATTTATTAGTCTCATTTTGAGTTACAGCTCTGTATAAATTTTTTAACATACAATTCTTGTTTGCTCATGACGTATAAGAAATACTTCGTTTTAGTGGATAGGTAAACTAACCACAGCCTTTTCGTTAGAATTATAAGCTTTATGGTATAGGAATAATGAGCGATTACAGACTTTAAGTTTTGGAATTGTAAATCGGTTACAACTTTAACAAAGGGTAATTAACTTAACTTCACCGGATTATCAATCTATATACTTAGTATTAATTATAGTTTTAGTTCTCGTTAGAAAGACTAAAGCGTTAGTTCAACTACAATTAATAAAATTCAAGTGGCTAAGACTTAACGGTATTTGAAATAATGCGTTCGTAATGGCTATATCGCTACTTTATACCAACTGGAAGCTTTTTACGACTTATCGATTACGATATAAGAATAAAATTCAATGAATAAAAGTTTTAACTACCTAAATAAAAGGCTTAAAGGGTAAATACGAAACTTGTATCGAAGGATTAATATGGTTCCGATTAACTTATTAAGGGCCAAGTTGATTATTTAATAAACGGTTTCTTTATAAATAATCAATTTGTCTTTATAGATTGGCTTTCTGATAAACTTCGTTAATAAAGACAAACGGAACGACCATTTTAACATTATCAGCAACCTAATTTATTAAACCCCTGTCAAATACAAAATTATTACACGAAACGTGATGACTTTGAAGATCTATGGAATAAAAGCTGTTATTAATATAAATATAGCATTATTGGAAACCGTTATTATTATCACTAAGTAATTAAAAATTCCTATGGTCCTGTTAGTAAGTAATAGTAGTAATAGTAGCCTAGTTAACATACGTTAGTTTACTAAGGTGACAGATAAATTAACACATATAAGTTAAAAATGATAATGGCGGCGGTGGATAGTAAACCTAAGTCTGTAGCGAAAGACTTGTGTACGAGACTTGGTGAAGTCAGAATTTGGAGCTGTAGGGTAATTAAAGGTAATTAGAGACAATTTGAGAGTGGAAGTCAATAGTAATTGACAGGGGTCAGGCCAGTTGACGAGGAGGTAACTCGGCGGTAACTAGAAAAGTTTAGTCGACTATACTAGCGTATGCGTACAAAACAAAAAGCCGCCAATGTTGGAATAATACTAATTGTAGTGCAGTAAGTCAACTTTATTTATAGTCTAGTTGACTATACCAACTGCAAGTTGAGTGTATTGTTTTGTGTGGATCTATTGTAATGGCTATAAGTCAAGTATAATATGCGCTTACTTCACATTAGTTCACAGGCCAAGAAATTGACCATATAAATTATTGTACCAACCGGATAGCGGTCTGCTAAACCTAGAACAATACATCCACCTTTTTACCACGTAATACTACTATTACTTCAATCAATCGAACCGATAACGTTGTAATATTCAAAGCCCTATCAAGACCCACCCAATTAATCCATAATGTAAAAACAAAAACTGGTAAACCTAACGAAACAAGTCAACTTGCAATGATGTTGTATAATAGCACCCAAAAATATTATAATCTAATCGTCTATATTATATCAAATAAAATATTATGTAATTTTAACACTTACTACCTCTCTATGTACTTCCTATAACCTTAGTCTCAAACTCCAGAATATTACGCATACATACACGCAGTCAGAAAAGTGCTGTAAGCAATGTATATACGTATACATACCCATATATCTCCAGAAACACCATTTACACGAAACGATTCTATATATCGTCAAACAACTTTATAACTTCGTTGAAATTAATATATATTAATTTAATAGTTACCCAAGGCATCATAAGAAACGCCTCCATATAAAGAACTCCTCCTTGAACCCCTCCCTACTAGTTTCAACATCTCGTTCAAAAGGCTTTCAATTTATCAAAATATAAACAAACGATACATTTATCTTACATAATACACCGTTCTTCGCCTTGAAAAAAAGCTTTAAAACCCCGACTTAAAATCGAAGCCGAAAATATGCCTGAAGAAAAACCGCTTGATTCACTTCAATAATATAAAAATCACACTTCAAAATAACATGCTGAAACTTATAAAAGAAGGAAAATCAAACAAAGTTACCCTTATTAATCTGACCAAAACGAAGCAGGCTAACTAATACCAATATCAACGTGTATAAAGAGCTTAGGTTACCTTAATCGAATAAACGAAAGCGGCGTTTCACCTTGATATCATTACACAATATCAAATAAACCCTTCGGATAACATATATAAAACGCTAAATAAACATTTCAAATATCAAATCTGGAACCCATAACATAACTTACGCTTTATACTACTCGATATACGGATAACGAAACTATTTATTTTTACTAATAAATCATTCGCGAACAACCATGATTGAAGCTTATAAACAAAGTTTATACCGATGATCAATAATAAATTACCAAACCGAAAAGGATTTACTTCATATAATAACATCGTTCATTAAGACTAAATCAAATACAAATAGGCTAAACAAAACGTTCTAACCTCCAAAATTTATAATATAATTACAAACTTCCACTTTCTCATTAATATAACGATAAATTTTGGCATAATCATTTCAAATCTTAAGCTAAAATCTCTTCCCTTCATGATATACATGAAATCATTTTCTATCTACAATACCTCTTCAATTTTGGCACCACAAACTAAAAACTCCTCATAATCAATTTTATAACTATACGCGAGTGTTTCGAACACCACGAGATTGAAGAGATAAAATAAATCAACGGTAAATTGAATCCAACAAATATAACAATCAAAAACGCCCGAAATAACGTATTAGAAGCATTTATATCTACCAACACTCTCTTCGTTGACTTTGCTGGAAAAGTATTGAGACCTAAGCCCAAATAAACATACTACTTACCTATTCTTATATTTCATATCTTGCACTTGACGTTTAACTTTTTTCAATAAGCACTTTACTATTCACTAACTTATTATCACTATTTACGTTTGATCTTTACCACTCTACCAACATATCAACACCATTTATATCAACAATTTATCACTTTCGTTACGATTGACTTTATAAATACATTTTTATTATATACTTTACTGCATATAAACCGATCGAACTGGCGACAATAATAAAAATAGGACATCTAGTCGCTACCCCCCCCAAAAAAAAGGGGGGGGGGTAAGTCAACGTCATTCTTATCGTCGCCATCGCCCTTGTTATCGCCATTATCATCGTTTTCGTCGCTAAAAACACCGCGATTATCGACACCGTCGTCAACGTCGTTACCATAAAAAGATCTAGGCACCTCTATGCATTAGACTATATACCCATAGATAAAAGGAGGAAAGATAAAGTCGCTCTCCTAATGACGACGCATGAAAACGACTTAGAATTTACATATGCAATACATATGCAAACCCACCCGTCAAACGATAATAACGGTCGCTGTTTCCGCTAGCCACCCATTAAAGTCTGGCGAAAAATAACCTTAAATTTATTTTACATATTAACAAATGATTATGAATTAGAAAAATTTCAAACGACATATCAAAAAAGTAGATAATGAATGATAGAGCCCTGGATTACGTATTAAAAAAGTAGGTAACTTACCGTAGAAACAGCGGGCGCGTAACAAAGCCTCGGCAATTGACCCCAATACTATCAATATTCAAACCCACTCGTAACCGCTCCACTCGTAACGAAAAAAACAAAACGAGGTACACCTTTAACGACATTCGATAATGAACTTACCTATTGGAATAGTAGAAATTGCAGTGCAGTAAGTCAACTTTACTTACAACAAAGTTTACTATACTGATTGCAAGTTAGGTGTATTATTTTGTGGGTCTACTGTAAGTTCAAGTATAGTATGCATCCACTTTATACTAGGGCACGGACCAAGCAATTAGCTATACAAATTACTATGCTGACTAGCTAGCGATCTGTCAAACCTAAAACAGTACATCTACCACTTGATGATTGCAATACTGTTGTTACTTCGACCAATCAAATCGACAACGTTGCAAAGTCTAAAGTCGTACCAACACTGACTAATGTTTATTAGATTAAGCACAGATAAGCAAAGTAAAAGAAGAAGATATTTTCCGATTACGCTCTACATTAAACGGCGGCAGGGTAGAGGCAAGATTCTTATAAAAGGCCTATATTACTACTACATCAGTCTACAATGGCAGGAAAATCGAGAAGACTTATGGATTACGTTAGTCTACACCGGAAATCTAAAAGTAAGCGAAGTTATCATTACTTAAAAACACCAAGAAATCTGCACAGATCCTTCTTAAAGAAAAGCATTAAAATTGACCGCTAAAAGTCTTAAAGATCACTAAGTTAGCAAACGACTCAGTTCATACTACTACAGGTACTACTACTGTAAAAACGACTAAGGTTTACACTATTTAACCACTAATGATAAATGATTTTCGACCTTAACTTATATACCAAACTTTGCCTAAAACAACAAATTTTCCTGTACTTACAACCTAAAATCGTTTCCTTAAGCGAAAATATCAAGAATCGCCAAGTTTGGTTAAGAAAACTACATAGCGTGACTTCACACTGAATCACCAAGTCTACATGCACTTTATATACCAAAGTACCAAGTACCACATCTTACACCTGCCAAAACGTTGAGATAACTATCGCAAACGCTAACTTTAAAGCTATTATCTACCCCATTAAAAAGGAGGCAATCAAAGTCCACGGACCCCTCTTTTCCAAAAACTACGATGAAAACCATTAATAGATAGTTGTCGACGAAGATTTAATTGGAAAGCATTTGGTTAACTTCATCAGCTACTATATCCTCAATCAAAACACGAGTGAAAACCTCGATCGGAAAACCCGCGTTTTCCGAAAATATCGTTAATTCTATAACAATTGGACTATTGATAAGTGAAAGGCGATCCAAGAAGATGTTAAGATCATATTGAAGTCAAAGCTTAAACGATAAGGAGTTTACGTGTCAGAAAAAAACTCCTTAAAATTAATACAAACTCTTTTCTACTTGGTACAATTCAAGGAATAATCTTATAAACCTTACTATTGAGACCCTAGAGGTAAGGAAAAGGGTGTTAAAAACTTTTGCCACCCTTACATACGTTCCAATGAACCTCTATTCAATCTAAAATTAAGTTAAACCTCTTAATGCGTTGATAATAATAAACCTGTTGATATCCTCGGCAGCCCAAAACCTCAACATAATAGCGTAGAGTACGCCTTTATCTTCGGTACAGCGCGTGGAGAAACGGCTGCCAACGTGGTAAGAAGTATTAATGTTAGTGTCATACACCGGTCAATTAAGCAAGATTGTTAAGTTTCTTAGAACCTTCCCCACGGTAAAGTTCCCCTTGCCTCTCAAAACTTCAATCAAGATTTACCAACCACCCAGATTCCTCAGCTCCTTCCTTAAAACCATCAAGTTCCTGAAGTCAAAGCTTCCTACAGTAGGAACGTTTACAAGCACGAGCCAATCACAGATCCTACAACAGGAATTTACCCTTTATGTCAGACGACTGGAAATTACCCTTAACATCGCGACTCTGAAGGTCCAAAACCTAAATTAATAGAAAACATCACTGAAGACTGGGACGACTATCGAAACCTTCCCCCTGAACTCGTTAAGATGGTTTATATCAACTACAGATTACTTCCAAACTTCGCGAAGATCTAGAATAACGCAGAAACATATGACAGGAAACTTTACAATCTTCTTGATACGAAGATTATACTCCTTTTGAATATCTGCAAGTGAATAAAGGATACTTTTTTAGGTTTTTTGCTTACTATTTCCCGAAATCCTCATAAAAAACGCTAAAAACTACTGCCTGACCTTTTTAACAAAAGTAAAAACTTTCCGCAAGATTTATGACAACATAAAAAGCTACTTCAAATACGATGTCTACCTTACGCAATATTGCATAGACTGAGATACAACGAGGTAGACGACGATAATAGCAAAAAAAAAAGGAGGAAACTCCAATAAATATTCTCAATCAAATGCTTAATAAACTGATGTTATACCTACAAGCAATAGGGAAAGCTCACATTGGCGAAGCGAAGCTTCGCAAATAAGTACGGGTAACAATTACAAAAGCTCGCGGATTCAAATACGCTTTACAACGCTCAAATATCACTTGTAAGAGGTTCTTTAGCAAGCTACGGTCCTCGCTTACGACTGTGATAGCCCGCGCCCCTTAAAATTCGGTCGGTATGTACTCCCAAGCTGATAATTTCCGCGATTCAGATGAAGAAAACCGTATGATAGCGACGATAGCGCACTATATCGATCATAAGTACAAAAGGCTCTAGCACTCTAGCTTAAGGTCTTTAGACTGGAAGCTACAGTGTTATAACCCAAGGAACAACTGCAGGTCATGGAACAGACCAGCGGTCCAGTACTGAAGATGGTATGAAGGACATAGGATATAAGGACACGGCCATCACCACATAGATAGTATTTCCTTCATAGCTCTTCAGTTGTCAATCTAAGTATTCAGTCTCAATATATTCTGAATAGCCTCACGGCTTTTGATCATTACTTGCACGGTTGCGATATTGTTCACCCAGCACCTCCACTACCTTCTTGATAACATAAACCCTCTGACACCTTCTATATACTCACAGGTATTTAGTGTGATCATTACATACAGCCACACTAGCGTCGGTAATGAGGTTAAGACTTAAGCTGACCTGTTGACCGCAAGGACTATCGTCGTAATAATAATAAAATGTGTTGAATTTGTGGCAAGTCCGGATGTTAGTTGACTCGTCACCCTTCAGCTAAACGTAATAAATGGTAAGCGATGTATTACATCCAATACCCTACTGATTCCAGGCAAACTACTTGAATTGTGTCATAGACTGTGAGAGTAAAAAGGATGGGAACGATACGCTAAAGCAAATCACATGACACGAGCAAAAAAAAAAAAAGCAAGGATACCCTGCTAAACTGAAAGACTGTCAGGGTATTAAAGCTAAAAATCTAATTAATTGGCATGGCTGAGTTTGAGGTTTGCACAAGTTTGTAGCAAAAGACTTTTTTATGGAGATTAATAAAGTCGGAACTCGGAACCATGGGGTAAATGGAAGAAATCGGGGTTAATTTAGCTGTGGAATTGACAGGGGTTTGACTAATTGACAAGGGTGTAATTCAGTGGTAACCGGAAAAGAATGGTCGACCACACTAGCGTGCGCGCACAAAACAAAAAGCCACCAGTGTTGGAATAGTAGCAATTGTAGTGTAGTAAGTAAACTTTACTTGTAGCAAAGTTGACTATACTGACTGCAAGTTGAGTGTATTGTTTTATGAGTTTACTGTAAGTTTAAGTACAGTATGCGCCCACTTAACACTGGGGTACGGGCCGGGTAATTGACCATACAAATTACTCTGCAGACCGGCTAGCGGTCTGCCAAACCTAGAACAATACATCCACCACTTAACCATTGCAATACTACTGTTACTTCGACCAATCAAATTGACAACGTTGCAACGTCTAAAGTCCTACCAACATTTCCTGCAATAACGAACGCAACACACGACACGCAAAACATATTTAGTAACGGGCCAGTGATGCGTACCCGGATACGTTATTCCAGCGTTTTATACACTAAAAAAGCCACGCGACGTACCCACATAAGCCGCACCTCTAAACAATAAACATATTACTCCATATCCGCCTCGTTTATATCACATTAATATATTACAATTAAAAAAATAGATGCTATATATCACGTTATAATTCAGTGATATTATGCTTACAACAATGAAATTACATTACGGGTCAATTTAAGGGTTTTACTCATAACGAATAGGTAATGTTTTTAACCTAAAAAATCACTTCTCCTACCCCTAAGGGGTAAAGGAAGGAAAAAAGGTGGAAAGGGGGAAAGGAAAAGGGTGTGTAATAAATATAATGGCAATGGTCGAAAAAAAACAGAAAAGGAAAAAGGAGATAGACGACAAGCTATTCGTACTAACAAGGCGGCGCATGACGGGTACGACGACCTCAGCAAGACGCTGCTAACACACCAAACGATGCCTTTCGAACCGTTTCTTACGTAACATGTTATTTAAAATAATTTGATATAACATTATTGAAGTAATTAATTTATGCGAGAATGCTGAATAACTAATTAAGAATTTGTTATTTAGGTGTATAAACGATGGATAGATAATTAAAAACTTACATTTTAAATAATAACAAGTTGGTTAAAAAAGCTTTTACTTAAACCGATGACGATATCCCTTTTTATACTAACTTCACAACATATAACATGAATAATTACATCTTTATAAAGATAAATAACCTTTCCAAACAACTTTCTAAAACCTTTACCACCGTTACTATCAAATAACCAAATACGTTTGAAAATGAACTAAAGCTTATTCGAGTACGACTTAAATTACATTTTTATTATTGAATTATAAATACGGAACTTTTAACGAAAAGAAAAGATTGCTAGTATTTATATTATTAAATATCATTATAGTAAGTAAATGTAGGGTACCTCGTTTGTAGAATACATAATAACGTGTTATGCTGTAGTAAATAATGTTACAAAGTGCATGATAATGTAACACGCTCCAGAAGAGATGTTGGAAAAGTGCATAGTAGAGTGCTACGATCTGAGTGAAAGCTAATAAGTTCTCACCTGAGACGTACACTTTTCGCATGCCTCTTCTCCCTCTTGTATAACTTACTTCCAACTTACTTTTTCAATACTATACGATTTTCTTCATACGTTGACATACAAAATGAACCAAAATTTGGGAAAACTTTCAAGTTGATTTTTTTTTAATATACAATTGAATTTTCAAAGGATTTGAAAGTATGTTTAATAGTATTAGTAAAGCTGTTCAAATTTCTTTAACGCTTGTAAATCCATATTTTAATAACCAGTCGTTTTATGGACTTTAAATAAATTATTAGCTGCCGAATAATTAAACAATCAATAGAATCAATAAAAATTTCAATATAGTTAAGTTTGACATTATTATTTTTAGCTTTTGCAGATGAAATGAGAGTTTTTTTTTATTTTTAATTGAGTAGGAACCTTTAGCTATCCTCAAGCCTAACAAGTTTATCAATCTAAATGTGAATATTAACACCGAGGGTTTTTATATTTTTAAGGTAAAGGAAAAAAGGAGCAAGCGATCTTGCAATATTAACAACCACTAATTTAACGATTATTATAACAGTCGTTGACTGTAGAAAAAAATCTTCGTTTCCAAAGCGAAAGCCAATTTTAACCTTACTAATATCTGTATAATAAAGTTTTGTAACAATATTAGTATCATTTTACAATACGACATATTAAAAATAATCATTTATTAAATACTCTGCTACTTTAGAGTTTGATATAATATTTCAACGTATTTATTTAGTATAATGGTTGCGAATAGTGAACGAAATCGTAGGGTTAATCGTTTTATTGTTAAAACAATATTAGTGGTATTTATCTTTTAAGCGGTATACAAAGGTGTGGTCGGCAAGTTATTACGTTATTTTTCGGACCAATATCATTATTTTCATGCCAAAAGATAGTTTAAGGCTTGTTTTCTTTATTATTAACATTTTATTCTTTAAAATTTGTATTATGTTTATTGTATTTCCAATAAAAAGTGAAAAAGTATTGTATATAGTACATTATCTATTTTAATTCGCGTTCAGCAGTATTGTAACATATGAATTAGCCACTTCATTAGTCGTAAATATAATACTTTTTAGTATTGAAAGGCAACTTACGTAATTTATTTGAAAATTTTGAATAAAATGAATTTTTTCCTTATATAGCTTAATGGTTAGGTCTTTAGGTCCGGGTTTTTCGTTAGTTATATCAATTAGGCCTTCCATATTTACGGTGGGTATAGTACATGTGAAAAATATCTTTATCGTCGTTGTTAAACTTTGGAGTTTAGGGGTATATACTAGTCTAGTTCAGTACCCGTATTGTTACGGTCGCAAATAAGGATCGTAACTGGTTTAAAAACCCTTTACAGGTGGCGTGAAAGTATTATAAAGAGTATTCGAACTTTTTATAGTATGTAATGATTCAACAGATTTTATGGAGTAATATATTTCCGTTGTATTTTCAATTCCCTATTATATGTTGATAAAGCATTAGCTTGTTAAGCGTTTGATTAAGAAGGTTTGTTTCGTTTTTCAACTTTTTTTATAATATAGTATGTAAAAATATTCAATGATACTTCAATTTTTGTGGTATTGGGTAAGATTTATATCGTTTTCGTAGTGATCTTGACACCGTCGTAAATCTTTCAAAAGAAGGAGTAATTCATTAAGTACCTAAAGTAATAGTCCTCGGTTTAGCCAGTAAAGATATTGGGAAATAATGAGTAAAATCTGAACAGTTTACTTTTTTTCTGACGACAAATGTTTAGGAACGGGCGTAAATTATCGTTGAGTATGTTATACGGTTTACTGTTATACATTTTCTTTCCTCCTTAAATTTTCATAAAAATAGTTATTACGGTGTAATTTGTATTTATTATCGGGATATTTCTTGGGGGAAACGTGATATTCCAGTCATAAGGACCCTTTAAATTCCTGAACCGGTGTTAGAGAAGGTGTTGGTATTAATGGACAGGATAGTTACCTCTAGCTGAGGTTGAAGGGGAAAATCCAATAGTTATATCTATTGTAAGCTTATATGTAAAGTTGCTCTTGCCTTAATTTAGTTTTTGAAACTGGATGTATTAAGGGTCTTAAATGAAGGGAATATCAGTATTTTCATGATAAATTTGGTAATAATTCTTTGAATATTGAGAGGGCCATTGAGGTTTCTATTTAATTAAGTTGTTGTCTTAATAACCTACCTTACGCGAGTTAATTCATTCTTTACGAGAAGTAGCATTAGCTTGTTAAAATTCTTGTCTAATAAGATACAAGTAACTCATCGAGGCTTGAACAAATCTTTTCGAACGAGTGTAAGAGTGTTAAGAGATGTTATCTCTAGTGATATATTCACTTTTTCCACGGATCCATTAAGTATTTTGGTCTATTTCGCATCTTTATAATAGGTTGTTAAGAATATCGTGTTTGTTTTTGCAAGGAGGTCGACTTCTTTATTAAAAAGTTTAATTTTCCACCTCGTTTTGACTTGACCATCTATTACCTTCCATACATCTTAAGTCTATCCATTCAACTATTTATAAAAGTCATCGAAGTCAATAATTCCCCTATTGCATCTGGTAGGGTTTAAACTGAAGATTAAGTGTCAAATGTTGTTTATTAGATGCTCGGAGTGAAAGTTTTTGTCGGTTTCCGTTTACCAAAAGTCGTTATCGAGGTGCTGAAAAAATATAAATCCGAAGTTTTTAATTCATTCCTTCTGGGTAGGGTTGGTGATAATGTTAATTTTAGTGTTTCTTTAACCCATAGTGACGAAAAATTAAAGAGTGTAGGGGGAAAATATTAGTGTACATCTTCGACCTTACATCAAATTTCTTGATATAATTGTATGGCCCATTTTGTTAAGGAAGGTAAGAGGCCTACACTGTAAAATCTAACAGAGCCTACTTCCGAGAATTTTTTTTAGGTCCAGCCGCTCTTAATACCATCACTTTACATACATCCTACTTTAATAAATCTCTGATTGGCTTTATCACCGCTTAAATCTTTATCAGCGACCCTCTTTTGGCCATAAAATTATCGTCGGCCCGGCGCATTATCTGCGCAGCGTTACATCCAGAAAACAGCCCTCACAACCAATGATTCTATCGCTCGTTACTTGTACCAACATGAACCTTTAGATTTAAACTTGTATAATTCAAGTTTGATTCCTTTTGTGTTTTGGGGTCTTAAAAACCTTTATTATAAGCGCTTACATTTAACAACTTTATTTATTTATTTATTTTTAAGCCGTCACCACCTACACCGGCGCTCCGCCTGCTCAGCGGGGCCTTCAACTCTACTTTAAATGCTTTTTTTTTTTTAGCTATCCACGAAAGACTCTTCACGGTACACTACCCGCTTAATCATGTTCTTAATTTTACGATTCTTTTATACTTCTTAAGTTTGCGGCTTGTGATAAAAAGGTCGCTCGGGTAATAAAGTATATCATTTTATCTAGTTGTGAAGTATATCTCTCGCATCGCAACAAGCTTTTAACTAAAGCATATGTAATTTATAAGCCGTTTACTTTCGAGGGCTGTCAGATCCTCTATACGAGTAAGTAGCAAGCGGGGATTAAGATAGCCGTATAATACGACTCAGTTAATGCTATAGTTTTTACGCCCTTACGAGTCTTTAAATTATAGGGTATCTTAAAACCTTAATTGTAAGGCTGGCTTAAGGTTCAATTCCTGGTACTAGCGAAGGTTTCTTTTTATTTTTAATTCCTCTTTTTAAATAAAGATTGTAAAAACCGATGGATATATCTTTATACGTATATCAAGTCGAAATTTTTTTTCCGAAGTACCTAGTGGTATCTGACTTTTAATACGTGATATTTGGATAACCTTATAAAAATATAGTATATATTTATAATTTGTACTAAGTTCATTACATACAGTAGGAACTAATACAGTCAATTATAAGACCTTATCAGTATTTAATTGGTGCATATAACATATTGCCCGAAAATTAGTTATGAGTGTATAGGATTAGGTTTTTGACCTTACATATCTATTTAGTTGAGGATACAGTTTTTATCTCCAAAGGTTTGTTTAACAGATTGTATGGTATAACTTGAAAAAAACAGGAATTTTCGAATGGAGTGGTTGTTGTTAGGTAGAAAAACTTAAGTTGCGAGCTTTCCTACCGGCTAATGTAACTTAACATTAGCGAGGGCCACACCATACTAGCTATATAGTGGGCACTTCCCGGTGATAGTGAATCATAAAAAAATAGTAGTTTAAAGGTAATTTAAAATGTAAGTTTGTTGTTAAAGTTATTATTTATTAAAGGATGTAGAACTTAGTAGTTTTTGCGTTTTGAAATTTGCAATAGTAATACCTGCAATAGTATTAACTTAGTCGTTTGCCAACTTAATAGCTGAGTGATTTTTGAGACTTTTAGACAGATAATTAGAACGCGTCCAAGACTATTCCAATGAAGTTTTCTTAGTGTTTTTAGTGATAACGATACCGTCGCTACGTATAGACTGCCGTAAATAGCTACACAATTTATAAGATTTTCCGACTTGCTGCCGCAAACAACTGCACAAAGTATAGGAGCCATTCGAAAGAATCTTTCCTCTACCTTACCTAAACAAAATATAATAATAGGAAAATAGCTTTTTCGTTTACCTAGCTTATCTTTGCTTAATCTACTAAATAGTGATGAGTATTAGTAGGATTTTCTGTCAATATAGGCCTTTATCGTTGCAATATAGTTGATTCGAATATCTATGGTTGAAGTAACTAGTGCTGCATTGAAAGTGATGGAGTGTTTCTTCTAAGTTTGGCAGAACGCTAGCCGGTCTGCACACTAATTTGTATGACCAAATGCTTTGACCCATACTCCACATAGAAATGGGCATCTACTTTACTACAAATGCAGTCAATCCCATAGACTGCAGTCAATTTTCAATGAATATAATCAACTAACTATAGGTATAGTTGATTTGATTGTATAGCAATTGACTAATATTCCAACACGTACCTATATATATGAAATGAATCGTTATTATACCCCAAAAACAAAGAAAGGGCTAAAATATATAGTAAAATGTTGAAAACTCTAAGGATAAACTTAATACGCGACTAAATCAATAACACTTTTAATACTACGAAAATAATATCGATAATTAATGTGCTTTCTTGGTCTTTAAAAGATGAGATCTTGAGATGAAAAACGCCAGGTAAATAAGATAAATATTATTAATACTAAAATTGTTCAACCTAAATATAATAGTCAAAACCATTAATAGTTTCGTTATCTTTAGTATTGAGTAAGTTAACGCGTAAAAGAGACCTTATAACCAATAAAAATTCTCAAACTAGTAACTTTCGAACCAAACAGACTGATTGATATAATTCTCACAAATTTATTATTAATGAACCAATGAAATATTAATGGTATAAAAAACCACCTAAAAATACCAATATTAAAAAGGAGGATAACGACGAAAATTACAAGCCTAGGGAAACATACATAACAAAAAAGATATTTTAAAAAGAAAAACTAGATAAAAACCTCGTATTTCAACTACAAGTTAAAGGAATTATTCATGTATGTGGATTTGTTTTTCAAAGAAATTAACCGTTTGAAAATCGACTACCTTATTATACAAAGAGTTATTTATTTTGAATCATTAGCGTAATTTAAAGCGTAAAACGTTACAATGTAAAACTGAAAATATATTTCAAAGTTCAATACAAAAACACGGATCGGCCGGATAATAGTTTCGATTAATTGTTTGAAGATATCATAATAAAGAGGAAAAAATAAATTTTGACTTAATAGCCTACAATCCAAAAATCAACTCATTTTTTATTGTCGTAATTGCACCTTATTTGATTACTAATGCAAGTGGTGAGTTTGCCTTTAATAGCCGTAATATTACTCAAATGTATATATATTACGCTACTAATTCTAAACGGATTATATTATTGTAAATACCGAAAACATCAAGGATAAATTTCCGACCGGTACGGAAACACCATATGTAAAACCCTCATATAAATTAACTGAAACGCATTTCGATCATGTGTTAATATATTAACCGTACTTTAGAGTTAGGTCAGATATAAAAACTTTCAGGTTTAACCCATGTTTATTGGATACGTTGAAAGAAGACTTTATTATCGTTAATATGCAACCTAATAATATACTTATCCAAGAAAACACTAGGTTTTTTAAGACGGGATTACGCGTTATGAAAAATCATGGTTTCAAAATTATATTCCTATTAAAACTTTATCTAAAGATATACAAATATTGATGATATTTGTAATACGTATATTAACCTATATCAAAAGAGACAAGTTACAAACCTGGCGAATATTAGCAAAACCGATGAGATAAAATCATAACGATGCTTAAAATAAACCTTATACGGCTTACATTACCACATTATATGAACCGAAGGCATCATATGATTTATATATTATGGTACTAACCCACAAACTATAAAAAGAGGATTTCAAGGGGTAAAATGAAACTATTGATTCAATAATAAATAAGTCGAAAAAAATTATGAATATAATACTTGTAAACCTAACGACAAATGATTTTTACGAACAATCTTTTTACAAATAATATTAACCTTGCATTACAAATCGTATTCCTCACAATATTTATGAACGAAAATAAATCCAATTGACAATTGATAATTACCGGTAACCTCGTATACTAGATATCCGTTAATTATAAACGTATAATACGAAGCGTGTTAATATTTGAGGTTTACGGTATAATAATAAGTTTTAATATCGACATGTTGATTAATGATATGATGAGGATTATTATCAAATGATTGGGGCTATCTTTGATATCCGTAGATATAGATATTAACTTCTGAAACCTGTAATAATAGCCTTTTCAATTGGGAACATTTGATGGAGAAGTTGAATGAAAGACGTAATACCTTTAAAAAAGATATAGAAAGTCCGTAAAATGAGAGCTTCTAGTGAATTAACAGCAAAAATAAACCTACCAACTTTATAAACCAAGCCAAATTTAATAGCTCATTGAAAAAGATTATAACTAGCAATATGTTAACCGTCAAAATAAAGAGTTAAGTAAACCGCACGGCACATACCATAAATAAATTGGTATGTTTTGGCAAGGAAAAGAACTACTAGGGTAATGGTAACAATAGATTATATAATAAATATATACTTGATCCTATTAACAAAAGATATGAAATTGATAACGTAAAATTTTTTTATATATTCAAATATCTTACCAGATACTTATGTATAGGAGTTAAGACACATATGACCAGAAATTATGAAGCAAGGAACCTTAATTAAAGTTACTTACAATATAAATCCATTGGAATTAATAGGGGTTTACAATTGAAATTAATAAGGGAATTTAGGGCTTATTGCAAGTAAGTCATTGGTTACACTAGCGTTCGTATACAAAATAATAGGCCGCTAGTATTTCAATATCAGTGAATTATAGTATAGTTAAATTGACTATACTTATATTTAGTAAATTGTACTAACTGCAAATTAATCATAGTAAATGGGATGGACTATATCAATTAACAATTTAGTGCAGTAGGTGTCTACTTTACCTTAGGGCACGGGCTAAGTAATTGGCCATACAAATTAGTATGAAAACCGCTTAACCGTCTGCCAAACTTAGAAGTAACATATTACTACTTTTAATGCAAAACACCAGTTACTTCAACCAAGATTCCAATCTATTACAATAGAGAGACAAAGTATTACCAACAGATAGTTCATTTTACTTCTAAACTTATTACCTCGTCTTGACTACGTTTAACTTCGACCGAATTATGAATTTGACTTTATATGTTTAATGGCGTTCGTTATCTTGTAAATAGGTATAATATTTGAAATTGTTATTTTAGAGTTTATTAACAATTTCTTTTCCAGCGATATTTATATGTTTAAGGCTTTCTTTCACCATTAAATACCGTACAATGTTTTTGCAACAGCGTATAATTTATTAAACGCCTATTGGAATGAGGTGGTAGCGTTGTATTTCAAGCTATAAATTACAAAGATATCATCAAAGTACATAGTAATCTCTCTTAGATAATGACGTATGGCCATTTTTATGCCCCTAAGTATTCTGATAATTTTGCTATAGAAAACGTATATAATACAGTGAAGTCTGTTAGAAGTTTCTGCCATAATGTTACCATAACAAAAAAAACCGCGAATTTATATTCAATATTACTTCATTCGATATGATATTATTGAGATTAATAAGATAAAATCGTAGTATACTTTATATCAAGGTTATTAAATAAATGCTTCACGATTAGGTAAGTAAAATTTTTGATTAACTTTTCTATAAGGTTTTTGAAAAACACAGGGGAAAACCGTACCAATAATGATAAGGGTTCAAGACAGGTAAGAACTTACCGCTTATTATTATCAAATGTAATATAAAACAGGTTCTCCTGTAACTAACGCGATTAAGTTGTGATAGGTTATTGAAATTAGAGAAGACGTGTAAAGGTATCGAAGCCGCCGAGCGAAGCCATACAGATAGCCTAGGTACGTATTTAAGTTGATTTGATATAGTAGTCTCATATGTCAAAACTTCGGGGTTTCGTTGTATAACCATTAACTACGAAGTAATTAACAATGTGATTATCTGCGAATAAGGGGGTGGCTAGCGTTAATAATTTTTAATCGATAGGCGAATCGGAATTTTCGTTGTTTTAGAGTTACTTTACTAAAGGGGAAGTTGACGCTTTTAAGGGCAACAACATTCAACAAAGTCTTATAATATGAAGCTATTCTTTTCACCGAGGTAAATAGGGGAATAATGACCTATTATTTAAATACTTTCAATGGCGGCTGGTACATTAACTCTTCACGTAAAAATAAGTATATGTATAATAGTAGAGGTGAAAGCTATTCGAAAAAGGTACGGCAGAGTCCCGTATTTCGTACGATATAGTCTTCTATAATACAGTACAACCTTAAATATTTTCGCCACACGTTTTCTAACTTAAACCCGCCCTAATATAAGCCGGTATAACTAAAACCTTAACTAACGTAAATTGTGGATTTTGATATTTGGGAAAAGATTTTGAATCAGTTGAACTAGCTTTATATCAGATGATACGAGAGAATTATTATGTTTCGTAAAATCATTCGGACCCTTCCAGCGAGTAATGAATAATAATTTAGTCCTTTTGAGGCCGGAATAAATTCATTTTACCTATTCATTGGTTCGATTCCCTAAGTTCTTCTTTAACCCTAAAATGTGAATTTCCAAAACGATTCCCTGGAGAAATAATACATCGTTAACATAATTGAAAATACGGTTGAATTAAAACTTAACGGGTTCTGATATATAAATCATATATATTACTCGGGAAAAGGGGGAGTTTTATAAGGGTTTGTAGTAAAGGTCTATAAACCTTCTAATCGTGATTTAATATCGAACTCTTATTTCATTTTTTCATAAAAGAAACTTAATTCAGGTAAGTAAATTTGGTAAAACCCTAAGCTTCGTATCTTTTATATGAATCGATTATGAAATAGGCTATCAAAGGCTTTTTAAATATCCAAGAAAACATTAACGTGATTTTACTCATTTCTAGGATGGATTCGATGTCGTAAGTAAGAAATATCGCAAGGTCCGCAACGGATCGCATAGGGGTTCCTCCATTATATTGATCGCTAATTAGGTGTCGGGTGATAAGCGCTCACAACATATTATGAGTAATGATACAATTGAAACCCTTGAAGTAAACAGTGATAAGGGTACTAAACCGTTATAAACGTAGTAGTTATAGGTCTTGATCATTTATTATAAAAATCATCAATACCTTCGATTTTCGTTATACTTATAGAAAAATTCCTCAATAAAAATGATCATTGTAAAATATACGAAGGGGTCCTATTTTAAATTTCTAATACAATTCAATCCAACTAATTCTTCATCATTGGATCCAGCAAATGTATTCTATATACCGATAGTATTACGACGTTTATCTCTGTAGAAGACGACGGTATACCAAGAGATAATATATTCGAACCCGTTCTAATCGTTGAAAAATTGTTCGACAATATTGTTATGTACTGAGAATTCATTAAGAGTATTTTTTTTAAAAAAACTTAAGTTTATTAGTAAGTATCGAAAATTAAGTATCTATTTTCTATACCGAAGGGGATTGTAAGAAAGAAGGAAGTTTATATTAGTAAATTTTATTATAAGCCTTTGAAAGGTTGGTGGGTCGAATGAGTTTATGTTTTTATAAACTGACCTAGGCTCTTACACCTTTATAAGGAAATTTTCACGTTGAATAAACCTAATGCCGCGTAGTTGTACTGCTCTCACCTTCCTTATATAGTGGTAAGACCGGTTGAATTTAAATATTTACTATTTAATAGCTTTAAATTTAGATGTAAAGGGTTCTTTTAACTACGTATAAGATGTTTATATTAAGTTGGATAAAGGCATCAGACTATATAAATACTGAGATCGTATTTGTAATTTCGTTTACGAGTAGCCAAAAAGTTATTACGATAATAATTAAGTCATCTAATTTCAATAAGCTGAATCTTGGTATTTTACCGCGGGCAGTTGTCGCAAGAAAGAACTCGCGAATTTAAATAGAAAATAATATCAATTTTCAGTTCAAATCGCTGTTAAAACTTCATTGTATTACCATATTTACTTTAGCATTATTTTTAAAATAACGTCAAGGACGTGAAATGAATGATGTATAAAAACTCTAATTTCCCTAACCAAATATATATCGATTGCGAGAGCTTGAATATTTAAAGATCAGCTTTTACGTAAATCATATAAAGTTGGTTTTGCCCGGTTATAAACGAGTTTAAAGCCCACATTAAAGATATTTTATGACCCGGAAGCCTAATTGTCAATACTTGTTTGCATATTGTTAATAAATAATCCTGGTTTATGTTTACTATATTGATTTTATTAATACATAGTTATAGGTAATCCTTTTGTAGGCTCGGATGAATTGATATTACGGTTAGAGAAACTCCTTCTCTAACGTAATAAAAAACTTGGGGCCTAGTCGTAAGAAATAAATCACGCTGGATGTTCTACATAGGGGTGGTCCCATCTTTATATTGGACAGGAAAAAAAGATTGTAATTTAGATAACGTTTTGTTAAAATTTAGCCATTATTGTTTTTACTACATTGAGTAGTTCAGAGTTTGATAACGTCAACGCTCTTATAGTCGTAACCTATAAGCAAAGATTAATATACTATAGCGGTTTTACCTATAATTAGCTACATAATTATAAGTATTATATTTGTTTCCGGAGTTCTTTAACGCCTGATTATTATATATATATTCAATGATGGTATATGTTGGTAGAGCTTTAGAAATTGCAACGTTGTCTATTCGATTGATCGAAGTAACAGTAGTATTGCGTGGTCAGATGGTAGATGTATTATTTTAGATTTGGCGGACCGCTAGCCGGTCTTCACTGTAATTTATATGGCCAATTTTTTGGCCCATGCCCTATGGTAACGTGCAGCGTACTGTACTCGACTTACACCTAATGCGGTAAGTCCGCACAAAGCAATACACTTACAATACAGTCAACTTTACTGTAAGTAAAGTTAACCTACTGCATTACATATAATACTATTTCAACACTGGCGGCTTTTTAGTTTGTGCTTGCGCACGTTAGTGTAGTTGACCAATCTTTTCCAGTTACCACTAAATTGCTTCCTTGTTAACTAGCTAGACCCCTGTCAATTCCAATTCATTTAAAGACTAAACTATACCCAATTACATACAAATTAACCCTATTTGGCCTTAATTGTTCCACCGCTTCAAGGTCCGAGTTTATTAAATCCTACAAAAAGTTCTTTTGCCATAAGCTTTTACAAGCCTTCAGTTTAACCGCGTCACTTAAACAGATTACTATTATTAATCTCCTAACAGTCTTCCAGTATGATAGCATATCCCTATCCGCCGTTACGTGATTTTTGCTTTCCGGGAGGCCTATTAACGTGGCCCTCCATACGTATAGTAAGCTTGTTACTATCCACGAACCTTTCCAAGGCATTATTTAGAATTACTTTCGTTATAACGTTTACCGTATCATTTGTATCATCGATCTATCGGAACTTCTTAATCTCCCTCCCTTCTTAGTCTTCATGAAGTGCTATTACGTCGATTATCAGGCGTTTTTCGCTTATAGTTCCGAGCTTTGAAAGGCATTCGAAAAGGTTTTTCGAGTCCATATAAATTACCACCGGAATAAGTGGAATCTTTAAATATTTGGTAACAATATTAAGGGTTTTTTATAATACTATACCTACGTTAAAACCCGTCATTATACTGTATACCTCCGATAACAATATGTTTCGTTTAATCCTTTTATATTTAACAAATGTTTAGTAAATCAAGCTGCTAATAATATTAAACTGATTGTTTGGTTCATTGTCGTTAACAAAGGTTATTAAAAAACCGATTTGTAAAGATAAATCGGTGTTATTTGTAAAAAATCCGTTAGTAAAAATGGTTAACTTAGCTTTTAATAGGTCGATTAAACCCATATTAACCCCGCGGTCCAAGCTTCGTATTTATTATTAGAGCCTTTTATTTAGCCGGTTAAGATTCTTATCCATTAATTTTTATACTTGTACGACGATAAATAAGTCGTAAAAGACTTCCAGTTGACATAAGGAAATAATATAGCTACTTTGAACCCGCCATTTCAAATTCCGTTAAGCCCTTATTTCGTTAATTTTATCAATTATAGCCAAAATAGCGTCTTAACCATTTTAGCGAAAGCTAAAGCCAGCATTAATACTAAGTATACGAATTGACGATTTATTAAAGCTGAATTATTTATCCTCCTTTAATATTGTTACCGGCTTACAATTTTAGAGATTAAAGTCTTTAATCGCCTATTATTCTAATGTCATAAAACTAGTTGTTTCGATAAAAATGGTATCGTTAATTTATATAACTATTATGCTGAAATCTTTTTTTTTACGTTACCTGTAAATACAAGTCGTATATTAAAAACTTTATTACCAGCCGTAATTTCAAGTATTACTAGTAAATAAAAAAAGAATCAACGGTTACTTTAGCTAATTCGTATAATAACTTAATACGTTACATTACATTACCTGAAGGGTAAATAACACGGAGTTCATATAACAATTTTAGCAAGAAATCTGTTATAATTCCGTTACTAATTACGTATAAATTTACCTTATATTACGACTATTAAACATAAATTTACCTTTAATTTTATTGAACATACTAATTACCAAAACAGTTACTGAATATTAACTAATTTCTTTTAATCTTTAGCGATTATGTAAAGATTCAATCTTTGCCTTTATCACTGCATCTTTAATCGATTAAGCGTAAATTCTCGTATGACCGCCCCGTAATCTTTCCTTCAACCTGGTAAATAATTTTTGACCTAAAAATCGAAAAGTTCAGGTTTTAAAGGTTGGAATCGGTTTTGGATACGAATTATATAACCCTTCGAATTAATGGGCAGTTAATTTTAACCTTGTAGTTTTTTCTACAAGGTTTGCCAGAGGTTTTTATAATTCCTTACATTCGAAACTTTAATACCAAATCTTCGGTATCCTTCTTTTCCCACTTACCTTAAAATTATTATAAAAACGACCCAGTATATATTCCTTTTCTTAAACTTTTTTCCTCTTTGGATATCGTCTGTGTCGACGGCGTTTTATCGGCTTATCGATAATATGTCAAGGAGTTTCGTATTGACTTGGTCTCTTGACCTCAAGGTCTTTATTATCAATAACCCTAATTTAAAGCTTAACTTAGGTAATTTTAAAGGATACAAAACCATTAATAATTTTAACAACCACTTTGAAGTTCACCATATTTAATATTTTATATAATCCCTGTTATTTAACTTACTCCCGGTACACAAATAATTTATCTTATAACGGTAACGTAAGGACCTTGATGATTATAAAGCCTCATTTAATATTAAAGGCCTTATCAATTTAATAGAGTGCCGATTCTTTTTGTAGCTTCCTTAAAACTTTACCAGAAGCCGTAACACTTTTTTAACTACTTATCGAATGCGGAGATTTACTCGTCAGACATAAATACACTTTAAAGACTAATAAAGTCAATAATTAGCCTTCAAAGCCTATAATATCATTTAAACCTTTTACTACTATTAATAAAAGTACCTCTGGATTCGTTAAACTTTTAACTTTGAACATATGTATACTGAAAGTTCGTTCAAGTAGATCATATACCTTTTTAACCTTCCCAATACTTTAATTAGCTTTTACAAACACCTATTTATACTAAATACCTATAATTTTAATATTTTTCTAAAGCTTTGTCGCCATAATGTTAATAACGCTATCGTAAATAATGATTTTAAATAGGCTCAGGTACATATTAATCCATAACATGCTTAACGTTTTCCACGTATCTTTTGCCGAAAAGGACTTCAAAAACTTAATTCCGTAAAAAAAGGTTGTAAAGTTAGCGACGTAAAAACAGGTTTATTATTTAAATAGAATATATTAATAAATATTTCGTAATTAAGTCCGTAATAGATTTTTAGCATAAAATTAAATTTAGGGGGAGCTTAGGTACACATGTTACAATAATAACAAAGTCTTTCAATAATTTTCAACATAAAGTATTCCACGTCTTTTTACCTTACGAACTTCGAGAATTCATATAATTTACTAACGACTAAATAATTAAAGCGCTGATATAGTTAACGTATCCCCGGCTCCGTTGAGTTCAATATTACTACTCTCGGACCTTAAAGATTAAATCGTAGGTACCCCCACTTAAAAGCTAATAAAAACCTTTAACCGTTTTAAATGATTTCGTCTACGTTAACGTCGATGTTAACGCTGAATGTCTTTATATCCTTTAAATAAAATAGAAAAAAGGGTAAATGACTTAAAGATATAAAACGTAATTATTTCTACAATAGTTTAAACTCCCGTTATTTTCAATAACAATAATCATTCGTCCTATTTCAAGCCAACTTTAGCTTTACCAACATCGGGACGATTAAATTAATATGTATAATATTTTCCCTCCTTATTGTTACGTACTGCGAATAACCTCCTATTAAGTACCTTATTACCCTTATATTTGGTATAATACCTTAAAACGTGAAAACCGCATAACGATCGCGAAGATCAAAGGTATACAAAGGGTTAAGGGCTTGATTAAGTTAAAAATAAGGGGTTTCACCATTCAAACGGTATAAACAAGCGTGGTCGACTAATTACTAAGCCGTATTAGAAACAATATTTTCGTATCACTTGATTTGCTTAAAGGTATTAACGCCGTTAATTACGTTATCACACTCGAAGTTTACGATTTAATACAAGTAATTCTATTTAAAAACAATTTGTTATTAATTGTAATATATTGAATTTTGATCATTACGTTCGACAGAAAAGTGCCGAGTTAACCAGCAATTAAACTTATCACAAATTTAATATCTCTTACAACTATTATAACGATAGTACTGAAGGTCAATGAATCGAACTAAAGCTTAATATTATTGGTGTTAACGTAATTATTACCTTTAATTTAAAGCTGAAGTTAGTAAGCCAAACATTAGATGTTATACGCGCCCATACTTACGGTCAACGTAATTAATTACCGTTAGGTCTTTTTTATCTACGTTAAGGAAGTTATCAATTTAGGAGTACATATTAAACGAGTTTGATATACGTGTTATTAGGGTGGTAAACAAGGAACTTAATTAGCTAAAAAAGCCTTTGTAAGTGATATTTAGGCGTTATAAAACGTATTCGAACTCGTTAATACCCTCAACTACTACCTATACCTATTCACAAAGTGTAGCTTCACTAACGTAGACATTTCACATTGCTTTTTGGAATAAAATTAACTTGTTAAACATTTAATTAAGAACGTCTATTAGTATTTCCTCCTCTTTTTTTTTCGTTATTATTATAATTTGACGTATCATAACACAATTTGTATAATATTACATGAGGTAGACGTTGTATTCGAAGTAACCATTTATACTATCGTAAATCTCGCGAAAAGTGGTAATTCTATTAAAAAAAGTCAGGTAATAATCTCTAATATAGTTTATAAAGATATTGAGAAATAGTAAATAAAATTCTTAAGGTAAAACCTTAAATTGTTTACAAATTTTTTAAAAAAAACATTATCCTAAATTAGAGCAGGTCATAAGGCTTTCCATTATTATTTTTTGCGTTGTTTCAAACCTTAACGAAATCTATCAAAAACTTTCAATTAATTTTTATCGTTTTAATGGATCTTAGGCTAAAGTGACGATAGGTTTCCCAGATTTAAATGATATTTCTTGGAAATTTAGGCCTTAAATATTTTAAGGCATAGTGTTAAGGGTAAATACTAGTCGCGTAACTCAAAAGATAAAGTCCTGTAATAAGACCTATAGTAGGCTCTCACGCGTAGGTAAATCTAAAAGGGGAATGTTTTTAAAGGGCTTGGCGATTAAATTATTTGAGAGAGATGGGCACTGAAAGGTTTTGAAATGCCTGAAGATCTTATTTAATTTAATGGTGTAAAACGTTAACATCAATACCTTTAGCTGCGTTAGTATACATTACTTTATGTGTCTTACCACCGCTGAGGACGTACTCCGCGTTATTACGTAAGGGTACTAAACTATCAAGTAGGTCAATAAGTTTCTTATTGCTAACATATAAAAAGACCTAACTTAGCTAAAAGTAAAGAGTTCCTTTAAATTGCGTATGGGGGCGGTATGGTTCTTTAGCGCCCTTTCTTTTGAGTTGTAAGTCTTAAGGGCATTTTTCTAACTGGACCAAATTAAATTAAGTTCTTGCGAATTTTATAAAACCCTTTTTAATACGTAAATCTCTTGACGTTTTAGTTTTTTCTTTAATTTAAACTTAATAGATTTTTGGATCTTCTTTTATATATTAGTAATACAGTCGTCGAAAAGCTTAGGATACCTGCGAAAGGTACGGTTACCTCGGTTACGTTGTTCGCTGTTATATTATTTAATAATATAATAGCCAAAAAAGTTAGTTGGGTACCTTTCGGTTAAGTTTTCGTTTATATCTTCCCCCCAAAAGTCACTATTGTAATATCTATTAAAAATAAGTCCGAATACTCTAATTACTTTTTTCCCAACGAAGTCGGTAATAGCTTTAAAGAATACGCTTGCGGTAGACATCTTGAGGTTTTGGCCTATGTAAGACTTGATAAGGCGTATAAGGCGTGTAAAACGAGAGACTTGGTGATTTTGGTATAGAGTCGCGTGGGAACTTAACGACTTGGCGTGAAATCGTACGAAGTGAATTTCTTACCGTAACTTAGTGTTATTCGCTGAGAACATGGAACTTAACAATTAAATTGGCGCCGGGGTTGGGGGGTAAAAAGAGTAAAGCAAGTGCAAAGATTTGGTATAAAAGGTAAGGTCGAAGTTCGTTTATTATTAGTAGAATACAAAAGTTAAAAGTTATGAATATTTGGTGTAGGGAATTAATTGTTTTTCTTGTAGTCATAAAGTCCGTAATAATATTAACTGAGCTATTTGTTAACTTGCCGGACTTTAAGACTTCTAACAATTAATCTTAACGTTTTTAAGAAAGGTTAATAAATATTTATTAGTTTTTTTTAATAGCGATACCGTCGCCTACTTCTAGATTTTCGTTGGGAACTAATGAAATCCAAAAGTCTTCTTTATTTTCCTGCCGTTAGGGACTGACGCAATACTAATAAAGGCTTTTTGTAAAAATATTTCCTTTACCCTAACCGCCGTTATTAACATAAAGCTTGACCGAAAAATAGCTTCTTATTCTACTTAGATAATCTATGCTTAACCTAATAAGCACTAATTAGTGTTGATAGGGCTTTAAGCGTTACAACGTTATCGATTCGATTAGTCGAAGTAATAGTAGTATTACATGGTTTGATGGTGAATGTATTGTTCTAGGTTTGATAGACCGCTAGCTGGTCTACACTTTAATTTGTATGGCCGATTGTTTGGCCAGTACCCTATGATGAATTGCAACGTACTGCACTCGACTTATACTTAATTCAGTAAGTCTGCTTAAAGCAATACACTTGCAGTACGGTCAACTTTATTGTAAATAAAGTTGACCTACTGCACTGCATATAATTCTATTCCAACAGTATAGTCCATTTTTCGGAACAATAATATCAGTCGAATATAAGTTAATCTTAAATTCCTGATTTATTAGGTCGTTCTGATTTTATTAATTTACAAGGATTTTTCAATTGTAAAATACGATTAAAAGGAAGGGGAAGATGAAAAAGTACGTAATCATTTTTTATGTAGGAATATATTAGTTACATAATGTTTTAATAGTAATAGAGATAATGTTTTAGAAATTGATTACGAGGCGTTTCGATATTTTAAAGCTTATAGGTATGAATTTTCAGGTTTTATATCCCTTTACATGGGCTTTGAACCCTATAATGATTTTATTTAGCATGTTATCTCAAATCATGAAAATGTCTCTTATAAGTTTCGGAAATACTAAGGTTTTTTTTTAAAAAAGAACGGCGTTTCCAGCGTTTCAACCCTATTTATCCGATGTTTTTGGGACTTTAATAACTCAGCTTATCGTTTTCGTAACCGATCTCAGCAGGGGTACATAATGTTTTATATTTAGATTTGTATATAAACTTTTAAAGCCATAAGATACGAAAACGCGGGAAAGGAGTATAAATTGTACTTCATTTTCATTAGTGAAGTATTATAGGATGTTGTTATAATATAGCTCGGATTCCCGTACTTTTTTTTTTTGGATCGGATGAGCGATTGTTGAGGTTGTAGGGGGGGGGGGGGTGTTTACAATTATATTTTTAAACCGAGCTTTCATCATTACCTTCGTATTATCATGTTTATTATCAAAGGATTGAATTCGTTTGAATCTGCGCCTTGAAAATCAACTATCTTTTTCTTTATATTATGTAAAGACTGTTAAACTATCGAAGTATTTGAAAAGAAAAGACTTTTAGTAATTATCATATTTAGTCGTTAATTTATACGTTTTAGAGGCGTATTTCATTACTGGAATCACTTATTTAAGGCATATAATCAGCTATACGTAACCTAAATTAATATATTATGATAAATAGCCACTGTTCTGGAGTTAGAAACTATTTAGTTTTTTTTGAAAATACAACAAGAAGACTCTGTACTCAATAATAGAGAAATTCAGTACTTAGTTTAACTCAATACCAGAAATAAAGAACATTCCAGAGATAAGGATCTCTATCAGAACACTAGTAAGAATACTAATAAGAGGATTAGAGAATATTATACTAAGGTATAGGAAGATCGAGATAAAGATGATACCTATATAATGGTACTTACTAGTATAAGATACTAGTATTTACTAGTATAGGGTCTTGATCATATTGATCGAGATCTTTATAAGGATTCTCTTGAATAGATATTAAAAAGTTCACTATGTAGATTCTAGGTATTCCCAAATCCATAGGCATATGTAATATATTATTATATAGTAACTTCAACATATTATTGGTACTATTATACTTTAATGTTTTACTTGAAACTCAGTTTAATGGTTTATGGCAAGTATATATTCAATATATCTACTTCTTCTGGAACTTTTGTTACCTTTGAGGATTCTCTAGACTTAGTATGCCCTTCGCGTGTATCTTTGTTTCCACCACCAGGCCTATATTATAGTAGTACGAGTGGTGATAGTTCTTTTTATTAAAGAATCGTTATTGCTTTCGGTCCCTTTAGTTCCCCTAGATTTCTAGATTCCTCTATTCCCCTAGCTGAATTATTATTACTTCGTTCTCTTCACCTTAAAGCAACTCCTGTCGCTTCACGGCCCTATACCTTAAAGCCCTGTTGAAAAATGAGCGAAAAGCTATTCGTGAGGCCTGTAAGGCTAGAGTTAAGCAAGAACTTCAAGCTGTCAATGTTATTGTTTTGGCTGATAAAGAGGTAAAAGCTGAAGCTATCAATACTTTAGACCGCCTTAACCAGGAAATTTCAGGTCTGTTATCAACTTATACGACAAACTATCAAGTAAGCTTGAGGAACACATTAAGTTATTTTCCTAAATACCGAAGCCAGAATCAAAAAGAAAGTCAATAAGGACTACTTCAAGAAAAAGAAAGGAAAAAAAACCTCTTTTTTAATATCGGACAGAGGGGTATATTAAAGGTCTCATTTATAGCTGTTAGAAGATTTTGAGAGATTGATTTCATTAAATATTAATATTTGGTTAACAGTAATCAAAGGAGGTATTACTAGTAATGATTATTCGAATATTTTGAAAGAAATTTATAAGATAAGATTAAATACAATCTTTATAGTAACAGATTATGTCTATTGATTAAGTAATATCTATTATCATCTGGTAAAAATATTCTAACCTATACGTACAAGGATTCGAGATCACCAAATAATTACTTCTTATATCAATTAAAACCTTTCAGCTGTTATTGTTAGAATTAAAGACATATTTAAAGCCCTTTTGAAGTTGATTTACATATGCCAATTTATGAAACCAATCGATTATCAAAAACCTTTTGAAAAACTTTGTATCGTTAGCTCTTTATACTTCCTCGCTTCGACTTTCTCCGTAACAGTTTTTGAGAATACCAAAACTAGCCACACTTATTAATGTCGTTAGGTTGAAAGATATCAAGTATTCTTGTTGGAAAGGTAGTAATTACAGTGCAGTCAATGAACTGTATTGACTGTAAGTTGAGTGTATTGTTTTGTGGGTTTGATATAAAATCAAGTATAGTATGTGCCTACTTTATACTAAAGCACGGGCCAAGCAATTGACCTTACAATTTTGTGTGCAGACCGGCTAGCGGTCTGCCAAACTTAGAATAATACATCTACTACTTGACTATATAATACTACTGTTACTTCCAACAATTTGAATAGACAACTTTGTAATATCTAAACGCCTATTCACAGGCTAGACCTATCAATATTAATCAGTGTTTATTAGGTTAAGCTTAGATTAGCTAGGTAGAAGAAACTATTATGGTTCAACCTACGATGGTAAGCCAATTAGGTCCCAATTGGAGTTTACTATTGAGGTACAGGCGGAAGACTAGAAGAGACTATAGTGGTTCTTCGTGTAGGAATTATAGATATAGTCTGTGTACAGCCCGTTACATGCCCTTATACGTATTGTTTGCGGACTACGCTCGTGCCGGATATTATATATCCAGTTATTTATATAGTTACATAACTTAGAAACTTAATGGCTAGTGGACTAGGTTTATAATAAGCCTCCCTATTTATTAGAAGCTGTAAATACCGTAGTATTTCGTCGGTTGAGCGTTAAATACGGGCTGTATTCGTTTAGTGTGCAAGTCGTACGCAAACAGCGCGCAAGGCTATAACGTACCTTTTATTATACCGTATAACGTATAAGACATTTTAACTTTTTACCGCCGGCGTCGTATAACGTGCCCCTTAACGTGCCCCTTAACGTATAAGCAGTTTCTTTTTTTAGTCGCTGGTGATATATAACACGCCTTTTAACGTGCAATATAACGTATAGGCCGTATAATCCCTAAGACGCCAGCGTTGTATAACGCGCCCCCATTAATACACTGTATAAAGTATCGGCCATGTTAATTCCGGGCTACATATGTCGTATAACTCGTTTTCTAACGCGTCGGATAGCATATAACCCTTATAGATTCTGGTTCGCCCGTGCCTATAAATATGTCCTTATTGTAACTTATAATACCTTTTTCCCTTTTTTCCCTACTTCATCAGTCCCTTTTATATTACTTATCTTTATTTCACATTTCATTACAGCCTTAATTACCACCATTTAGTTCCATCATGATTATAAACTTTATTTAAATATCATCTTTTCATTTTTCATACCCCCCCCCCCTTATTAATATAGTCGATATTTATAACGGTTTGGGCATAGGTTATAATATTATTAACGCCTCTAATGACGATGATTACCCTACTTATAAAGTATGTCGACCTTTCGTACCTAAATTCCATACTGCTAATTGTATTTTATAGCCTTTATGCTTTATAAATTACCTTCCCATACTCGGTAATAATAAGGAAAAAAGCAAACTCCCCCTGTAACAGGTTAAAAACACCTAAATATCTTATATTGATCGCCTTTATAATTTTAAAATACCCATACCCTATATTCTCATCTTTTGTAGTAAAAGTTACCGCGTTTATCGAAAAGCATATAATAAGATAAACCACAAAAATTATTTTATAAGAGATTCGACCTTATATTAACTCCTTCTCGTAGTTTATTCAAGAGATAAATTTACTTATAGTTTCGCCTAACTTACATGTAATATTACGGAAATTAGTCGTAGATTTTCAAAATGGTAACGGTTGGTAGAGCTTCAGACATTGCAACGTTGTCGATTTGATTGGTCGAAGAAACAGTAGTATTATAGAAGTCAGATAGCAGATATATTGTTCTAGGTTTAGCAGACCGCTAGCTTGTCCGCACATTAATTTGTATGGTCAATTGCTTGAGCTGTGCCCTAGTATGAAGTGTAGTTATAATGCAATTGACCTACAGTCAAATACTATAGACCTATACAAAATAATACACTCAACTTACAGTCAGTATAGTCAACTTTACTGTAAATTTAACCTACTGTACTGAAAATAATACTATTCCAACAGTAACTATATTTCATTCCCCGCCCATAAATGTTAAAGTAATATCATATTATGACCCAAGAACCAACTGCAGGTTATGGAACAAGCCAGCGGCCAGCTGCGCCATTAGAAGCTTGATGTCCAACACATCAGGCGAGGAACATCTCTTATGTCAGCAACCCAGGGTTAGGGTCAACGCACGAACGCATAGGATATGTTGGATATCTTGCTATCCAAGCTATCCAGTACTGAAGACGGTATGAAGGCACGGATATAAAAGGACACGGTCATCACCACATAGATGGCATTTCCTTCATAGCTCTTCAGTTGTCAATCTAAGTATTCAGTCTACACATCTGAATAGCCTCACAGCTTCTGATAATTACTTGCACGGTTGTGATATTGTTCACTCAGCATCTCCGCTACCTTCTTAATAACATAAACCCTATGATATCTTCTATATACTTACGGGTATTTAGTGTGATCATTACATATCATAAGTGAAAAGTCCGTATTTATTTTTACTTTTTCCAAGTTAATTGATTACTTCATTTAGCCTCGCGACATCGCTCGAGTTTAAGACGTTTTTACTATTTAGGCAGTATAATTTACTATATTGTTAGCCATACTTTTTCGCCGCCTTTTCTTTTCGGAATTATCGTCCCTCAAAACTTCCTATCTTTCTTAACGGTTTCGCCTATTTATCATAACCGAACTCCATTAACTTATTATATATTAGCTCGAAATATTTTTACTCCGATTCCTTTTAGTACCCGTTACGTATTTTTTGGTAAGTTTAGCACGAGTGATTAAAATAATATCATTACATAATCTATGTTTTTTACAATTAATATAGATTACAGTTTATAAAACATTACGAGCGATATGGAAGGTTGAATTGTAAAAGCCCTTCATTTACCTATATCCCATTTGTTAAACTTAACTAAAAGCGAGTCAACCCAATAAATCGTAAATAAGTAAAAGACCATATCTGTATCGAACGAATCACTTGGGTATAAATTAATATATTATAGTTTTCAGTATGCCGCTTAAAGAACCGTTTCCCCTACGCCGTTTCGTATTAATCGCCGTCGTTAACCTTACCTAATACCCACCCCGCCTAATGTTATTTGCCATCGTCTGCTTTACCTAATACCCGTCCCGCCCTTCTTCAGCTATTCTCGTTGGCGTTGCCTATTACCCGCCCCGATTTACATCATTCGCCGTTACAAACCTCTTTTAAAGTCTAAAGTTAATCGTAATGGTATTTTTAACGTTATTAACGTTACCCCTCGGAGGATAAAGATAATCATATCAATAGCCTATGAGTTAAGTTTAGTGGGTTTCGGTAAAAGCCATTTTGCGGTCGGATATTTATATGAGAAAGCTGGGTAATATATACCTGGCTTTATATATTGTATTATATTATAATGATTATGAACTTTTACTCTTTTTTATTAATATTATATTATTACCGAGCTTTAAGCGACTAGCTCAATTTAAATTATTTTAAGTATACTCGGCGCCGGCATCGAAATACAGAGCTATTATAAAAATTGATATCCTCATATTTCGCTTGAAATTTATCCAAAGTTATCGTAAACTAATAGTTGGTTATCAACTTATACTCCAGCTTATTATTACCCTTTTATTGAACTAATAAATAGCGGATAACATTTCATTTCGTTTTCGTAATAAAAATATTTTAAACCTTAAATTCCTTGTATATACTCTTTCCTGTATCATCCGCAATAAACACTGGTTCCTGTTAAGTATCTGATATAATTCATATGAAAAAAGGTCCTTAGCTATATCATAGATTGAATTTACGTAAAATACAAGGTATTCGTTTCTAGAATTGTCCAAAAAATATTTTACGGGTTTGAAACGTCGACGATCCGGTATTAATTATATACTTAATTAAGCCTTTCATTAGGACAGTTGGTTTTGATTTTACATAAGCTATGCTAAATTGAATCGTTTACTTTATATAGTTTCGCTTGGAATCGCCAACAGTTCGTTGTTATATTCATTTAATACAAAATATTTATTATAACCACTTAAATAACTTAATACCTTTACCTCAATATATTGAAAAAAATAAAGGTTTATCTCACTGGATTGATCAACGATTTGAAATTTCTGTTCACCTAAAAAATAAAAGATATTTTGAACCTATGAATGAACCGGTTTATATTAAACCCGGTAACCGTGGATTTGCAGTTAGTTAATGTAAATTTATATATGGAGAGATATAATAAATAATTAAATTACCAAATAGCGAAGATGATCAATATGTACCTTTGAACCTTTTAATTTACTAACTCGGTGTTTCTATTCTTTTACTCGTAATGTATTATGAATAAAAAATGTTTAACTTCCATTTACAATCCGAACTGCGATCTTTCATAATAAAAGCCGAAAATCTATATAATCGCTATTACATATCCCGAAAACGTTCCATATACGCCTCGACGGTTATGAACTACATAGTATTGAATTGAAAAAACTAAGATAATCAATTTATAAAGAAAATTCAATACGAAAGGCCATTATTAGTAACCAGTATGTCGACTATGAAATTAACGGAAATATGAAATTGATAATGATTTAAAATAGGGAAGTCTTTAAGGAAACCTTATAGTGAAGTATGATGAGGCTTTATACTATTATACTAAGTATATATTCGATATAGGTGTCGAATGTTGTAGATTATCCCCTTTTGATAATGATACCGTCAAAAGATTCGAAATTAAACGTTTTCATCTAGGTAATCTATCATAAACGAGTCGTAAGTCTATTATAAGATTTCCGTTGTTAAAAATTTCGAATTCGGCAGTTATAAACTTTCATAGTAACATAACATACCCCTCGGGT
The DNA here is from genome assembly GCA_038502455.1 of Anisogramma anomala. Lineage (NCBI taxonomy): Eukaryota > Fungi > Ascomycota > Sordariomycetes > Diaporthales > Gnomoniaceae > Anisogramma > Anisogramma anomala. Next base: position 31,147,247 of record JASMMZ010000004.1, read on the forward strand.
CGATGTTATAATCTGTAATTTATACCGAATATCCTACCTTAGCTGGGAAACGTTTAAAGCCTTTGGTAATTCTTAATAAACCAATTCCGTGTAACGAGTCGTTCGTTATAACTTAGTTTTTTAACTTGAAAAAAACGTCCGGCCCGAAAACAAGGTAATCGTCTAGATTCAACGAAGTTGGTAGTTTTGATGCGGGCTGAGTTCGAAAAGGTATTATAATTGTTAACGCTTCGTTACCCCTCGGTATCATTAAAGTGAGAAATGCGGCCGCGGTCCGGGTCAAAATCAATTTCGTTACCGCCGACGTTTTAAGGTTTTTTAACTTCCTCTCTAAATTCACATTATTGCGATTTGTTTCTAGGCTTTCGTTAAATAAATTGATCCATATATAACACCATAATATACAGTTCCATAATATTTAAACTTATTACTATCACATTTGATAAAGCTATAAAAATGGATTAAAATACTCGCGTTCGGAGTTTGTTAACTTTGGGCTAATTTTGAAATTTATGGGTTCATATATTTGGGAAAGCGCTTTAGGTTGCGGGCTGGCAACGTAAATGATATAGAAAAAGCGAAAACACTTCCTCTTATCAAGCCTAATGTTTCAAAATTGAATGTGGCAAAAAAATACTCCAGTCCTTTATAATTCGTAAGGATAGTACACGAGGTACGAACGTTACGTGATTCCGATAAATACGTTTTCAAGTAAAATACTATCGCGAAAAGATTTTTATCGTAAATAATATAGTTACGTTTCGTGTTCGTTAATCGTATGAAATAATATACCACCACTTTAAGATGTTATCTTTATTACTTTACGATGAATACACTTGTAAAGTTATTCCCGAGCTATTGTTTTTTATTTTTATTCGTTATTTCCCAATATCTTGATCGCTTAAACCGAGGATTATTACCTGCGGTACCTACCGAATTTCTTTTACATTCACGAAATTTACGATATCAATTTTACTTAATATCATAATTATTAAAATATTATTTAATGATTTTATATATGATATTATGAAAGAGAGTCGAAAAGTAAAACAAATATTCTTAACCAAATGCTCAACAAATTAATATTTTATTAACAAGTAATGGTAAATGTAGAAGTTAGCGAAATCACCTTAATTTAATAGGTTCGGTATATTGTTACGGGTTATAGGGAGTTCAAATACGCCTTTTAATACCTTAATAACATTTGCGAAGGGTGTTTTAATTAGTTTAGTTCCTCGTTAGCAACTGTAACGACTTGAGCTGCTAGTTCTACTCATATATATACTTGAACCTCTAAATTTAGTAACGACGAATAAATACCCTCCCACACATATTACATCGACCTAAAGTACGAAAGGCCTGGTGAATAATGTTAACGAAAGGCCCGAACCTAGGTAAGGGACCAAATTACATTTCAAAAAGGGTATTTATCTTCCTTAAGGTCTTTAAATCGAATAAGCAAGTTTACTTTAAATGGAAAAATATATTAAATTTAAGGTAAACAAAGCTATTGGTTGAAACTTTATACAGCCACCGAACGTAAATCAACGCAGGTGATGTACTGTATACAATTATAATATTAATTTCAGCTGACACAATTTTAAAGAAGTTATAAACTTTGAAGGAAAAAAGGTTAAGGAGGAGGAAACTAAGCATAGGGCTATCGGCTAAAACAAAGATACTAACACTAGTAATGGACAGAAAGCAACGTAATAGCTTACAAACCATATCTTTGTATATCGACTTATAGGTAAAGACCCCTACCACTAACATAAATTTTTTTTTAAAAAAATCGCCCTACAATCTTTTTTACCATTTAGAATCGTTACGCAAAGCAGGTCTTTTAGGGGATTATAACGGATATAAGGGCGGTAAAGTACTTAAAAGGAGGCTATTCGTAATACATTGCGTTATGAAAAGATACTAATACTTTTAAGAAACTCGACCACACGGATACTAGCAAAGCTAAAGTCGGCTTTAATCTTAAAAAAAAGCTATCTTTACTAGGATCGGTAACGGTTAGGACTATTATTAGCCCAATTATTTCCATATTTAAAAATCCCTTATATATTTCGTCTTATGCCTGAAATATATAAAAAAAACCTTGATATTAACGTTACCGTTCAAATTAATGAGCTAATACAAATTAAAGCCGGAAAAAGATTTCCACTTAACTTCAAGTAGAGGAATATCTAATTTTATTTTTAAAGGCTCAAAGTAATAGTGTTAAACTTAATGGAAGCTAAAATTCGTTAATTATAACGTAAATCGAACCATCTAATGACTAATAGGTTTCACAAGGTTTTAAAAGTAACTAGTTACGAAAATAGGAACTTATCAACCCTAAACGCAATTGAACAACTTTGCCACTACTGCTAAACATATTCCGAAACCTCTTTGAGGTTTAAGTTTACGTTAAAGGAAAACCAAGACTTTAATTCGAAAGTCTTTGTAAATGTGTTTTACCTGAACTACAAGTTAATACTATATGCTATAAATGTTGATAGGTATTAGACATTGCAACGTTGTCGATTCGATTGATTTTCGAAGTCATAGTAGCATTGCATGATCAGATGGTGGATGTATTATTTTAGGTTTGACAGACCGCGAGCCGGTCTGCACTATAATTTGTATGGCTAATTGCTTGGCCTATGCCCTTAAGTGAAGTACAGCGTATTGTACTCGATTTACACCTAATATGGTAAGTCCGTATAAAGCAATACACTTGTAATATAGTTAACTTTACTGTAATTAAAGTTGACCTACTGCATTAAATGTAATATTATTTTAACACTGGCGGCTTTTTAGTTTAAGTGTGTACACTAGTGTGGCTAACTAATATTTTCCGGTTATTACAAAATTACCTTCTCGTTAACTAGCCAGATCACTGTCAATTCCAGTTAACTTCCTTACTACATTACATGCAATTGCATATAGATTAAGCCCATTGGGCCTTAATCGCTCCGTTGCCCCGAGGTCCGAGTTTATCAACTCCTACAAAAAAAATTCGCTACAGCCTTTCGTAACTTTAACTATGCTACTTAAACAAGTTATTATCATCAATCCCCTAGCAGTCTTCCAATCTGCTAGTATATCCTTGTCCGCCGTTACGTAATCTGGACTTTTCGGGTGGTCTATTTACGTAGCCCTTAATACGTATAGTCAGCTTGTTACTATATACAAATCTTTTCCCGGCTTTCTTTAGTATAGCTTTAATCATAACATTTGCAAGATTATCTTTGCCATCGATTTATTGGAACTCCTTAATTTCCCGCCCTTCATAGACTTTACGGAGTGCTATTACGTCAATTATTAAGCGTTTTTTACTGGTGGTTCCTAGCTTTGAAAGGCATTCTAAAAGGCTACTTAAGTCGGTATAGATCACCACCAGGATAGTAGGAATTCGTAGCTTCCTGGTAATGTGGTTAAGGGTCTTCTACAGTGATATGCCCACGTTTAAGCTCGTTATTATACCATAGACCTTCGAAGCCAACACGTTTCGTATAATCCTTTTATAATTAACGGAGGTCTAGTAAATCAGGTTGCCAATAATGCTAATTGATTTTCCAGCTTATCTTCGTTAACGAGGGTTATCAGAAAGCTGATCTGTAAAGATAAGTTGATGTTATTTATAAAGGACCCGTCTGTAAAGATCTTTAGCTTGGTCTTTAAGAGGTTGATTAGCACTATATTAATTTTACGGTCTAGGTTTCGCATTTGCCACTACAATCTCTTATTCAGTAGATCAAAGTCTTTATCCTTTGGTATTTGGGCTTATGCTGTAATGAGTAAATTATGTAAGGATTACAGTTGATATAGTATAGTAATATAAATACCTCGTATACGCTATTCTAAATACCGTTGAGCTTTGAACTTATTAGTCTTGTCGATTATGGTAAAAATAATGCTCTGGCCCTTTTAACGGAAGTTCAAGTCGGTTTTAATACCAAGTATACGGATTAACGATTTATTAAAGTTAAATTGGTTGTTTTCTATTAACGTTATCACCGGTTTGTGATTTCAAAACTTAAAGTTATTAATCGCTTGTTCTTCCAATACTATAAAGCCAGCCTTTTCCACGAAACGGGTATCGTTAGTTTGTATACATAATATGCCGAAGTTTTTCTTTTACGTTACTAATAAGTACGAATTATATGTTAAAGACTTTATCGTCAGCTGGGACTCAAAGTGCGATTAATAAATTAGGAATTAGTAAACGCCTGTTTTAGTTAATTCATATAGTGGTTTAACATACCGTATTACCGTTCCTGGTAAATAAGTGGCACGTTGTTCCTGCGGTAGTTTTAACAGTACAATCCTTTACAAGTACGTTATTAACTGTGTATAGGTTTATATACTATTAAGACTATTAAATGTTAACTTTCCTTTAATACTAATTAGAAAATTTACTGATAAGGAAATTACTAAGCGTTAGATAATCTTTTAAATCGTTAAAAACTATGTAAGAATATAATTCTTATCTTTATCGTCGTATCTTTAAACGATTAGTCGTGATTTCTTATAAGGCTGCCCCATGGACTTGCCTTTAACTTCGTAGATAATCCTCGACTTGAAGATCGTAACGTTTGGGTCTTGGAGGTTAAAGTTAGTTTTCGACACAAATTGTATTACACTTCGAATTAGTAGGCTGTCTATATTGACTTTGTCGTTTTCTTTAAAGGGTTTGCCGGAAGTCTTAATAATCCCTTGTACTCTAAGCTTTATTGCTAATTTTTTATTATCATTTTTTGCCCCTACTTATCCAAACAGTATTATAAATACGGCCTGGTATATATTTCTCGTCTTTATTATTCCTCTTTTTCGGGGGTCGTCTACTTTGGAGGCGTTATATTAACTTGTTAATAACGGGTCAAGGAGTTTTGTGTTAGCTTGATCGCTTAGCTTAGAGGACTTTATCGTTATTAACCTTAATATAAGGATTAACGTAACTAATAAGAAAAGATACGGGGTCATTAATTGTGTTGATAACCATTATAGAATTTATAATACTTAATATTTTATACGGCCCTTCCTATTCACCCGGCTTCTGCTACACGAAGACTTTACTTTATAGTGGCAAAAGAAGTACGTTTATTGTTATAGGCTCGTTTTTAGTGTTAAGGGTGTCATTAGCTTAGCGACGTACCTATTTTTTTTTTGCAGTTTCCTTAAAGCTTTGATATAAACCGTAATACATTTCTAAGTACTTACCAAAGGCAGAGATTTATTCTTCAGTCGTGGATTAGCTTTAAAGACCAACAGTGTTATTACCAGGCCGTTAGAGCCTATAGTATCGTTTAAGCTCTTTACTACTATCTGTGAGCGTGCCTTCGGATCCATCAAACTTTTAATTTACAATGTAAGGATACTGTACGTTCGGTGAAGTAAGGCGTATGCCCTTTTAACCTTCCCAATACTCCAGTATGCTTTTATAGGTACCTGTTTGTATTAAATACCTATTATCTTAGTATTTTCCTGAAATTCCGCCGCCGTAAATTTGATATCGGTATCGTGGAGGAAGACATCAGGTAAACCCAGGTACGTATCAATTTATAGTATCCTTAACGTTTCCTACGTATCCTTTGCTGAAAGTACCTTTAAAAACTTAGCCCTATAAAAAGAATTTACTAAGTGAACAACGTAAATAATAGGATTATTGTCCAAGTAAAATACACTGATAAATATTTTTTAATTAAAGTTTTTATCGTTTTTTAGTGTAAACTCAACTCTCGGGGGGGCTTAGGTATACGTTTGGTAATAATAACAAAGAATTTTGATGGCTTTTAGGGCAGATTATTTCACATAGTTATGCCCTGCGGATTTTGAAACTTTATACAATCTATTAACAGCTGGGTGGTTGAAACGTCGGTATAGTTAACAAATTTTCGGTTCCGGTAAGTTTAACACTATTGCCTCCGAACCTTAAAGATGAAACCATAAATACACCCATTTAAAGGCGAGTGAAACCCTTTAGCTATTTTTAACCAACTTATCTATGTGAACGTTAACGTTAACGTCGAAAGACTTTATGTCTTTTAAAAAAAGTGAAAAGGGGATAGAGGACTTAAGGATCTAAAACGTAATTGCTCCTATAACAGTTTAAATTACTGTTATCCTCAATAACGATAGTAGTTAGTTTGGACTAAAGCTAACTTTAGCTTTGCCAACATTTTAACGGTTAATTTCAGTAGCTATAATACTTTCCCTCCATAATGTTATATACTACGAATAGCCTTCTGTGAAATACTTTACCGCCTTAGTATCTGGTATAATAATTTAAAACGTATGATACGCGTAACAATTATAAAGGTTAAAGGAGTGTAAGGGGTTAGGGGTATGGTTAGGGTAAAGGTAAGGGTATTTATTACCTAAACGGTATAAAAAGGCATAGTCGGTTAGTTTTTAGGCTTCCGTGTTAAAAGTAGTGTCTTCGTGTCACTTGATTTACTTAGGAACGTTAACGACGTTAGTTGGCTTATCGTATTTAGCATTTACAACCTGGTTCAAGTAATTTTTTTTCGAAACAATGAGGTACTAAACGTGATACGCTATTCTATGATTATTAAGTTCGGCGGGGGGTTAACAAGTTAACTAGCAACTAACCTTCCTATAAATCCAATATCTCTTACCCTTATTATAATAATAGTGCTTACGATTAGAAAATCCGTCCAAATCTTATTAGCTCTAACGTAGGTGCTATCTTCAGTCTAAGGCCGAGGTTAATAGGCCTAACCTTAGGCGTTATGGGCGCCCGTGCTTACGGTCGACGTAATTGATTACCGCAAAGTCTTCCTTATTTACGTTAAAGAAGTTGCCGGCTTGGGAATATATACTAAGTGAGTTTGGTGTACGTATTATTATGGTGGTAAGCGAAAAACGCAACTAGCTAAAAAAGCCTTTACAGGTGGTATTTGGGCGTTATATAGCGTATTTGAATTCACTAATACCCGTAACAGCTACTTGTACCTATTCGCGAAGTGTGGCTTCGCCAGCGTAGGCCCTTTTCATTTACTTTCGACACATTATCAGCTTGTCAAGTATTTAATTAAGAACATTTATTAGTGATTTCTCTTTTTTCTTCTTTACCATTATTATAATCTATCGCGTAGCGGCCTAGTTTGTATAGTATTACGCAAGGTGAACGTCGTATTCGAAGTGGCCCTTTATACTATTGTAGACTTCACGAAACGTGTTGACACTCGTTAGAAAGCTTAAGTAATAATCTTTGGCATAACCTGTAAGGATTTCGGGGAATAGTAAATGAAAACTAAAAGGTAGGACCTTCATTTACTTGTAAATATTTAAAAAAAGTATGATTTTAGTGTTGAAAAGGTTGTAAGGTTTTCCGTTATACTTTTTTGTATTATCCAGAATCTTGGCGAAGTTTGTTATCAACTTATAATTGATGATAATTATCTTGATAGGTTTTTAAGGAAGGTCATAATAATTATCCCAGGCTTGGTTAGTATTTCCTAGCAGTTCAAATCTTGGAATTTTCGAGGCCTAGTGCTAAGGATAATTACCAATCGCTTGGCCCGAAGTTTAAAGTTTTGTAATAAGACCTATGGTTGGCTTTCTTACTTAGATAAGTTTAAAGAAGATGGTTTTCAAGGTATTTGACGATTATAATGCTAAGTGTCTATAGGTCCTTAAAGGTTTTAAAAGACCTAACGATTTTGCTTAATTAACTGGTATAAAGCGCTAACGTTAATACGTTTTACCGCGTTCTCAACCCATACTTCACGTGTTTTTCTGCCGATAAAAGCATACTTCGCGCTGTTATGTTGTGATGTTAAATTGCCGAGTAAGTCAACAGGTTCTTTATCATCGGTACATAAAGAGGCTTAATTTAGCTTGGGGTAAAAAGGAGGTCTTTCAGATCGCGTATAGGGCCGTTAAGGTTTTTCAACGCCTTTCCCTTTAGGCCGTGGGTCTCAAGGGTATTTTTCAAGCTAAGCTAAGTTAAATAAGGTTTTTGCCAACCTTGTAAAGCTTTTCTCTGGCACGTAAATCCCTCGGTGTTCAAGTTTTTCTTTAGCTTGGACTTAACAGTTTTCTGGATCTTTTTTTACATATAAATAGTCCAGTCATTGAAGAACTTATGATACTTGCGAAAAGCACAGTTACTGCGATCATGTTTTTCGCCGCCATCTTATTTGATGATGTAATTGCCAACGAAGTTGACCAGGTATTTTTCGGTTGAGTCTTCGTTTACATTCTTGCTTTAAAGATCACAGTTATATTACTTGGTGAAAGTAGTCCCGAGCGCCTTGATCGCCTCTTTTTTAGCGGAGTCGGTAATAGTTTTAAAGTGGGTGTTGACAGTAGACATTTTAGTGTTTCGGTCTTTGTAGGATTTAGTAAGCGTGTAAGGTAAGGAGCTTGGTAATCTTTAGCCGTAGGGACTTGGTGTTTTGGCGTAAAGCCGCGTGCGAACCTAATGACTTAGCGATTTAGTGACTTAGTATAAGGTTGCGCAACGTAGCTTTATTGATACGATTTAGTGATTTTCGTTGTCTTCTTTTAGGGCAGCGAACTTGACGATTAAGTTCATATAGGGAATGAAAATATTGAAATGGGGAAAGGTTTAATGTGGAGGGTAAAGTTAAAAGTCGTTGTTGGTAGTAAAGGGCGTTGGTGGTAAAGGGTAAAGGTTGTTTGTTATGGTTGTTTGGCATAGGAACCTAGTCTTTTTTACAGTAGTAACACCCGTAATAGTATTGACTTAACCGTTTGCTAACTTGTCGTTGAATACTTTTAGCGGTTAATCTCAACGCTCTTTAAAAAAGATTAATGAAGATTTCTTAGTGTTTTTCAAGTAATGATACCGTCGCCTACTTCCAGGTTTCCGTTGGAGACTAACGTAGCCTAAAAGTCTTTTCTGTTTTCTTGCTGTTATGGACTAGTGTAATACTAATAAAGGCCCTTTATAAGAATATTTCATTTACCCTAGCCACCGTTGTTGACGTAAAGCGTAACTGGAAAGTAACTTCTTCTTTTATTTGGCTTATCTGTGCTTAACCTAGCAGTCAAGCACTAATCAGTGTTGGTAGGCCTTAAAAGTTGCAAAGTTATCGATTTGATTGGTTTTCGAAGTAATAGTAGTATTGCGTAGTCAGATGGTAGATGTATTATTTTAGGTTTGGCAAACCGCTAGCCGGTCTACACTGTAATTTGTATGGCCAATTTCTTGGCCCATGCCCCAGAGTAAAGTGCAGCGTACTGCACTCGAATTACACCCAATGTCGTAAGTCCGCACAAAGCAATACCCTTGCAGTGCAGTCAACTTTACTGTATATAAAGTTGACGTACTACACTGTATGTAATATTATTCCAATAATGAACTCTATTACAGCTTTTTATGGCGTCAAGTTCCTTAAAACCATCACAACGAATGAAACGTAAATTTTTTTACGCGTTCTTTAAATAAAAACGTACTTTAAGCCACCAAAGGTATTAATGAACAACACCGGTACCAACTTTGCTACGATAGAGTTCCAAGCTATCGCTAAATCGATAGAGATTTAGTATAAATAAGTCTTCGTTAATGTTTATTAGAGTATCGGCAAAGTCGAAAAGATATATACCCTTTTATGAAAAGCTTATAAAATCCTTATACTAGAAATCAGAAGCTTTATAAGCTAAAAAAACACAACTTTAAGTAGCGGTAAATAGCCTTAACGATATTTTTGGCCTTGATAGATTTATACCAACTTTTTTGGTATTTGAGGCCTACTTACATATAATAACTAAGTCTCTACCTTCGCCAAATACCTAAAAATGCGTTATAACATATAGCAAAGCTTTGAAGGAACTAAGGAAGGAATCAGCACGTCGTTAGGTTAACGATGCCATTAATACCAAAAACATACCATTAATAATAGACGTACTATATCTCTCCCTTTGAAGTAAATTTCTTATGTTATTCGAACCAGGCAAATATGATAGGCTATATAAGATCTTAATTATTACCAATTAAAACGAAGTGATTAAAACTATTAACAGTCATATAACTTGCCGAACTATACAGGCCAAACCGTACAAACGACCCCTTGAATCTAATAAGATTTTTAACGTCAATAACGTCTAAACAAAACGGATTAACTAATATAATCTTTCCAAGTCGATCGTTAACCAGCGAATAAAAGGTTAACGGCGCAGAAGACTAACCAAAATGAGGATACATATTAATAAGGAACACTGCGATAAGGACTATAGGCCTGTCAAAGTATACATAATAGTGTGGGTATCTTAAAAAGGGAAGTCTAATAGAAATCTTATACTTAAGTTGCATACCAAAGGTATTATTAATATACCGGGCAAGCCTTTTTAAAAAAAGCGACTAAGTGGTGATCAACGGCCTTTTTTTTGCGAGGTGTTATACAATTTGTACCGTTAACACAATTCGAAGGCTAAGACATCACTATTGTCAAGTCGAGGATAGTTTAAGAAATTAAAGGCAAAATCACGGAGCGGCCGTATAAAATTTCATGATTAATTGTTTAAGGATACAATAATAAAGGAAAAAGCCTAATATTTACCTAATGACTTATAATCTAAAAGATTAGCTAGTGTTTAATCGTCGTAATTGATACCATTTTAACTGTTCAAGCAAAAGGTTAATTTAAACCTAATAGCCAAGATATCACGTAAACATATACGTAGTCTGCCACCGATTTACAGCGGATTCTAATAATAAACCTGCCGAAAAAAATGAGGTACAAGTTCTCAGCTGATACGGTTATGCATTATATCAAGCCTTTATACAGATTTACCTAAGTATGCGTATACTGGTTTTTAACTTACTAGGCGCACTTTAAAAATAAGCTAGGTATAAAAACTTTAACGTTGAACCTGTAACTATTAATTAAAAAGGGGAAATTTTTTAGTAACGTAAGTATACAAATTAACAATACCCTCTTCCACAGATATATTAGGTTTATGATAACGAACTAACGTACCATAGAAAAGTCAAGCCTTTAATAGTATCGGTTGATTAAAATATTAGCTTAATGCATATAACTTGACTTTAATAAATCATTAATCCGTATTTATAGTATTAAGGCTAAAAACGGCACTTACATTAGATTTCGCTAAGAAGGGTAAGTTACAAACCTAACAGTTTTAGACAAAGATAATGGGGAAAAATCACAAAAATACGTAATGTAAAAGATTCGTACAGTATATATCGTTACGTTATACTAACCGGATACATAGTACGATCTTTCCGTTATAGTATAGGTATGAAATTAATAAGACGAGGACTTTAATATGTTAAAAAAGAGGATTTAGGAGCAGCTAAATAACGTAGAAAGTGGAATCAATATAATTTATGGAAATTTTACAAAATCGAAAATGATAATTTTTACGAAAGGTTTATTCACTAATAATATTAACATTTCATCGCAAATCAACTTTCTAATAATGTTCACTAACAACCAAAAAAGTATAAAGAACAATTTACAATTAAAGAAAACCATGTATTTGGGATATCCGTTATGTATAAACAGGTGATACGAAACGTATTTGCTTTGAAAGTTTATGGCATAATAGCAGGGTTTAATATCGGTATATTAATCAACAGACATTAAGGATTATTACCAAATAAATGATACTACCTCCCATATTTGAAGTAATATATACTAAGTTTCGAAGCCTTTACGAATTTATATTAAAGTTAGGTATGACCAATCAAAAAAGTCTAATAATAAACGTAATATCTTTAAAAAAAGTATACAAAGTCCGGGAAATCGATAATTTTCAGTAGATCAATGTAAAACATAACCCCATTTACTTTATAATTAAAGCAAAGTCTAATAGCGCCCTAAAAAGGTGTGTGAACAGTGATACATTAACCGTATAAAGCGAAGGCTACGTGGACCGCTCAACACGTAACGAAAAGGAACAGGATTACTATAGCGAACTTAAATATTGTAATAGTAGTAAATTTAATAGCAACAGTAACGAAGGCGGTAATATTACTTATATAAACTACTGGAAAAAGGTACGTAATTCGTACCATACCTAATTTATACAAATTTGTAACAAAAAATCTATATACGGGATTTCAGGAACAAATGTCTTGGAAAGATAAAATAAAAAGGCTACAAGGGGCTGTAATCAATGTCAATTTCAGTACGAATGAATCGAAATTAATAGGGGTTGAGCCTATTGTTTCTTGTGTATTAAAGAAGGATTTCAAAGACTGGCACCAATTTATAACAAGCTATGATTGTGTATAGGCACAAAACAAAAAACCGCTAATATTAAAATAGCAGTCAAATGTACTAAACCTAAGTTAACTTTACTAACAGCAAAGTTGATTATGCGTATTACAAATTAACTGCAGTTTGTAAGACTTGAATATACTGTACTGCAAGTGTAGTGTAGTACATACCCACTTTAGAGTGGGGCACAGGCCAAAGCGTTTAGCTATACAAATTAGTGTGCAAACCGGCTAGCGGTCTGCCAAACTTAGAACTTACCATATCCATTAATCAACTAACATTAATGCAACACTAGTTACTTCAACCATAGTGATTCGAATCGACTACGTTTCAACGATAAAGGCCTACCAACAGTAATCGATACCGTCGATTATAAAATTTGCGTTATTTTATGAAAACTTGTAATGAAAGTTAATTACGACTAATTTACCGTACGTTATACCATTCGCTAAAATCGAGTCATTAAAATAATAAAGACCGTTTCTATAAAACTTCGGATATCCACCGACTTAAAGAGTACTATTATTATATGAATAATTAATTCTCCTTGATTAAAAACTATTTAACCACTACCTCTCACATTTAATATATCTATAAATATCGTTTCCATAATATTCCTAAAATAACACTCCGCGTTATTCCGTAAATAATATATACCAACATCAGGTTTACCTATTTATTAACAATTACGCAAAACTTGGCTATTGAATTAATACGCGTATTTCGCTGTAAATTAAATATTATACCTGGATTTCAAAAATATAGTAACCGAACTTACTTTATACCTAACCGTTAAATGAAAACCTTGTTTATAATATAATGATAATTATAGCTAAATTTCATTAAAGCGTTAAAGGAAACAAGTGATATAAAAATATAGGGATAAGGAATAAATCCTAGTTTATATGTATTCAAAAAATTAAGTTCGTTTTTACTCGATTTTATTACTACGCTGTTAAGGCTACGTATCTTTGAAACGAAACTGTATTTAAAAGTAAGGTTTCTCCGATAGCCGTTAATGGAAACCCTTTATTTATCTCTTCGACTTAAACCGCATATAACTACGTCGAAGAAAAAACCAAGCGAAATCCAAAATTACGTTAGTAAGAATTCGTTAAGCTATAACGTAGATAACGCACCGTAATTTGTTTAATCCGATGTTTATTTGACGTTATCCATGTTACCCGGCGTTCTTTATCCTAGGTATATAATAAACAGGCCTATTAAGATATTTGGTTGCGATTATTGCGGCCCTTTAACGAAGATACCTAAAAGGTATAAAGTTCCGTTATAATTATATTTTTATTCTATCGTTATACCTATATGTGTTCTAATAAGTATCGATCAAAACGTTGCTCCAAGTTTAAGAATTCTAATTCGTTTGTGAACTCGCAGTAATTTTTTAAACTTGAGATGAAGCCGATACAATTAACGCTTACCGTAATGATATTGTCTCGAATACGTGAGAATATATGAAAGCGCAGGTAATTACATTGAACGGCTGAAATTTATTTTAAATCGCCCGTTTAAGTTAGCAATATCTCGAACCTAATAACAAACGATACTTATATATCTCCTTCGCTTATAAGAAATCCCTTCAACTTGACTAAAGCCATATCAGCGCAATAGAGGTCACCAAAAACAACCTTAAGATAGTCGAAAAACTTATTCGTACCTGATATTCTCTCGTATCCGCTAGCCTCGTAATATACTGTAATAACCTACTTTACCACCGGTGTATAATAACCCCATACGTAAAATAACGTATATTAAGTTTCTCTGATCCACATTTTATCCGCCTCCAATATAAATTCGATCATTTAGTATATCGCTGCCTATGTAAAGGCAAATTCATTGAATTATAGTTAGTTATATCATTCTCGACTCCCCTTCAACGTTAGGAAATCAATACGAATTACCGTTAAATCGGCTTCAAATTACTAAATCTTAATAACAATCAAGGCGAAGTCGAACGTAAGGTCGAAAGCGGAAATCGATTAACTAGGCTATTACATTTGCTTTACAATAGACGCGATATAACCTATAATAACCTATAAGTGAGATTTATCGGCTTGATTTGACCTCGCAAAAAAAAAAAGGTATATCTATAAAGGTAAAGGACTGAGTATTCGCTGACGGCCTATCCTCCCCAATAACGTTAAAGTGTAGCGTAAAATAATTAATATCTGCCATCGATTCGTCTATTATAAGTAATATCCCTTCGAAAAGATAAAAGGAAACTTTACATCTTCGACCTTACATCAAATTTCTTGGCATGAGTGCACGGAAAACCCTGTTAAGGAAGGTAGGGGGCCTACATTGTAAACACTAACAGTGCCCACTTCCGATAAAAAAAATTGAGGTCTAGCCGCTCTCAACACCATTACTTCACATGCATCCTATTCCACTGCAACATCTTTAATTGGATTTATCACCACTTGAATCTTTTCCGGCGACCCCTTTTTGGCTATGGAGATCGTCGTCGGCCCAGCGCGCCGCCCGCGCAGCGGTGCATCCAGAGAATAGCCCTCACAATCAGCGATTCTGTCCCTCATTACTTGTGCTAACGTAGCCCTTCAGACTTGAACTTGTACACTGCAAGTTTGATTCCTTTTACGATTTAAGGTCTAGACCTTTATTATAAGCGCTCGCACTTGACGGCTTTATTTATTAATTTATCTATTTATTCATCTTTGAGCCGTCGCTACCTATACCGGCGCTCTGCTCTCTCAGCGGGACCTTTGGACTTGAACTTGAGTTGCAACTACAATATAAGTTTAAATCATTTTGCGCTTTAAGGTCTTGAAGAAAGACCTTTATTATAAGCGCTTGCACTTGATGGCTTTATTTATTTATTTATGTTTAAGCCGTCGCCACTTACACCGGCACCCTGCCCGCTTAGTAGGGCTTTAGACTACATTTGAATGCCTTTCTTTGGCTTTCCACAAAAGACTTTTCCGGTATACCTGCCGTTTATTGGTGTACCCTTTTTACGATTCTTTACACTTCTTGGGCTTGCGATTCGTAGCAAAAAGGTGGATCGGGTCGTGATTTTTCCACTATGAAGTACGTTCTTTACCAAGTTGCAAAGTATATCTTCCCTACCGCCACGGGCTTTTAACCAAGATATATGTGTTCTATACGCCCTTTACTCTCTTAGGGCTGTCAGATCCTTCATACAAGTAGGCGTCGAGCGGGGACTGAAATAGCCGCACAGCACGGCCCGACTAAGGCTGCAGTTTTCACGCCAGTATAATGTTACGGCTCTCTAAGCTGTGGGGTTACCTTAAGGCCTTAATTGGAAGGCTGGCTTAAGGTTCGATTGCTGAAAGGTTTCCTTTTTATTTTTGTGCCTTTTCGTTCTTTGAATAAAAGTTGTGGCGTTGGATGCTTCTTTATAAGTATATTCGGTTGACATCCTGTTCCGATACACCTAGTGGTGTGAGCACTTTTTTGTGTAGCACGTGATAAACTTATACAAATATGGTATATATTTGTAGCTCTTGTAAGTTTGTACCATGTAGTAAGGACCATTACGGTTAATTACAAGACTCCAATGACATTTAACACATACGTACAATATATTGACCGTAAATTGGCAACAGGTGTATAGGATTAGTTTTTCTACCTTATGGATTTCTCTAGTTGGGGACGCTTTTATTGGTTTATTTAACGGATTGCACGGTTCGGTTTGGAAGCAACCGGAATTTTCGAATAGGGTGGTTATTTTGGGTAAGAATACTTGATTTGCGAGCCTTCCCGCGAGTATATGTATGTATTTAATATTAGCGAGGGTCAAACGATACTAGCAATATAGTGGGTACCACCTAGCGATGGTAAATATAAAAAAAGAGAAACTTTATTAATGTATTATAATCCGACCTATAATAGTAAGCCATATAGGTGCTAATTGGAATTTACTATTAATGTATAGGCAAAATACTAAAAGAGGTTACAGTGGTCTTTCATATAGGACTTATAAGCATGATTCGTATACATCCTGTCACGTGCCCGTACACGTGCTTCCTGCGGACCGCGCCCGGGTCGCGTCCGGTCCGGGTACTACATATCTCATTACATGCACGGTCACTTAACCTATAGACTCAATAGTCAATGGCTTGAGTCTATAACAGAAACTACTTTTCGGTTACACTTTGAGTAAAATTAAGGTAAAGAAAAGATTTTTTCAAAACGCGTTTATTATTGCGTAATTCTATGATAACAGTAAGTATAGAAGACTTTTGGATTATAGTAGTATCCAATGGTAGTTCGGAGGAAGCATCGGTATCGTTATTATAAAATATTAAGAAAGTTTTATCGAATTATCTTAGAAGTGTTGAAATTGATGGCTTAAAAGTTTTAAAAATCAGTAAGTTGATAAACGGTTAAGTCAATGCTATTATGGATACTACTATTTTAAAAACAACCAAGTTCCACGGCATTAAACTTTCAACTGTTAATAACAAAGGACAAATAACTTTCGACCTTACTTTTCATATCAAAATTTTCCTTTTGCACCATCTTTTCACTTTATACTACTTTTTTTCTCCTACTTTATATGATCGTTAATCTAATACGGTAAGATTTATATTTTGTATTAAAATGATAAGAATGGTCAAGGCGCTTTAAAAAATCTAAATCACGTAACTTTATACTGAATCGCTAAGTGCTCACGTTTACAAATTGTCAAGTTCCCATTGAACCTGGATTAATGTTAACGTGTTGATTCAAAACGTTAAGATGGCACATACTTATAAACCTATAAAGGTAATTGAGGTATTTTTGCCTTTTGGTTCTAGGTATTATAATAAAAAAACTTTAGGGAGAAGACGTTCATAAAGACTTCATTGAAAAGCACTTAATTAACTTCATTAGCTATTATATTCTCGATAAAGATAAAGGTGAAGACTTTGACCGTAACGCTTATATTTTCTAAAACTCGTGTACATTTTTTAAAGATTTGATTATTAATATATACAAGACGATTTAAAAAGAGATTAGATAAAAGTTGAAGATTGAGTTTGCCCGTCGAGGGATTAACATTTTAAAGGAAATTTTAGTCTCTTTAGTGGATGTTTTTTATGAAATGATCCAAGTTCAAGATCACCTACAAAATCCTTATCTTTAAAATTCTCGATCTTAAGATCTACGAGAAAAAAGAAAGGGCGTTGAAGACTATTGACGCCCTTACACACATTCCAAAGGACTACCTCCTCATTCTTAATTGAGTTAAACCTTTAATCTTCTCGCTGGCACTAATTTTTTGTATACCAACGATAAGGAAATTGTTGATTTGGTCGGTAGCCTAGTACCTCTTCGCGAAAACGTAGAGTATGCATTCTACGGGAGTAAAGCACGTGAAGTAGCGGTGGTAAACGCGGTAAAAGAAATTGACATTGGCGTTATTTTTATATTCATAAAGTAGTATCATTAAGTTACGTAAAATCTTTCCTAAGATCGTCAAGTTCTTTTTACTCTTTAAAACTTTCTTTAAAATCGTTAAGGTTTTTTCTAGAATTGTTAAGCTTTTGAAGGCAGAGCTTTCTATATCAGGTACGCCTACACTCGCGAGCCCATTATAGTTTATACTACAGAACTTTACCTTTCGAGTCAGGCAACAGGCAACTACCCTCATTATCGCGACTTTGCGGCTCCCAGACTTGAGTTGAAAGCAGGAAATACTATCGACAACTGTAACGATTACTATAACCTCCTCCCCCTCCACTTAGTAAGATGGTTAGTATTAATATTACTATCCTCAAAGATTTTGAGAAGATTTGGAACGACGTATAATAGTATGAAAAAAAGTTTTACAATTTATTTAATAATAAGATAATACTGTTACTTAAAATTTGTAAGTAAATAAAGGTTTCCCCATCGAGTTTTTACTTATTTTTTCCTGGAATCCTTATAGGCTATGCCAGTGATTATTTCCTAAACTATCTAAATAGGATAAGAAATTTTCAATGATTTAAAATTGTTTGAAAAGCTACTTCGAGTATAACATCTACTTTGCGTAATACCATTTGAATAAGGATACAATAAAGTAAATATTAATAATGAGTGAATTAAAAGATAGGAGGAAATACTAATGCATATCCTTAACTAGATATTTAATAAGTTAATAGTATGCTAATAAGTAATAGGTAAAGCCTATGTTAGCAAAGCGATACTTTGCGAATAGGTATAGGTAGTTGTTACGGGCGTTATCATGTTTAAATACACTTTATAACGTTTACATACCACCTGTAAATGATTTTTTAGTTGGTTGAGGTTTTTTTTTGCGATTATCATCGTTCGTACGCCAAATTTAGTCAGTATATATCCCTAAGTTGATACTTTTCGCGATTGGAGTAATGAAGACAAAGTAATAGCATATTATATTAATCGTTAGTATATACCCACCATCGTTTGAAATATGGTTCAATAACTTCAGATTGGAAGTTGTAGCTATCCTGGCGATAGAAATTGGTGTAATACTTAAATAAACCTATTGATCTTGAAAATGAAGGTTGTGATAGTAGTAAAAGTTATTTAAATTTGTAGTGAATCCAATTATTGATTAATTTGCCACCCTTCGTCTCAATGCTATAAGTATCGGGTAACATGTTTTACCTAATATATTTTAATATTCAGCTAAATTATTTTATCCATATCGTATATTGTGAGGGTGAAAAGGTAATTGACGTTAATAATACATTAAAGTAATTTATGTGGTATAAAATCATACTTTTGAAGAGGTTTAGTAACTAGCTGACTATGTTTTCTTGCATTACTTAAGTGGCGAAAACCTCTGTATTTCTTTCAAGATCAAGAACCTTACCCTTTACATATGATTAATCTTCGTAATTGTTACGCGGACCACATATTTTAAGGTACTATGATAGATATAAATACAGTATGGTATTTAATAGGAAACTATTTATAATACCTGATATTGCGAAGGGAAAACACTATTGATACAAAGATTAACCATCATGATATTGGTAAAGTTAAAGTTGGGTCTGACTTTGGCGAATAGCAATCGTTATGATAATTAACGACTGTTTAAATTGTTGTTGAATAAATTACGTTTCATATATTGAAATTTCCAACGCTGGTTTCTCTTCGTTGAAAAGATAATATGATTCTCGGAGTTGACATCGGCGTTAACATTAACAAATTGGTTAGAAAAGACCGAAGGTTTCCTTTTATATTTTAATTGGGGTATCTTTGATTCCATTTATAAGAACTGGAGGAAACAGTGCTAAACTTGACAATCTTAAAAATATGTTGATTATATCAAGGTTTCAATCACCTACACTTCAATAGGCTTTACAAAGTCCTTAATATCGTAAGATAAAAAATTGTAGAATACTTTTTGAAGGTTATTAAAAACATGTTTACTAATGTTAAAGATTGATCCAAATTCCCCAAAGACTCAAATATACATTAAAAACGATTATGTGGATATTAATATATACCCTCATAGATAGTATATATAGGGAAAGTAGCAGTGCACTGTATTGCAAGGTGTACTCTTGCAGGGTGCACGATAACGTGTTACTGCAAGCTGTACTTTTGCAAGGCGCAAAGTACTCCATGTATGGATCGGTCTAGAACGTCTGTTCCAAACCAAACAGCAATATATGGATCGGTTTGGATTAAATTTACCAAACCGAAGGGCAATGCGTGAATCGGTTTAGAAGAAGTATTCCAGAGTAATACGCTCTGGATCGAGGGCTTATAAGCCCTTACCTATGACGCATATTTTTTAAATACTTCTTTTTGGATTATTATCTTTAATTATACTATAATACTAATTATTCCAATTACTTTTTAAAGACTTTATCTTTACGTAAATATTATAGGTTTAAGACCTTACCAAAACTAATTAGTAGTCGACTCGGTCGATTATAAATATCTTAGGAAAAAAGAGACAGATATATTTTAAATACCTATGGAGAGAAATTATAGCGGTTTTAACTATTTATACTTTAACACTCCGTTTTTACCAAAATTACACGTCGACGTATATGAAAACTGAAAATATTAATTAACTTTAAAAAGAATATTTTAATACGATATTATTAACCTTTATTTAGCGTTTTATTTATTCAAAACCTCATTACGTCATTATTAACCCTTATTTAGCGTTTTGACGTACCTGTGCACTTTCTGAAGAGCGTTTTATCGCGTATTAGGTTACGTAAACTAAAACTACCAAGTTTCGAAACCCTTCCTTAAAACTCATCCTATTTTTGATAATTTTCACCGATCGTTTCACTAAGATCAATTATGGACGAATATTCAAACCGATTACCTTAGCAATATATATTACAAACTAAATAACTAAACCGATTACTTTACTAAGTTCGGTTACGACACATTAATCCGAACCGATTACCAAATACCGGATTATATAACGAACCTTCCTACAAACACAACCCTTATTTGCCCTATTCGCCTTACACTTCCTTATCCTATTTGCCTTCCCGCGTTCACCTTACGTGTTTTAAATTTAGTTTTTACAACGTTTAAGTTTTTCTAATCGCTTATCTAACGTGATACTATTCAACATTGACAAAAATAATTTAAAATACCCAATTGGTTTATGGTTACACTCTATTAATCGTTTAAAATTTATTTACATTAGTCTATATTAATGAATACTGTTTTCAACACTTTAATTACTTCAATTACTTTACATCTTCTGTTTATGTGATGTATTACCCTGAATGTTGGAACCTGAACATATCTGAAACCTTATTACAACTCGAAATTACCAACTTAGATCGCTTTAACATACTAAATACATATAGAAATCACGCTAAAATACCTATAGTTTTAACTTCAAAACTAATATTAGTAAAGAAAACTAATATTAATTTCTATCTTTAAGCCGAAAATATGGGAATTAAAAAGTCTATAATGTACGAAATTGACCTGAGTCTTTGGGATAACACCATCGATTCGTTAGTTAAGGAACTCGACCTATATACGGTAAAACATATATTTTGGCCATGATATTTTGTTATTAGGAAGAGAAAGTCTTAAAACCTGATTTGCTGGCTAATCCTTATAAAAACTTTTTAACCTGGACGTTGGATATATGGCAGATAGTGAATCCTGTTATTGCTAAAGCTTTACGGGTTTAATTACAAATTAAAGTTATTAATACACTAAGAGGAAACAATAGCCGCCTTATAAAGGCCCTATTCGAAATAATACAACTAATCTACGTACAAAACTAAAAGAATAAAGATTTTTACTTAATAAAATTTGCAAGAGGATATTACTTTACGAAATAAAAGAGAATATTATTAAAACGACGGAAACGAGGCGTAAAAAGACTCAATCCTATACTTGTACACCAAGCCAGAAATAGAGACCCCGAAAAATAAAACAATCATAATAATCATTTACTATATAAGTATAATATACACTTATATAGGCATACACTTTAAAATAAAACCGAACGATAAGCTACTCCCTAAATACTTAAAATGGTACAATCGGCCATGACAAGAACGGCCGAAACACTGAAAATAACAAAATCAACTACGAAAGGATCGACCAGAACATAAAAAACAAACCGACCCTGAAATTGATAAACGGCATAAAACTTTAATACATGCCTTACGAATCGATACCAGTAGACCACGATCCTTACCGCAATTTACCATTACACCGTTTTCCTACAAATGAAAACGACCTTACAAAATTATCGAACTTTATCAACTTATAAAGTAGGGAAAATAATTATAACGGTAAATTATACGACGTATTTAATAACAAAATATAAGTAATATGTAATACATACAAAAGATAAAATACTAAATTATCCCAGCATTATACTATATTACCGGATATATTTTTCAAATAAGTTTAAACAATAATATATATACTATCTTACGTAAATAGATATATTTATAAAGTGTTATAATCGCTTCAAATCCCATTTCGATACGGAAATTAACTATAAAATTTACGATAAAAATTAGATTAATACGACATGAGCATCTATGAAAAACCAATAGAAAAACGTCGGTAAAACCTTTCGAAAAATCCTTACCGTTTTATTAATAAAGTTCCGGAAGTGTTACCTAACCTTTAAACCGTAATATAAAGATGATAAACTATTCATTTAAGTAGTAATAAAGGCCTGTCATAAAAACCCGGATTTACATCTTATACTTTTTAAATCGAAAAAGAATTTAAAGCTTTTTATATAAGCTTTTAATTATAGTTCGAAACCTTCATACGCTGATGAATAAGCCGAGAATTAGTATTTGTAATTGATGAAACCAAAGGCGACTCCCAAATTACCAAAGAAAACCTTGCCGAAATAATTTATCACGTCGTAGATCGCAGATTTAAGTTTCAACTTAAATTAAACAAACGTTTAAAGTATAGGTATTAAGGAGAAAATATTAGTAATATGAAATAAGAAAGATCGTTTGGAAATGGAAAAAAACATATCGAAACAATAATAATACTAGCGGAAAGATATACGAAGCCTTATAGGCTTGTAAAAACGGTGTATCATATACGGTAAAGTTGGCTACTGGTTTACAAACCACCCCATTTACGAGTAAATTCGGATTAAACGACAATTTTAAACCGAATGTAATTTTGAAGATCGGATAAAAGCTAATTTTACAACATATACAACCGAATACAAAGGTATAAATAACGAACATAATGTATACCTTTACGAAGATACATCCAGAGAAAATAACTTTCAATAAGACGATATTTACCTGTTAACCTACGACGATAAAAACGATCAACATGTCTTTTTCGGCTTGTAAAATACATCTTTTTATATATTATAGACCTGGAACATGTAAACGAAGTATTCGACGTTAATATAACGTCGTAATTCATTTTTCTTTTCATAAATACGAAACTAGGTTTCAAGGTATTATACCTCATATTAATGCAGCCGAGATTTCGACGGCCGAAAAGCGATGATTTAAGGCATTTACAGCGAAATTTCCGAAGTTTCGGTTGAACCGGATAAGAAAATACCAAAAGGTTTTGTTTAATAAAGGTAAGATGAAGTCTTTCAGAACGGTTGTTATAAATACGCGTTTCGGATCAATTAAGTTTTACGTAATTGATTTTCAAACGTTATTTCTGATTTTATTAGTTAATACAAATAAGTTTGAAATTAAGATTCAGAATTCGACTAGTCAATTTATCCGCGTTTTAAATAATGTATTTGTACTATTTAGACTTAAATTCGACCACTTATAGTTTTTCTCAAAAATATGTTTAATTAAAGTTATTTATTTAACTTGACCAAAATTACGAGCTTTATACCAAAGATTCGGATACCTAGTTATAAAACGCCTTTTACATTTACTTTACATCGTAGGATATATAGATATAAGGAAGAATATACTAGAAGCCATCGAAAAGTCCTATTATAAGTATTGACTTTACTTACGGGCCTTATGACGGTTTGAATTCTGCCTTTAAAATAATATAAACTTTAACTAAAAAGTAATAATTAATATTATATATTTGAATAATTAACCGGTGCTTCAAGTCATCGATACCGTTATATAATTTTGAGCCGCTAAATTTATACGGAGCGCTTTTATTATAAAATATTAGGACGTTTTAATTTACGCTTAATTAAACGCTTACTTCGGGCTTTTAAATTCAATAACGTACGATGTCGACAAAGTTTTTTAGTTTACAGAGTAGCGTACGAAAGTTTGGATGGCCGGTAACGAGTGTAAATAAATTTCAGTAAAAGACTTACAAGGTATTGAAAAGTGTAAAAGATATAATAAACTATTGAAGAAAATGTGTATAATATTGTTGACGGAATAAAGGTTATTATTTCCAAGGAATTTATCCTTTAAATGGCGGTTTATGCCATTAATATCATTTTTAACCTAAGTAGGCTTATTCTTAAGTTCCTTATTTTTATTGCTTACCCAAGCATTTATACGGACTTTACTATATTACTATTTATAGTGTAAAGGGCTAATACTAAAGCTAAAGCTACAATAGCATTACGTTTATTACAAGTGAAGAATAATATATTTAAAACGTTCAGTATAAAAAATGACCTCCGTAAGATTGGCGTATTTAACCTACTATTACAATTTAAAGTTTTAATTTGGAAAACGAAGGATAAATGGACTATCTTTTAAAGAAGTAATGGATTTAAAAGCTATAATGTATTCTTTAACTTATAAAACGAAACGAGTTCGTCTCGATAGACAATAGTACAAAAATATAGGAGAAAGGTGGAAATAGACGGTCTGAAACCGTAAAACGAGTAAACCACCTACAACATATTACCTAAAGCAACGAATTTAAACCGAACTTAACTTTAAACTTACTTTTGAAACGCGAATTTAACCCGACTATGCCAAATAAGATCGGCTTACCTATACTAAACCCGCTAAAATCTCGATGCTGAAAACGTCTATTCGGTTCGAAAATTAAAAAACGCTTTGAAAACTTTGGCATAAATTCCTTTATCATGTGAAAAAAAATTAGCAAATCGCGAGTTTAGCTTAAAGCTTTGCTATAAGGGTATTATTATTACCTTAGATACCCCATTCGTATAATTTACCTAAACGGAAATCTTACTCTTTATCAAATAGAACGTATTTTACTTTAAACGTTTTAAGCTACTCGTTTACGGCGTCTATATGATTTTTTCAACCCGTTTCGTTTACGAAATTAGGGATAAAGCCGAAGATTTTTACTAAAAAAAACTTTCTTAATCGTTAAAAAATAGAACAAAAAAGATAAAAAGTATATTATAACCCTATTCCTTCCGTACAAAAAATTAATCATCGCCTTATTTTCTCATTTAAGGCTTCCTTCAATACATCTTATATTTTATATATCGAATTTAGAAATATAATATAGGTATAAACCTAATTTAAGGAGTGGCTAAAACGACGGATTTATGCCGACATATTGGAAAACCTTAGGTAGTATTACCCAACCCAAAACGATTTTACGTATTTTAAAACTACTTTAAGGCTTGGCCGAAGTTGGTATTTATTAATACGACACCTATTAAAGATATTATAAGAAACGGCTCGAAATAACAACTTTATATTCAACCCACGCCTTTTAATATTAATAGTCCGTTCAAAAGGCTTTGTACTAACGGGTATATAAACGAAAAACACCTTAACGCTATATAAATCCTCGTTTTCCGCATTTAAAAAGAGGAAATTTTGAAAAACTGGTTTAAAAGCCAAACCTAAACCGTACTTAATAAAAAAACAACATAATCGATTTTAATAACGTTATAATTATCCTTCAAAACTGTACTTTAAGCCTTACGTAAAAAGGCCAGCTAAACAAAGTTACCTTTATTATTTTGAACAACGTAAAACGAGCCGACGAATATAAATGTTAACTTATATACGACGTTTAAGTTATTTTTAAAATATAATTAAAGGTAACATTTAAGCTTTCGGTCACCGTGTAATACCAAATCGACTCCACAAACGATACGTATAAAGCGTTGAATGAACGCCTTTCGTAACAAATATATAATTCGAAACGCGGTTTATAATTCTTATCGTTAGATATAGGTATGATAAAGCTATTTGTTTTTACTAACGGCTTTTTCTATAATAATAACGACTATAATTTATAAATCTACTTTATCCTAATTTTCAACAACGAAATATCGTCCCGAAACGGCTTTACGCTCCGAGAAAATATTATTTATTAAAGTTTTACCAAGTGTAAAAGGGTTATGCTAAACGTTTTGGCTTTCGAGATTTATAATATAGTTAAAGGCTTCGATTCGGGTATTACCATAATAATAACAGTCCAGATAATTATTTCTTACCTTAGTTCACGTCATATCTATTTTATCGTATATATTAACTCTTTTTCGTTTTATAAATACCTGAATAAATTGAGTACTACGAACGAAAATCGTTTAAAATCGATATTATAACTTCACGCGAATTATATAAATGCCATAAAATCGAGTAAATTAGGTGAATTAATGGAAGTTCAAACCTAATAAATACGATGACGAAATTTACACCGAACGAAGCCTTAAAAATACTGATATCGATAAATATATTATTTGTTAAAAGTACTCAAAAGTTTTTAATACTTTAATCAGTTACCTCATTACTTTTTCGTTCATTTAAATCGGTTTATTTTATATTATTTACACCGACTTATGTTTTTCTGTTATTTAAACGGCCTATTTGCATCGACTTCGAAAGTTACCTCTATTAAATACAATTATTAGTATCGAATCGCGATTTAGTTTTACTTTTTATTTAATTTTATTGTATCGCAGTAATTTTAGGAAATTAACTTTTTCATTTCGTATGTCAAAATAAGTTGATAATTTTCAATAATTATTTTTTAAAAAGCTATAAAATTACTGTATAATATACTCTACTATAGCTGGATACACTGATCCAACCCGGGGGCATTTATTTATTACTAAAGGGAAAAAGAAACACCGTCGCGTTTTTACCGTTCTCTCCATCGCCTTTCCACTTTATATTAAGTTTATAATTATTAACGTTAACGACATTATTAACTTTAACAAAGATATTACCTTATACCTTATTAATTATACCCTTGGAAAAAAGTATAACGAAGGGATTACCCTTTTCGCGGCGACGTACGATATTGTCGTCGAATTCGCCTACGTAGTATATACGTAAGCCCCGTTTTTAGGCGGCGACATCGGCTGCTATCGTTTCAATCTTCCGGTTAACACCTATTACTAATTAATATAAATTTATTTAGTTATTTTCGACGATCTATGTTTTATATCGCCTTGAACAATGTACTTATATTAATAAAGTATTTTTAAAATTCGGTTTAAATTTAATTGAAAGCCGGTGAATACGTGATACCTCTTCGGCTTATGGTCTTAAGACTACCAAAACGGGGACGTACGAATTACTAATTTGTTTGTAACGATAATAGCAAACGAAACGGCCCACGTCTGCGTAATAATCGCTAATGAACTTACCCACGGCCGCGAACGCGATATAAGATATGTAAGGCGTATTAATTAGCGGTTTAGGACTTTAGACCCGGGTACACCATTTTAACTCTTAAAGCATTAAAAAAGCTTTACAGTGTACCATAATAATACGAAACTAGAAACGGTGAAAGAGATCCGTTTCTTACTCCTTATCTATAAAAGGAGGAGATAACGGCTTACAAACAGAAAAATTAAACAATATATATTTTAGCGTAACTGCATTAGGCAACATTTACAGCATAAATGGGTTTATACGGGTAATAAGGGCTGATAATGTGGCGGTAACGGAGAAGATGTCGCCCGCCGAGGGTGGGCTGCTACTATTGGTGGTGGTAATAAAGGAAGTAACAGCTGTAAAGGCGGTAACGGCGGCGGCGGCGACGTGCTACCGCTTACGCATCAAATGGCGTTTTACAATTCGATTTTTACGGGTTATTTGGACAAAGAAAAGGTTACTTATAAGTATTGATTAAATGACCTACCTATTGAAGAGGTTTATTTTAGTAAAAGGAAATAAAGAAAAATGAACATACGGTTTGGTTTAGTTAAAAAATTGAAAATTCAATTAAAATAGGGACTTCTATTTATATAAATTACGCCGCTTTAAAAACAAAAGAAAAAAAGTTTTACCTAAGCTGATAACGATATATTTTTATACTCATCTAATATGTAATTACGTTATTACCCTTACGTAATCACCCTTACGTAATCAACCCTTACGTAATCAACCCTTATAAAACCTGTGAAGTTATCCTTATTAACTACGAAAAACGTTATTACCAACCATATTACCCCTATTTAACTATATTAATTTGACCCGAATTATAAATACTACCTCGGTTAGACTTTGCTGATTTTGGCCAAACTTGAAATACCACCTCGGTTAAACTTTACTAATCCTAGCCAAAGTTACTGATTTGGATCTTTTGCAATTAATACGGTAATAATATTATTACTACGAAAACTTGCTGATATAAGCCTTTTACAATTAATAAGTAAATAACACTGTTACTACAGAGACTTGTTAATTTCAATCTTTTGTCATTGGTACGGTAACAACATTATTACTACAAAACCTATTGATTTAAACCTTTTCAATTACAACTACACTATTACTACTTAGCTATAGATATAGAGTACTTAAGGAAGGAAGAAAATATTACTTGTGTGGATATTACTATATACCCTTATAGATAGTATATATAGGGTAAGTAATAGTATACTGTATTATAAGATTTACTTTTGCAGGGTGTACTATAACGTGTTACACTGCAGGCTGTACTCTTGCAAGGCGCAAAGTGCTTCATGCATAGATCGTTTTCGAATGACTATTTCAAACCGAATGGAAATGCATGGCTCGGTTTGGATTAAATATACCAGACCGAACGGCAATGCGTGGATCGGTCTAGAAGGAGTATTCAATAGTGATACGCTCTGGATCGAGGGCTTATAAGCCCTCACCTGTGGTGTACACCTCTGGATTCTTCTTCTTGAATCATCATCTTCAATTATACTACAATACCAGTCATTCTGATTAATCTTCAAAGACCTTATTTTCACGTGAATATTATAGGTTTGAGACCTTACCAACAGATAAGTAATTTTACTACGGGATTTTTAAAAAAGTGTTTTATTTAGATAATGAATTTGTGTTTTTTATCGTAGACTTTACAATCTTTTTGAAAACCTTAAATACCTCAAGTCTCTTTTGGCGAAAGATGTGTAGGAAATGTTAAGATTTTATGGATTGATACATATTTGGGCCCGCTAAAAGTTGTCGTTTATGATACTGATATTACTTTTGCAGCAGTGAAGTTTTCGGCGAATGTTAAAATAATAGAAATTTAATTTAAATAGGTATCTGTTAAGATATACTAGAGTATTGAGAAGATTAAAAGGTTACACGCATTACTGCGAAAAGCGTATGATATTTTTACGTTGGAGATTCAAAGCTTTATAGATTAAGGGAAACTTCTTGAAATAAAGGTAAATATCTTAAACAATAATTTAAGTTTTAACGTCCTGCTGTTAACTTTATTAGTCTTTAGAGTTTAACTTCGTCTAATAAGTGAATTTATATAATTAGCAAGTATTTAAAAATTGGTTATATAGTATGTTAAAGCCTTAAAGAAATTACTGAATGAATCGACATGGCGTCAGGTTAATAATTCTTTCAATATCAAAAACGGTTTTACAATGATCAACGTGCTATTTCTACCAACATAAGGTAAAGTTATTATATGATTAAAGCCAGAAAAATTAAATGGATTGTTTAAGATTTAAAATATTTACAACTTTCAAATAGTTATGAAACTTACTAACGGTTTTACCACGTTTCGCATAACTTAGGTTGAACTTTACAATGGAATGATTAACGGTAACGATAAAGATAAAGATAAAGATCTTTGAGGTAAAAAAATTGGTTGACATAGTTTTCTTTGTCCCACAATCAATAGGCTGATGAAGCGTGAACGTCGTGATCGACTAATAAAGAAGATAAATACGAAAAATAAGGAATATACATCGGGTCGGGTTCTCAATACTACGTAATCTAGTATGGAAAAAAAATATAATGAATAATTGACTGTCAAACTTCATGTAAAATAAATTATTAAGATTTTAGACAAGCCTTTCAAAGACAACAATAAGGGTAAGATTAATGGATTTCCTATTCGGGAAGACATTCAATTTATGCTCAAACGCAAATTTAATATATAAAACTCAAATTTTATGGTTTTTAAGTCGAAGATGTTATACGAGTTTTAAGGCAGAACTACGGGAAGGCCCTACAAATAATTACGCTTAATTGTTCCAAAATATGGTAATAAAGGAAAAACCTAAATTCTCATACAATATATGATGATTGAAAAGATTGATTAAGGTTTAGTATAAGCTTTAAGAATGAGTTCATTGGTTAAAATGAATAGGAAATTTAACTCTAAAATCTATGATATTACAGAAACGTATATGTAGTCAATGATTTATTAAAAAAAGATTTTTTTTTTTCAAATTAATTCAAAAACTTTGTAATAAATACGTTTTGCAAAAGGTTATATGATAAATGAAACTGTGCTAAGAACAGGTTATAATAGATATTTCTTGATTTTTTTGATGTAATAATTAGAATTTAGGTCGAAATTAGGTAACAAATCATTAATTTACGACCTTTACTAACTAATTACATAGAATGAAGGTTTTAGGTTATTAGGTACATAGACTGAAGATACCCTTTTCGTCAGAATTACTGGCTTTATGGTATGGGAATATGAGGAAATTGAGATTTTTTTTTATGTTTAGAATTATAGGTCGATCGTGACCTTAATAAAGGGCAAATATTGGTAACTGAAAAGATAATTTATCCACAAATATATTATTAACGATGTTACTATTTACCTTAGTTTCTGCCAAAAGGATTAAATAGTTTAATTAATTAGAATCAACAAACTAATACGACTAGATTTTAATGATATTTGGAGTAACTTGTTTTTAATAGGCATATTACGACTTTATATCAATCGGAGGCTTTTTACGATATTTCGATTGTGCTACAAACTTGAAACCTAACAAAAGAGGAATATGATCGACTAAATAAGAAGTTAAATTGGTAAATACAAAATTGGATTGAGGGGCCAATATAATCCAAATTGATATATCGATAGCTAAATTAATAAGTTTTACAAATTTTTGTAAAAAAAAGGTCAACCTATCGTTACAAGTTGGTTTCATTGTAATCGTATTTAATAAGAATAAATTATAATAAAACCAGTTTGGAATTATCGAAAACACTGATTTATTAAACTTGTGTTGAGTGTAAAAGGATTTCTTAAAGCGTATTAACTTCTGAGGTTTATGGTATGATAACCGGTTTTGATATAGGTATAGCGATATAGTAAACTCTTAATATCGAAATTAAGTAGCGGAAGATTTTACCCATAAAAGTAATAATTTATACAGATTCGAAACGCTTTCTAGAATAATTTTTGAAATTAGTGATAGCCTTCGAAAAATAACTTATCATTGACGTAAAAGTATTTCGTAAAACCTATAAATGTAGGAAAATTGATGAGTTTGGATAAATTAACAATACCGATAATTTAACTCATGTTATAATAAAATCGCTATTAAATGAGGCCTTGGAAAAGTTTATAAACAGTAATTAATTAATTATACAGATAGAAAGATACCTTAAAAGGCTACCTATCAAGGTTAATTTACGTATGGGCAGGTAATAAGGGAAGGTGGGGTATCCTAATAAATTAGAATATTATTTAAGAATTCACGCCGGCAACTTAATTCATTAGTACCGTTAAGTGAAAGGTTTATATAAATTTGTGGCAAAAAACCTGTGTGTAGGATTTGATGAAGTAGGAAATTGAAATTGTGATGCAAAAGGAGGTGATTAGGGTTAACTTGGCTGCGAAGTTTATAGGGGTCCGGCCGTTTAACGATGATGCACTTTAGAGTCTACCGAAAATGATTAGTCGATTATATTAGCGTGCGTGTAGAAAATTAAAAGCTGCTAGTGTTGGAATAGTTTTGATTATAGTGCAGTTAGTTAACTTTATTATTAAGTAAGTTGATGGTGCTAATTATACGTTGAATATATTGTTTCGTAGGGTTATAGCAAAATGAAGTACAGTATATGCCCATTTTACATTAGGTTTTGGGCCATGTAATTGGCCTTACAAATTAGTGTGTAGACTAGCTAGCAGTCTGCTAAACCTAGAAGAATACATCAACTACTTAATCACGTAATACTACTTTTACTTCGAACGATTCGAATCACGAGGTTACAAAATCTAATAGCTTATCGACAGGATGGATATATTGACAATTCCTCTCAGTTTTTAACCTTCATTATGCTTAAATTCCTATTAAGATATGTTTATGTACGAAATTGATTAAGGAAAGCTTTGCCCTTAACATATGGTAAACCATAGTCAAATTTCTAAAATAAAAACAGTCTATAAAATCGTAAAATATCAAATTATATCGTTTAAATAAAAAAACAGCCTATGAACCGAGATTAACGAATCAGTCAGTTCAGGAAGAATTGTATTACCGGCTTACACAAAAGTCATTCAACACAAGCTTTAGAGGTCCTTCACCCAAATCTAAAGCTTTCCTTTAGAAGAAACAGAAACGATGGTAAATCATCTATTAGTAAAAAATAAGAAAAATGGAACGCTGTTACCGTTTTCAACAGTACAGCTAGTCCTCGCCACAATTAACACGATAATTTTATACCAATACTAACCCTAACAGATATTCAATTTGTTCATATTACTTTACAAGGCGTATTGAAGGAAAAAATTATCCAATTAGAATCTGTATCTTATACGAGTATTTCCGTTGTAAGGTATCTACTTAAAACATTGAAATATCTAATTTAAACGTTAGTTCGCTAAAACAACCAATTAAAGACCGTATTGAAAGTAAGGAGTACTAACTTACAAGCTTTACTTTCAACATTAAGCTATTAAAACTTAACGTTAAGTCTTGTTGATTTTATTCTTTCTTCCATACCATTGCATTATTTTACAATTAATAAGCCCTAGTCTCGAGATACTATAAGATATGATTTAGGCTTATTTTTCCATATTTTTAATAACATA
The DNA here is from genome assembly GCA_038502455.1 of Anisogramma anomala. Lineage (NCBI taxonomy): Eukaryota > Fungi > Ascomycota > Sordariomycetes > Diaporthales > Gnomoniaceae > Anisogramma > Anisogramma anomala. Next base: position 31,180,087 of record JASMMZ010000004.1, read on the forward strand.
ACATGGTTCTTTTCATTTGAAATGCAGAGTAATAATTACCCAAACTACGTACAAAAGGTAGTGTAGTTTAACTTGGAGAAAAATAGACAGTATAAATATCATTTCAATTCAATAAAGTTTATAATATCTTAATCTTTTACAATTATTTTTACTATCCTGACTTTTTTCATACACATAATCAGTCTCCCAAAGTTTTATCGATTATTCATCAGAGTGAAAAACTTGTTTTTAGTTGACTTACTGACTGAGGAAATAATCGTTACGCTGACTAACGACTAAATAAGCATACAAATATCAGAGAATTGCTATTTTTCGCTATATTCCCTAGGTTTATTGATACTTCCTTTGAGGATAATAAGTTTCGTTATATTAGGCTGAAGGTAGTGTAATAATCACTTCAGTTATTGGACATCCCTGAAAGTAACCAAGAAAATGAACATTTTAATATTATTTATACTTCTTACAAGATTTCCAAAAGCTTCGGATAGCGATCAAGTTTCTAATATAGAAACTCAGAAAGGAGATGGTCTTCTAAACCTTTAATATATTTCTGAAAATAACTGTTGATTCAAAAAGAGAACATTGTAATCCAAAAGCTACTAAGGTTGAATACTCCTTTAAAGTTCGTAATATAGTTCTTGAATCTTTAGGACAAAATTCAAAAGCTGAGTATCTAATGTTAAATTTAATTATTGAACGTATTAGGTATTCTATTGACCTTTGAATCCTCAAGAAAGGTAAAAAATTCGTTGATTATTTAGGGGAACGATGGTCATAAACTAAGTATTTATTCTTAAGTTTTCTTTACCATATATATCTAAGGTGGATATAAATTTTAAAGGCTTTAAAAATATTTTAGAAAGATTACGGACTTAAATCCTCGCTGGAAAAATACCACATTATTTGTAACCTTTCGCATTATAAATATTATTCAATATAATTAAATTAACGTTAAACAGAAAAATCAGGATTCAGTACACTTTTTTCTATCAGTGTTTTACTTTAAAAAAACGGAATGTAGAAATCATCGACCAAACTTTAAGTTGAAGTTTACTATCAGCTTTGCTTTTGAATTTTATATAACACTATAAAAACAAGTAAAGTGTTAAAGTATTAATTTAATAGGAGAAAATCGAATCCTTCTTGACACTATAAAAACAAGTAAAGTGTTAAAATATTAATTTAATAAGAGAAAATCGAATCCTTCTTTACGGTAGTGCTCTGATATAACGAATCTTTGTTATATATTTACGATTCATTTGCCCACTTAATCAGGAATTTCAATTAAAAAGATCGTTAGTACATTTAGTTTGACGGTTTTTGAAAGGAATATAACAGAACAGAAAAACTCTACGATTGTAAGTAAAGAAAATACTAAAACTATCGAAATAGATATTTCTTATGACACTTTAACAGCTGCATTGAATTTAATGCTGAAAATAGGTGTACCTTAGGTGGGAATGAAAACAGTAAATAATTTTTCAGGAAATGTTATTGCTAATAAAAATATGGTATATTTTTTTTATTTTTTAGTTATTGAAGAAGAAATATAGTTTATTATAAAGTCAACTTTGGAAGTTTCGGATGTCGAATATTGGAAACAAGTCTTTCAGTGTACAATAGGAAGCTTGTCATCTTTCAAGTTTTTCAATCTCTTATGAGAGATAATAATTGCTATGCCCTGACTATAAGACAAGTTATCAATTTGAATATTGATATCAATGATCAGATCGAAATATATAAAATTAAGTTAATCATATAATGTTTTAAATTACGATATGGTGTTGACTATACTGAAACGTTTGCCTTTATGATAAAGCTTTATATGTGGAGAATCTTTGTTACGCTCATTCTTTTTTATAACTGGGATATTAAACGAATAAATATTTATTTCGTATTTTTTAACGGAAGAAATGAGGAACTGGTGTTAATAAAGACCCTGAATTCTATTTAAAACCTTTACTTGGAATATTTTAAATAAAATAAAGTGGGTTTTAACACTATAATTGATTACGTTTTTAGAGCTTATGACTTCTTTATACGAGTTCAAGTAAACTTTAAGATAAAAGGTTAAAATGTTTCAAACAGTTTTTAATACCTTTAAGTTCAAGATATCAAATTTAAATAACGCGGTATATATTAATTATTGATATTAACTCATTATTTGAATTCACGTTAACGACTCTCTTATTATGAATCCTAATTCAAATACTATTCAATAATTTGAAACGGATAAAGTAAATCAATTCAAATAAAAAGACCTTTGACAGGCAAAGTACTTGTGGATAGTACATTTCACAAGGAATAAGGATAAAAATTGCATAGTTTCAACTTCAAACGTATATATCGAAAACGTAATAGATTTTAATATTTAGAAAATGAATAAACACCAGGCTTATATACTTATTACAAATAGTTAACTTATTGATATCATGTTTTTGGAAAAACAGGATAATATATTACAAATCAGAAAGTATTAATTCACTGTTGGGCTTTTTACCTGTGCAATGGTCCAGACCGTGTTAGATATTTTGTTCTTAATTCCAGTGCTTTTACATTTCGAATAGAATCCTTCCTATACAAATATCATACTTTTTAGTTACGCCTTCAAATACTTAAAATTGTATTAAACTATAAACTATATATATAATAAAAGATACTTAAAGTATGACTATATTAAAACGCTACAAACTTTAGCAAAAATGACTATAAAGATTCTCAAATACTTTAACTCAACGGCTGATGCAGTGTCAATTAAATCGGGGATGATTTTACAGGAAAAAGAATCTATAGATATATAGTTCTGATCGTTAACAATATAGTGAACGTTGTTTATAAGCGAAAGTCCAGAATATACCTCTCCTATGTAGATACTGAATTAGTGGCTATTATAAGCGTAACTGAAAATACACTCTGAATAAAGAAATAATTTACAAAGTTATGTATACCTATTGTTATCATATTTTATCATGATTATAGGACAGATATCTAATTGTCAATGAAGCTTAAGTATCACGAACATATATAATATATTTCTTCATAGTAACATTTTAATAGAGGTCAAGTACAGCGTGATATTATACTGATTTACTGGATTCCTATTACTATAAAACTAACTGAAGGTTTCATAAAACCATTGCTGATATCAAAGTACAAATTGATAATATTAAAGCTTGAATTAGTTAAGTTAAGATAAGGTTTGTCAGCGATTATTAGTTTCTAAATCATCATGCTTCAAATTAACCTATATAACTGTATTTGTGGAATAGTAAATTATTTATTGCTATATAATTTAATATATTGACAAAAGATAATTGTAGAGTTCTTTGGTTCAAATCGAACTATACAAGTTAACTTGATTTTATTATTTACGAATTTATAAATATACTCCACATATCGTTCACCTTTCACTCTACCTTTCATTTTTTTTTTTTTTTTTCATTTATCTTTGTTCCATTCAGTAGAAATTACCTTTTAAATGGGTGTATTAAAGATACATCAGATACAGTATGCAATTAGCAATAGTGATAATTAGTACTTGGTACGGCTCATTAACGAAGATGAGGAACACTTTAAAGATGAGGATATCTACCAAAGCACAAGTAACAATACTAATGAGAGGGTTAAGGAATATTATACTAAGGTATAGGAGTATCATAATAAAGATGATATCTATATAGTAGTACTTACTAGTATAGGGTACTAATAGTTACTAGTACGGGTTGTTGATCATATTAATCGAGATCTTTATAAGGATTCTCTTCATTATATAGTAAGAAGTTCACTATATAGATTCTAGGTATTCCTAAATAAATTAGCCTATACAATATCTTCATGTATACGAATTTCAACAGTTTTGATATCATTTTAGTTTATGAGTTATTATTAAACAAGCGCAAATAGTTTATAATTTTAAGATAGGTAACGATTCAAGTCTTTAAATCTTTATAATCGTTCAATCTGTTCATTAACAATTTAGAGTTAATTGGTATATTCCTAGCTTAAGTGGATATTTTTCATTTTATTATTTATCAAACCTCCATTTGAGATATTCAAAGGATTTGAAAATTACGCGGAAAATATCTTTTACCGCGTGATTATATAAAGATTAATCAAATGTACCAGAGGTTCTTCCAAATAATTGAATGAGTACTCGTAACTTTTTTTAAAAAAAATCAGAAGTTCATTTATAATGTTAATAAGGGCATAATGAATAACCAATCTTGTAATGTTATTTTGTACTGATCTAATATTGAATAATTTTAGTTACATATACTTAAGGAAAGCTTATTTGAGAGAATAATTCTTAATATTATGTTTGGTGCCTTTTTGGGCTTTACCTAGAATTTATAGATTCTTTTCCTTCGTCGCCTTTAAAAGGGAAGTACGTAGAAGGACTAATATTTTGGATGGTCGCGAACAATACTTTACAATCTTCGTGTAGGCAGCGAGGTTTTTTACGATATTAAAAAACCGGTATCCTATTATTGCCTATTAAAGCAGCCTATTTAATTTTTCATATGAATGGGGTAGGTGGTATCTAAATAACGTACAAAAGTGAGACCCATACGGTATAATGTAACGGTAAAGTTTCAAAAAAAAAAAAAAATAGGTATCATAAAATAATTTAATACAATATAGGAAGACGTACGAAAGTTTTCGCGAATTCATTCATCTTACGTTAGAAGAAACACTTTTGACTCAAGGTCCAAGCTCCCGTTGACGATATTATTAATCGCATACGCCGTAACATGTAACGTTAAAACGTGTTACTCGGTAGAACTGAGTTTGTTAAAATAAGTAATGAAGGCGTTGATAACCTGTTCAAAGGCTTAATATACGTATTAGCGAACTTTTAGGTCTCGGTTTTTTGGGTTGAAGGATTTGTAAATGATTTCAACTTTAAATTGTTAAGGTTAGTATATAATCATATTGGTAGGCCTTTGGACATTGCAACGTTGTCGATTCGAATCGTCGAAGTAACAGTAGTATTACAGTAGTCAGATGGTGGATGTATTGTTCTAGGTTTGGTAGACCGCTAGCCGGTCTGCACTGTAAATTGTATGGTCAAGTACTTAGCCCGTACCCTAGAGTGAAATACAGCGTACTATACTTGACTTACACCCAATACAGTAAGTCCGTACAAAGCAATACACTTACAGTACGGTTAACTTTACTTCCAGTAAATTCGACCTATTGCACTACATATAATATCATTGCAATACTATTCCAACACTGGCGGCTTGCCATCAATTGGTGGTAACCTCTGAAATTCCTCCTTAATCCACAAGCCAATAATAGGCCAGACCCCTGTTAATTCCAATTAATCTGTACTGGAAACAACCTCAATTACGGCCCCTTATGGCCCTTTTGCTCCACCCCTTCGAGGCCTTCGTTCCTCAAATCCCGTACATAGATCCTTCGCTACAAACCTATACAAATTAAGTACGCTATCACTTACGTACCTTTTGCCAGTAATTTAAGTTACTATTATCGTCACTATTACCCTAACGGTCTTCCAATTTTCCAGGGTAACCCTGTTTCTCTATATTACGTGTTGGGCGATCCATGTATCCCTCGATTCGTATAGTTAACGTATTGCTATCTAGAAACCTTTCCAAGGCGTTATTAGGTGTAGATTTAATTATAGCATAAGTAAGGCTATTTTTGCCGTTAATTTACCGGAACTTATCGATTTCTTGAGCTTCATATTCCTCCTTTAATGTCATTACGTTTATTATCAAGCGTTTTTTATTAGTCGTACCTAATTTTGATAAGTATTCGTAAAGACTTGGGAAGTCGGTATATACCAGTAAAGATATCAGCAACAAACCTAATTATTTAGTAATAATCCTTAATATACTATCAGTTATTATATCAATATTAAAACCTGCTATCATGCCATAAACTTCCGAAACTAATATACTTTGGATTATACGTTTATACTAAATAGATATTCAATATATAAGGATTTCGGTAATCGTAAATTACTCTTTAAACCTATTTTCTTTAACAAGTATTATTAGGAATCCGATTCACGATATAAAGTTAGTATTATTAATGAATTACCTGTTTGTAAAGATCATTAGCTTTTCCTTCGTTAAATTTACAAAAACCATATTAATTTTTGTTTCTACGTAATCCACATATTACTTAAACCGTTTTTTTAACTTATTAAAGTCTTCGTTTTACGGGACCTATAATGATACTGTAATTAAAAGGTCGTACGATACATTCGGTTAGAATAACGTGGCGATATAGACCGTACATGCCTTTTGTTTCAGGTATTTTTATACCCTTCATTCGTTAACCTTGTCGATAATTTTTAGACTCGTAACTTGCTCCTTTTAACGTAGTCTCATATAAGTGCTACTTTTAGCCCTAATACTATCTATACGAAGTAACAATTCATTCAAGTTAAGATATATATCTTTAATTAATGTTTTAATTAGCTTACACTTTTAAAGTCCTAGCTTTTTGATAATACGTTATTCCGCCGTTATAAATCTGATTATTGCCAAGGAAAAGGGTATCATTAATTTATATACCTATAATACCCAAGTTTTTACCCTTTGTAATCAATAAATATAAGTTAAATATTAAAGTCTTAATACCGAGCCTATTTCTAAAATATATATGATACGTTAAAAACCAGTGGACGTAAACTTCGGCCAATCCGTATAAAGGCTTAATACAATACATTATCGTGTCAGTGGAAAACTTATCCCTTAGTTTTTATGGTGATTCTAGCAATATAATACGTTGAAAATCGGTGACGGATTATATATAAGCTTACGTAATATTTCGTTCATTACATGTGAACAAACTTTTTATACTAATAGTTTAACTAATAGTAATAGTAACGATTAAACGTTAATTAATTTTTTGAATTATAAGCGATTAAGTGAGGATTTAGTCGTTATCTTTATTACCGTATCCTTAGGCGATTAGTCGTAACTTTTCGTACAGTCAGTCCGTGGTTTAACTTTTAACCTCGTAAACTATTTTCGATTAAAAGATAATAATATCTTGGCCTTTAAATTACGTTAACGATGTAAACTATATTACCCCTTGTAATAAAAGGCCGTTAATTTCCGCTTAGTTACTTTCCTTAAAATGCTTACCCGGTATGTTAATAATGCCTTCGGAATATAGCTCAAGGGTAAGTTTTCCGTTAGACTTTTCTTTTTAAAATACCTACGCCATTATATATACTTTGCCAGGCCTATAATTTCCATTTTCTTTCTCTTTAATATATATCCTGCTTTTATTTTGTTTTTCATGCCGTTGATGTTTTATCGGCTTATTAATAGTCGATTCGAAAGGGTTATATTAATGAATTCTCTCGGCTCGAAGATTAATGACGTCAAAATATTTATTGAATTTAAAGGGTCTTTTGTACGACTTAACTTTTATAGTTCGGAAAGTTATGAAGCCGTTTTCAGTTTTAACCACCATTTTTTAATTAGTAATATTTAAGATCTTATATGGTTTATCTCATTTTCTTGGCTTACATTACGTCAAGATTTCATTTTAAATTGGGAATAACAACACGTTTGTTATTAAAGTTCCATTTTTATTATTGAGGGTATTATGAATTTGAAGGTATGCCGATTCATTTTTTCGTTTCGTTAGTGTTTTGATATATATTGTAACACTTTTTTGGATACTTAACGAGGGTGACCACATAGTTATTATACGTGGGTAAGCTTCAAATACTAGTAAAATTAATATAACTCCGTTAAAGCTGATAATATCATTAAAACCTTTTACCATTATTTAAAAACGTACCTCTTAGTTCATAAAACTTTTAATTTTCAATGTAAAAATATCCTTCATCAAAAGGCGTATTCCTCATTAACTTTACAAATAACCTAATAAACCTTTATAAAAATTTATTTGTACTAAATCTTTATTAATTGCGTATTAATTTCAAACTTCATCGTAATAAAGTTAGTGTCGCTATCATAAATAAACACGTTTAGTAGGCTAAGGTACGTATAGATTTACATAGTACGTAGTACTTTCTATATTTCCTTTGTCGTAATGGTTTTAAAGAACTTAACGCCGTGAAAAACCTTGGTGAAGTCTATAACGTATAGTAATAGCTTGCCGTTTAAATAAAATCCGCTTACTATGATTTCCGAATCAAAGTTTTAATCTTTTTTAACGTGAACTTAAACTTTCAAGGAGTTTGTGAGTATGTTTGGTTGTAATGGTAAAAAAGTTTAATCACCTTTAATATCGATAAATTTATATTTTCGTAATGAGTTGCATTTAAAACCTTAAAAAAGCTTATCAGTTACCAAGTATTTGAATTTATAATAAAATTCACGAAGTTTTTACTTTGTAAAATTTTATACCATTACCTTTAATCCTTAAAAATAAAATGAAAAGTACCCTTACTTAAGGTTAAGTATAATTATTTTACTAGCTTTATCATATATTAGTTTATTAATCCAAATATTCATGTTAACGCCCAAGTTTCCGTTTTTCTTTAAAGAAAATGGGAAAGGAAGTAGGGAATTTCTAAATATAAAAAACCATAAGGCTAACAATAGTCTTGACTATCGTCGATTCTAATGAAGATATCTCTTTTCTAAGACTGAAGTTAACTTTGGCTTTACTAATATTCGTGTTGTTAAGTTCCGTAATAATATTAATATCCCTTCGTAACGCCATGTACTACAAACAGCTTTTTATTAACTACAGTATTGCCCCCATATACAGCATAATCCCTTAAAAGACTTACTTCGCATACTGGTTTTGGATGGTAAATAGGTATATAAGGCTAGAGTCTTTACCTGTAAAGCGGTATAAAAATACAAGGTCGGCTAGTTATTACGTAGCTTTTTGGTTAATAGTACCGGTGTTAATATTGATATCTTCGTATCAGCCTATTATTTTCGGCTTATTTTTCTCTTTTTAAGCTTTAATTCCTTCAATTTACGTAACAGGATTAATATAATCTAATTTGAAATAAAACGGGTATTACATATAATATATCAACTGTTTTACGTTACGTTCAGCGATAGTATGGTATGTTAACTAGCAGCTTTATTTTCCGTAAATCTAATATATTTTGGCGTTTAAGTTAAACTTGTTCAACCAACTTAAAAAACTTAAAAAGGGTTAATACCCTCCTTCGTGGGTAAAGTTCCGGACCTTTTGTTAACCGTAATTGCTGGATCGGTCGTACTATTAATTAATATAGTACAAACTAGAAGGAATTTTTTCGTTATTGAATTACGGAGCTTATAGGTATATACCGGTCGAGTCAAAGACTCGAGTAGTTACGGTTGCTAACGAGGAATATAATTAGCCAAAAAACTTTTCGCAGGTGGTATTAGGGTATTTTAAGGCGTTTTAGAACTTTTTATAACCATTAACTATTTGTTGAACCTATTAACGTAAGGTGTCTTCGATAGGTCTTACGTTTCTCGTTATCTATTATTAAAATATTAGCCTATTAAACATCTAATTTAGAAGATCCATTTTGCTTTCCGATTTATTTTAATAATCCAACATATAAGATCACTTAATAATATATCGGTCCGTATAATATTAGGTGAGGTTGATATTGTATTCGAAGTAACCCTTTATGTTATTGTAAATTTCGAGGAAAGATGTATAATTTGTTTGGTATCGAAGTTAATAATCCTCAGCTTGACTAATAAAGATATTGGAAAATAACGAGTAAAAACCTAGGAACTTGATTCTTATTTTAACGGAAAATGTTGAAAAATAAAAGCAACTTAACGTTGAGGAGATTATACGGCTTACCGTTATACTTCTTTTTACCTCCTCATATCTTGACGAATGTAGTAATTACCGTATAGTCCATATCTTTCATAGGGATACTTCGAGGAGGAAATGTAATGTATTAATCGTAAAAACCTTTTTCGTATAGTTGTAGGAAAGACTAAGATTATTACTAGTACTGGTAGGCAGGATAATTACCTTTGACTGAGTTTGGAGGGAAAAAGCTAATAGTCGTACCCATAGTAAGCTCGCGTGTAAAGCCGGTCTTTCCTTAATTTGGCTGTTAAAACTAGACTTGTTAAGAACCTTGGGGAAAGTGGGCTTAGGGGTTTCTATCTCAAAAGACTTAGCGGTGATCCTCTTAGTATTAAGGGATTCGATGAGGTTCCTACTTAATTGACTAATAGATTTAAGGGCTTAAGGGGTGTAGATTTATCGGTTCCTTGTATTTATTTATTTAGGCTTAGGAAAATCCTTGCAAACGTATGTATAGGTGTTGAAGATTACTTCTGTCAGTAATTCCTTTTCTTTTATTATTTGAAGTCCATTTTAGGTTTTATCCATGGTTTACTCATAAATTACGTCAGTGAGGTTACCGTCTTTATCGACCTTCAAAGGTAGTAAAATCCTTCGTCGACATAAATCAGTCTTTAACTTAACTTCAACCCACTTTTCTATTTTTTTCCACATATCCAAACTCCAATACTTAAAAAACTCAATATAGTCGAAAAAGGCTTCAATGCTCGTATCTTATCGTTATAGGCGACGTCGACGATAAAGTAGCCGACGTAGTTAGTGAGGTGCTCGAAGATAAAGTTTTCGTCTGCTTCTTTAATTTATAGGTCTTTATCGTAGTGCTTCGCAAATATAATATCGAAATCCTTAATTGCCTTTTTTTGTTCGAGGTCAGTAATAGCTTTAAAGTAAACACTTATGATAGACATCTTGGCTTTTCGGTTTATATAGGGTTTGGTGATGGACTTGGTGATTCGTAGGCGTGTAGACTTAGCGTTTCAACGTGAGGTCGCGCGATGTAGCTTTCTTAGCGCGACTTGATATTTTCGTTCGGAGTAGCGAACTTGACGATTGACGTAACGTAAGGAGTAAAAAGAGTAAAATATTGCAAAGGTTTGATATAGGAGGTAAGCTCAGAGGTCGTTATTAGTAAAGGAGGTTGTTTGTTGTTTGGTGTAGAGACTTAGTTGTTTTTCTACAGTAGTATCACCCATAGTAGTACTAACTTAGCCGTTTGCCAACTTACCATACGTTAAGACTTCTAACAGTCAATCTAAACGTCTTTAAGAAATATATGTAAAGATTTCTTGGTATTTTCGAGTAATGATACCGTCGCTTACTTATAAACTGCAGCGTACTGCACTCGACTTATACCTAATGCGGTAAGTCCGTATAAAGCAATACACTTGCGGTAAAGTCAACTTTACTGCCAGTAAATTTGACCTACTGCACTACATGCAATACCATTGCAATACTGTTCCAACAAATAACTTTTTTTTCGTCAGAGGCGGTTTAATTGTTTAATGCTTTTTTTAGGATCCTTAATCCTTTTGCCAAGATCGGCCGTTCTTTATAGGCACACCAAGGGTGCACGATGTCTATTTGGCCCATTTGGCGTTAGTTATGGCGGGAGCCTTTGAGAGACTTTTTTGGCGATATTAAGAAATCGTATACAATTCTGGTGGCAGCACTAACAAATATGGAGGCTGCTCATAAATATGTTGGAAACGATGAAGTTGTAGCTTTGTCGATTCAAATCGGTTGAAGTAATAGTAGTATTATTTAATCAAGTGGAAAATGTATTTTTCTAAGTTTGACAGACCACTAACCGCTCTACCCACTATTTTGTATAATCAAATACTTGGATTTTGTACTCATTTGAATTAGACACTTCTTATACTTGACTTACAGTAAATATAATCAACTTATAGTTAGTATAGTTAACTTAACTACAATACACTTAAATAACATTTCAACACTAACATATTTTTTGTTTTATAATATTAATGCCGGTGCTAGTACGTCTTGTCATAAAATCTTTCAGCCACGAAAATTCTTCCTTAAATCAGCTCCACTTTCATTTATATAATAGTTTCACTCCCTACCACTACACTACCGCTAACAAGTGCTATACCTACTTTTATACTCCAATTCTTCAATACACATAACTATACACCTAACTTAACCGTACCAGTCAATGAATTATGCATTAATAACGGTCTCGGCCCCCCAAAAGTCTTTTAATTTACTAGGATACCCTTATCTTCCTCATCTGCCGTTACAAAATATTTTAACTAATAAGTTTTTCATATAACCCTTGATTCGTATAATTAACATATTGTTATCGATAAATATTTTAAGAACCTATTTGATATGATTTTTGTTATAAAGTTAACCAGATTATCTTTATTATTAATCAATCAAAACTCCCTCATTTTTCCATTTTTGTAAGCTTTATAGAAATCTATTACGTCTATTATAAAAAGTTTTTCATTTGTCAATCCCATCTTGAAAAGATATTCAAATAATCTTTTAAATAGGTATAAATAGAAATTTAAATAAACAAAATCTTTTCCTAACTAGTAACTATATTGAGTATTTTTCTATACAAATATGTCTTCATTCAAGCCAGCTATTACACTGTAAAGTTCGGAAGCAAATACGTTTCGCAAAACTCTTTTACACTTAAAAAAGATCTAATGAATAAAGTTCCACATAATTGAAAACAAGTCGTTCTTCAAAATATCTTCGTTGACAATTATTATAAGAAATACAATCTATGAAGATAAGTCACGATTATTAATGGAGAACTATTCGTAAAAATTATGAAATTAACTCTCGAAAAGTCAATAAGAACCATATTGATTCCTTAATTCAAATTGTATATTAATCAGTTCAATAGCTCATTTAATCGATCGTAATCCTCATCTATTAAGTTTGAAACTTGAATAGTAAATACTAAATTATACGATACCTTTAGGTGGTATATGATCACAATATAACTACTTTAGACACATTGCTCCAAATACTTTTAAACTCTTATTACGTTCGTTTTATCGATTTTAACCAATCCGCTACCTTAGCCCTTTTAACGAAACCTAAGATAAAGATTATCAATGCTATACGTACAGATGAACAATTTGTTAAAGTTTCAATATCGACGACTCTCAAACAAAGTCGCTCTCGATTTACAATTTAAAAACTTAAAGTTGTTATTCATACCTTATTTTTCTACTAAGAAACCAAAACTTCTGACGAAAAATATATCGCTGATTTATATTCCTATTGTACTGAAATCCTGATCAGTTTACTTAATGAACCAATATGAATAGTGAATTAGGAATAATATAATGGATATTAACCTACAATACAATTATTAAGCCTAAAACAAATAACGAACTCTAATAACTAACTGTTTTAAACAATTAATATAATGGTTTTACTCATAGTTTCACCGTTTATAATAGGTACTTATTACGAAACTTTTCAAGTAACTTTAGCAAAACAATCCTTTATAAATTAATCTCTGATTGTGCATACGTTCAGATATCATTACGGCTATTAAAAGTAAACTAACCACCAATATTTTCCATTGAACTTATCATAAATACTACTACTAAACTCTCATTAAAATCTAATCTTTGCTTTCATCACTGTATTTTTCAACGATTAAACATGACTTTTTGTACCGTTTACCCGTGGTTTTACATTGAACCTGAAAAACAATCCTCGACTCCAAAATGGTAACAATAGGTTCATGAAGGTCAAATTTGGGTATATTTACAAATTATACAACTACTTGTGTAAAGAGTCCATTAATTTAGACTCTATCGCTTTCTTCGTAAGACTTTTCTAAATTCTTAATATTTCATTGAACTCGAAGCTTGATAGCTAAGTTTCAATCGTTAATATCTTTCCTACTTGTTAAATTAGTGGTATAAGTGTTCCCCGGTGTGTATTCCTTTTCTTATACTTAGAAATTCTCTTTTTTTGGAATTAGATGCGCCGCTGTCACTCTATATATTTATCGATTACGGGAGAGAAAAGGTTATATTAATCCATTTGTCAATTTTTAAAATTTGTAGTAGTATTCGCCCTAATCCAAGGTGTAATATATATTATACAGAATATTCTAGGATTGTTAACAATTTAAATCATTATATTTGGATTAACGATACTCAAGCTTTCAAATAAGCTATCATATTTAGAAAGCTTTCGTTACACGAAAACTTCGTTTTACAACGGCAAATTTAATGCGTTGATCATCGTAAAACCGTTCCTCATATTAAAGTTATTATTAACTTAATGTTTAACAAATTCTCTCCGTATTTTCTTGAAAATCTTACCGAATACCATGAACATCTTTTCAATACTTACTAATGATAGAAATTTACTCGTCAAACTAAGATATATTCTAAAGACCAATAGCGTTAGAGCTTTACTTTCAAAACCAAAAGTAACATCCAAGCCCTTCACCACTATTTAAAAACGTTGCTACTAATCCGTAAAGCTTATAATCTTACATAAAAGGATATCATATACCCTATGAAGCAACATATATACTCTATTAAAATTCGATAATACTCAAAAAAACCTAAATGAATAATTATCTTAAATCAAATATGAATTATTCTAATATTAACTTAAAATTCCGCCGATGTAAAGGTACTACCAGCATCGTAAATAATAGTTTCTAGTAACTCTATGCACATATAAATCAACAATATCCTAAACGCCTCGCAAATTTACTTATTCGAAAACGATTTAAGATACTTAACGACGTGAAAAAAGGTTGAAAAATCTAATACATAAAGAATAAGTTGATTATCCAAACAAAAACGTTAGTGCAAATTTTACGATTGAAGTTTTTATAGTCTTTTAAAGTAGATTTGAACCTTTTAAACTTCTAAACATAGGTTTCGAATTGATAAAACAACATTTTGTAATATTTAATGAAAAATACTCTACATTCTTATACTGTATGAGCTTACGGACTTTTTAAAGCCTGTTGAAAGCCAAATATTCAAAATACAGACATAGTTAATATATCTATAACTCTGTAAAGCATATTAATGTAGCCTTCAGTCCCTAAACATAAAACTATGAATATTCCCCTTTAAAACTGAAAGAAAAAAAATATAAAATTTGTTAACTACTTTATCAACCCTAACATTGATATTAACGCTAACGATGTCATATATAATAAACAAAGAAAAAGATGAGTAACAACTTAAATATATGAAATATTGTAAGTTTAACAACTATCTATATAATCGTTGATATCAATTACGATTGTAGTTTATTTAAGTCGAAACCAACTCAAGTTTTGTAGAAATCTTCGCAATTAATGTCTGTAACACTAATATTTTCCCGAAGTCATATAATATGCTATAAATATCCTCTTATTCATTATCTTACTTCCCACTTATTCAACATAATTATTTGAAACGTATGTTTTATAAATCTATTATAAAACTTGAAGTTATTTAATAGATTAGGCGCTTGTCTTTTTATTATTAAGACAAAGCTATTCACAATTAATGTAATGCAGAAAGGCGTGGTTGATTAGTCACCAAGTTTCTCTAAAAGAAACATTTTCATTCCTTATAAAATGCCTTTAAATATCCTTATCATCTGAAGCATTTTTAGCCTCTTAATATACTATATAATGGAAATAATTCTTTTTAAAAATGATAGGGTACTAGATATGATATATGACTTATTATTTATAAAGTTTGACAATTTAATAACAACTAGATTAATAACTGGACTTGCCAAAAATTCAATACCTCTTATTACTATTATGATTATAATATTTACGGTTACCAGATCTGTTTAAATTTTATACATATTACTATTTCAAATGTAATGTTTAGTTAAAAGGCTTCAAACTAAATCTTCAATACATAGGATTTTCATAATTACACTTTATATTATACGAAATTAAAAGATCCTCATTTTTTCAGTCCTAAAAGTTATTAATTTAAGGGTATATATAAATTAAATTTAACGTATATACTATTACATCTGTAAACGAAAACCACAACTAGCTCAAAAAAGCCTTCATAAGTAATATCTGGGCGTTATAAAGAGTATAAAAATTCTTCCATACTAATAACAACCGCCCGAATCTGCATGCGAATTGTGGCTTCGCCAACATATGCTTTTCCCATTACTTATATAGGTATGACTTTAAACGTTGAAACGTTATCGATTCGAATTGGTCGAAGTAACAGTAGTGTTACATAGTTAGGTAGTGGATGTATTATTCTAGGTTTGGCAGACTGCTAACCAGTCTGCATACTAATTCGTATGGTTAATTCCTTAGCCTGTACTTTAGTGTGAAGTGGTCACATATTGTACGTAACTTCTAGTCAATACAGTAAACCCTCAAAACAATACACTCAAATTGCAGTCAGTATAGTTAACTTTACTTACAGTAAATTTGACTTATTACACTATAATTACTATTACTTCAATACTAGCAACTTTTGGTTTTGTGCGCGTACGCTAGTGTGATTAACCAATCGCTTTCGATTATCACTGAATTACCTCTTCATTCACTAGCTATACCCCTATCAATTGCATAGCTAAATTAACTCGACTAACATTTATTTACCTCACGGTTCCGAGTTCCAACTTTAACAACTTTTACAAATGAGGTCTTCGCTATAAATTTGGGTAAATCTCAAAATTAACCGTGTCAATTAAATGAGTCACTATGTCCAGTTTTATTTCCTTAGAAATTCTCGAGTTTACCGGAACATTCTTACTTACTAACACGTGACTTAACCTTGCTAGTAGACTGTTAAAGTATCTCTTGATGCGTATAGTCAGTTTATTTTTATCAATACACTTTTCAAAAGATTTCTTTAGTAACCATTTAGTTATAATATCGGTAGGATTATCTTCGTTATTGATTTATTGGAATTTCTTAATTTCCCAAACTTCGTAGGCTTTACTAAGTGCTATAATATCGATTATCAAACGTTTTTCGTTAGTAATTCCGAATTTCGATAGGTATTCGAATAGGTTTTTCGACACGGTATTTTTTTTTTTTTTTTTACCAAGATATAAGCAATCTTTTACTCCTTAGTAACGATATTTGGTTTTTTATATCGTTATATCTACATTGAAACCGGCTATTATGCTGTAGATCTTTAAAGCCACTACGATTTGTATAATACTCTGATACTTAATAGAGATCTAATAGATTAAGCTTACGATAATATTAAATTGGTTATTTTGTATATCTTCATTAACGATGGTTATAAGGAATCTTATTTGTAATGATAGGTTTTCATTGTTTGTAAAATAGCCGTTTTTAAATACTATCAACTTGGCTTTCGATAGGTTAATCATGATTATATCAATCTTTCTATCTAGATTCCTTATCTAACACTAAAGTCTCTTATTTCGTCTATTAAAGGTTTTATTTCTTAGGTTATGTACTTGTGTCGTAATCAATAAATCGTAAATAGATATTAATTGGTGTAATGTAGCGATGTAATTGCCACGAACACGTTGTTTCACGTACCGTTTAGCTTTGCTTACGTCAGTTTTATCAATTGTGGCTGAGTCAGTGCTCTGGTTCTTTTAGTGGAAATTGAGGCAAGTATTGTCAATACCATGTATGGTGATAGACTATTCGTTGAAGTAAAGTGAGTTAACCTTCGTCAAAGTTACGATTAACTTGTAATTTCAAAGCTTTTAATCTTTAATCTCTCGTTATTCCGATACTATAAAGTTAATAATTCTAACGAAAAAGGTATCGTTAATTTGTATACCTACCAAACCGAAATCTTCATCTTATGTAATTAGTAATTACAGGTCATTGGTTCAAGATTTTATGCTTAATTTTAATTTAAAGTGGTATTGACAAGTTAGGAACTAGTGGACACCTGCCTTAGTCAGTTTTTATAGTAGTTTAACAAATAGTATTAACGTTCCTAAAAGGTCTTTGTCATGAAGTTCTTATACTAATTTTAATAATACGGTCCGTTATAGATTAGTTGTTGATTGTGTATATGTTTTCGTTATATTACGAATATGAAGTGTGGAATTACTCTAATTCATAGCTAGAAATTCTTTATCAAAGTAATTACGCGGTGTTCATTCATTTTCTGAATAGTTAGCGATCATTTAAGGATCTATTCTTTGTTTCTATTACCGTATTTTTAAATGATTAAACGTAATTTTTCGTACGTGCGCCCCTTAGTCTTATCTTCGATCTTTTGAGTAATCCTCGACTTGAAATTCGTGACATTTTGATTTTTAGAGGCTAAAGTAACTTTTAGGTATAAATTGTATAATTTTTCGTATAAAAATTCCATTCATCTCAATCATATCGATTTCTTCAGAAGGTTTACCAGAGGTTTTAATAATGTCTTGTACTCAGAGTTTAATGACTAAGTCTTAATCATTCTTCTTTTTTCTACTAACTTAAACAATATTATAAATCCAAAATAGTGTGTATTCCTCATCCTTAATATTTATTTTCTTTAGTGATTTACTGCGTCGGCGACGTTTCATTAGATGATTAATCATGGTAGAAGGGAGGTTATATTATTTTCATTCGTTTTGTTTGAGCATTTCAATTATTACCTTTAATTATTTTCATATAATACTGAACTCAAATTGTGTGAAAAATTGCTAGACTATTAACAGTTTGAATTATTACTAAAAGGTTGGTAATATTGAAGATTTTTAATGAGCTAACCTATTTTCCCAGTTTTTGTTACACGAGAATTTTAATTTATAACGGGGAAATAAATATGTTAATTATCATAAGGCCGTTTCTGGCATTAAGGGCATTATTAACTTAACGCCGTATTAATTTCTTTCGAAATTTCTTTAAATTTTTATCGTACGTTATAGTACTCTTCTGTATATTTACTAATGGCCAATACTTATTCGTTAGGTGACGATATTTTTTAACAACTATCAGTGTTAACATTAAGTCTTGAGGACCCACAGTATTATTAAAGCTCTTTACCGCCATATAAAAACGTCAGTTCCAATCTATAAAGCTTCCAATTTCCAATATAAAGATATCATACATTTTTAGAAATAGTTTATGTGCCCTTTTGATATTTCTAATGTTACAGTGGGCCTTAATAGGTACCTGTTTGTACTCAATCCTTATTATTTTAGAGTACGCTTGAAATTTCGTCGTCGTAAAGTTGGTACTAACACCGTGGACAACGACGTTAAGTAGGCCCAATTACGTGTAAATTAACAGATTTTTCAACGTCTTTTACGTATACTTCGCTAACAGGATCTTAGGGAATTTGGCTCAATAAAAAGGTTACAATGTTAATAATATATACTACAAGCTTATTGTCTAAGTAGAGCACATAGATGAAAATCTAGTAATTGAAATATTTGTCGTTTTTAAATATAAATATGAATTTTTGGAAAACTTTACTAAATATTTGGCAATGGTGACAAAACTTTTCAATAGCCTTCCAAGTAAAGTATTACACATTTTCATACTCTGCGAACTTAATGATGTTATACAACTTGTCGACAGCTTGGTAATTGAAACTCTAGTATAATTAACTTATTTCTAATTTCATCAAGTTTAATACCATTAACGCTGGAACTTGAAGATGGAACTAAAGATATCATTACTTGCAGGGAAAATGGAACCTTTAACTGTTTTTAAACAGTTCTTTAGCGTTAACATCTAGATTGGCGTCGAAAATCTTTATTTCTTTTAAGTAAATAAGGAATGAGGTAGGGGACTTGAGGATGTGGAACGTAATCGGCTCAATAAGAGTCTAAACAATCGTCGTCTATAGTAACGATAGTTATTCACCTGGGTCGAGGCCAATTTTGACTTTATCAGAATTTCAACAATTGATTTCCGTGGTAGTAATGCTTTACCTTCATAATGTCACGTATTACGAATAGCTTTCTATTACGTATTTTGTTGCCCCTACATTTAATGTAATACTTCTAAACGTGTAGTTTGAGTAACGGTTGCGAATGTTGAATTTATATATGTGGTTAAAGGCTTAGTTAAAGTAAAGGTAGAGGTTTTCGATGTTTAAGAGGTATAGGAAGGCATGGTTGGCTGATTATTGAGCCGCGTTAAAAGCAGTATTTTTATGCTACGTGATTTTTTTAAGGATATTGTTATTGTTAACAGACTTTTTACCTTCGTAATTTATAATGTGATTTAGGTAGTTTTCCGAGGAAGCAGTATAGTATTAAATGTGATATATTAAATGATCTTTGTACCGTTTTATAGGAGTGTAACTAGTTAACTAACCATCGTATTTGCTATAAACTCCACACATTTTGCTATTATCACGACGATAGTTCTTGCAGTCAGTACGTCTGATTAAATTTTACCTTCATCAGCGCTTGTATAATTATAGCTATAGCTTTTAATTCGAAGGTCTTGGACTAGATTTTTAACGTTGAGGCCATCTGTATTTGCGGTCTGTATAATGTAATATCGCGCGGTTTTTTATCTATATTACGAAAGTTATTAGTTTAATGGTATACAACAAGTGAATTCGGCGTTTATGTTATTACGATGGGAAACGAAAACCGTAATTAGCTAAAAAAAAGCCTTCATATGTGATATTTAGGCATTGTAAGACGTATTTGAACTTGTTAACGCCTGTAATTGCTACTATTGTTTGTTCGCAATGTGTGGTCTCGCCAGCAGATGCCTTCCACATTACTTTTTAACAAAATATTAACTTATTAAAAATTTAAGTAAACAAATTTATCAGTGTTTACTTCTTTTTCTTTTTGGTTATTATCGTCATTCACTTTATTTAGACTAATTCGTTGAATATTATATAAAATGAACGTTGTATTCAAAGTTGCTTTTTATAACTTTATTGATCTTGTGGAATGTTTTTAATTTCATTAGAAAGGTCAGTTAGTAATCTTCGGCATAATTTGTATGGATTTCGGGGAATAGTAGGCAACAACTAGGGGAAATGACCTCTATCTACTTATAAATGCTTCGAAGGAGTATTCTTTTTATATTAGGAAAGTTATAAGGCTTTTAATTATCCTTTTTTACATCGTTCCAGATTTTTTTGATTTTTTTGAAGTAAGTAATTAGTTTATAATTGACATTAACTATTTTAATAGGTCCAAGGGGAAGATATCGATAGTTGCATCAGTTGTTGAGGGTATATTCTGTCAATTTAGGGTTTGTGCCTTTGAAGTTGCGATGTTATGGGTAGTTGCCAATCGTCTAGTTCAAAGGGTAAAGTCCTGTGATGAAATATGTGATGGACTCGCATGTATAGGTGCACTTACCGTGGATAATTTTGTTCTAAGACACTTGATGATTTTTAGGAAAGGTTTAAAAGGTGGGGGAAATTTGACCGTAAAGACGATTTTAAAGGGTTTAATAATTTTACTCAATGGACTAGTAGATAACATCGACGTTGATTCCTATTGCCGCTAAAGGCGTACTCCACATTATTACGTAAAGGTGTTAAGCTACTGAGCAAATTAACAGGTTCTTCATCACTAGCGTGTAAAAAAAATGGTATTAAAGACGAGATAAAAAAACATAAATTAACTAAAGATTAAGGGTTAGTCCTCTAAAACGTGTGTAAAGATGTTGAGGGTTTTTAACACCTTTGCATTTTCCTCGAAGATCTGAAAGATTGAAATCATAAATAGGGTCTTTAAGTTGAGATATTTTAAAAATATCTTTGTTAATCATAACGGGGTTTGATCTAGGAATCAAATCCTACTTTAAATGATCTTTTTATTTGAATTGGCCTTAACTATATGTTAAATTATGTTTTATATATTAATTATCTGGTGGTTGAAAACTTTACTAAAGTCCTCAAAAACGCGTACATTATGGCACAAGTTTATTCCAAAGTTTATATCAAAAATTTATCAATTAAAGTAATTAATCAGGTATTCTCTAGTTAAAAACTGGTTAATATTCTTAGTCAAAAGCTGCTTGTCGTAATATTTAGCAAAAACAGTTCTGAGGATTTTAACTGCCTTTATATATTTCTAAGTCGGTGTTATCTTATGGATTTATATTATACGAGGGAACTTTGTGACTTCAGAGTGTGGGGATCAAGTGTTTTGGTATGAAGTTTCGTGGGGATTTGTCAACTTAATGTTGAGTTGCGCAACGTTTCTTTCTTAGTGCAACTGAACGATTCAATTGAAAATTTTATCTTAGGTGGCGGAAAAGGAGTAATGTAAAGGGAACATTTGGTGCTAAGAGTAAAGTTCGGTGTAAGAAGTAAAGACGAAGCTTGTTCATTGTTATTTCGCATGTAACTTGGTTGTTTTTGCAATAGTAGTACCCATAATATTAGTACCAGTAATAGTAATGATTTAATTGTTTGCTAACTGGAAGATTTTTTAGACTTTTAACAGTTATTTTCAACGTTTTTAAAAAGGATTAGGTAACGATTTCTTAGTATTTCTAATAGAGATACCGTTGCTACCTTTAGATTACCGTGAAAACCAACGCAACTAAGAAGATTTTTTTTACCTACTATCGTGAAAATCGTTCCAACATGTAAAATATTTTTGCAAAATATTTTCTTTTACCATGGTCTTTCACTAAGCATAACCAGAAAATATGTTTTTTAATTTAGGTAATTTGTGCTTCACTTAATATCACTTATTATGATTGGTAGGACTTTAGACGTTGCTCTGTTGTCGATTCGAATTGGTCAAAGTAATAGTAGCATTATATAGTCAGTTGGTGGATGTATTGTTTTAGGATTGGCAGACTGCTAGTCTGTCTACACACTGATTTTTATTGCCAATTGCTTGGCTCATGCCCTAGTGTGAAGTGTGCGCACACTGTACTTAACTTGCGGTCAATACAGTAGGCCTATAAAATAAAACACTTAATTTACAGTCAGTATAATAAACTTTACCTATATTAAAGTTAACTTACTGTATTGCAATTACTACTATTCAAATGACTCACTAATATGACATTAATTTGTTAAACATATAATTCAAAATATCCATTAGTATTTCCTTTTTTTTCTTTTTCATTGTTATCGTCACTTAATGTGTTGTAACTCAATTTGTATAATATTATACAAGGTAAACATCGTACTCGAAATAACTTTTTATTCTGTTATAAATTTCACCGAAGGTAAGTATTTTCGTCAAAAATGTCAGGTCATGGTCACTGGCGTAACCCGTATGGATTCCTATAAATAATAGATAAAATCCCAAAGATCGAACATCTATTCATTTGTAAATATTGAAAAACAGTATTATCTTTGAATCAAGAGAACTATAGAGTTTCGTGTTATACTTTTTTGTATCATGTAAATGTTGAGATAAGTCGATAAAAAGCTTATAATTAATTTTAATTAACTCAACTAGTCTGAGAGGTAGATTACTATGATCGTCCAAGTTATTGCGAGTATGCTTTACCAATTTAAGTCTTGGAAATTCAAAAACGCGGTAATGAGAGTAGTTTCTAGTCGCTTTACCTTAAGTGTAGAATCCTATAATATAACCTATTATGGACTCATTCATATATGTGTACTTACTTGGATTTTATATAGTTTCCCTACGCCAATTATTACTCTAATGAATACTTTAAGGTTCTTTAGGAAATATTAACCGCTATTAACTATCTTCTTCAATTGAATATTAGATGACGCCAAATTCAACCCCTCGTATTACGTTAACAACTTTTAGTTTACGTACTTTATCTACCCTAAATGCGTACTATGTATTACCAGAAGTAGGAGTTAAACTACTTATAAAATAAATAAGTTCCTCATCGTCGAAGTACAAAAGGTTATTGCTTTAAAAATTGAAAGTTTAATTAAATTGAAAATTAAGGGTTAATCCATTCAAACATGTATAAGTACGTTAATAGTTGTTAATACCCTTCTCTTTCTATTGTAAGCCTTAATGTTAAGAATTTTACAAACAATCTTCCACTTATACCAATTCAATTTTTTTCCCAATATTTTTAAAGTCTCTGTTATGGACTCAGGAAGTTGTTCATTGAGTCTATAGGTTACGTGACTATTCACGTAAGGGGATGGCCAGCACCTGGCCTGAATCCGGCCCGAGTACAGACCGGGTACGGTCCCAGTATAGTCCGGATATGGTCTAGATGTAAGCCGGGTACAGTTCGTGTACGGCACGTGTAAGGGTACGTGACCGGCTAAGTACTGGTCCTGCTTAAAGGTCCTATACATTAAGCCACGGTAACTTTTTTTAGATTTTCACCATATTTTAATAATAAATCCCATTTAGTATTTATTTAATTTACTATTATAGGTTGAATTTCAATATACTATCAAGGTATTGTTATATATTTCCAAAGGAATGTTATTTATGATAAAAAAATCGATAATAAATGTTAATAATTCGACATTACACTTTAACGTTATCGGGGAAGATAAACTGTTGACGAATACCTAGCCTTTTACCTTTATAAATATTCCTTTTACATTTGCAGAGTCGATTTGAACCAATATCTTTCGTTTATAAAATACCATAAGTTATATCGCTTCGGTTGTAAAATAATTGTAATAACCAGATTAATCGACTTTAACCATTAACTTTACGTTTGACTTCGTTTAGGTCGTCGCGAAAATTTAGCAATTCGAAACCGAATTATCCGCGACTTGCGTTAGAGTTTTATCAATCTAGGGCGGACGAAAACGATATAATTAATTGTAATTTGACGGATTTGCTTTTACATAAACGGCGACGCGTTAAAATATTCAATTTATGTTGAAAACAAATGAGATATAAATTAAAAAGGGTCGGTATATGTTTTTTTATATATAGGGATATTATATAGCGATGGTAAAGTAAGCGGTTACGTCGTATTACGAAGCCGAAGAATACGAAGGTATATATAATATAGAGAAGTTTTTAGATTATGTTGAGGCGGTTTTTAATATATTTTCTCGCGTGAATAAGGTATTAATCGAATTCAATGTTTTAGTTCTAAATAATAAGGATTTATAGGTATTATTTGTTATTTAATTCGAAATAATTTTAATTAAAATAAGCGGTCTAAATTAGTTTTCGAATGTAAAATATAATGAATTATATTTTCGCGTATCGTTACATATTCGTAATAAATTTATTGAGACAAGTGTTAGCCGGGTAGATTACATCGTAGCTTTGGAAAAGTACTGTGAATTCGCCGACGAGTAAAAAAAAATTAAATTTTAAACGGCGTTTTAATTGTTAATTCAAGGGATCCATTTAAACTTAACGGCCGAATAGTAATACGGTTACAATGTGAGTTTATGTTTTTTAAATGTTTTTTTTTTTAAAAAAAAAAAACCGTGGTAATTGTGGCTAATTATTTAAATACCGCGGTTAGTTGTTTCAATAAACCCGTTTAATACGATTTTAAAACTAAAAACGTAAGGCGACGTAAACGAGAATAAAAAAACGTTATATTAGGTTTATTTTGAGGCGTTACGTATTTTATACTTTATTCAATCATTACTAACATAATTTGGATTTCCGCCCGACGTTTCCTTTTACGTAAGTATATACGGTTTAAGTCGAAAAGGTAAAAGAAGGCTTTTTATGAATAGTGACGGAAAAAGTTTAACTTTTCAATACAGTTTCGTTTAAAGGTTATATAATTTTAACGGCGTGATTACAAAATTGAATAAAAAGGAGTTTAATTTAATTGAAATACGTTTAAACGAAAACCCATTTCTTATTCTTATATTTTTTAATAATACTAATTTTTGAATATTTAAATCGATTTTGGTTATAATTGTTATTATATTGTAAACGAGGTTTTAATATAATGGTTAAGAGTAGAGTGAATTCAGTTATTATATTCGTAAAATTTTAGTATATTATTAGGGTTACAGTAAAATAGAAGTATTACTTAAATATTTAAATTTCGTATAGATATTAATAAATAATCGAACCCGATATTAGTATATATTATTTCTGGAATAATGTGAAATATAATTTTTGGAATATTTTGGATACGATATGAATAGGTAACTTGAAAAGCGAGCGATAACCATTGGTTAATTTAAAGTTAGAGAGGTTTCGTTATTGTTAGTTGGGTCTAAGTACTTATTCACGTGAAACAAAGCAAGTAGAAGAGTAATCAAAAAATGATTGGTATTGTAGTAAAGTAAGTCAAGATAGTCATATTTAAGAAGAACCATCCAGAGGTATACGCTACGGGTCATGGCTTATAAGTCCTCCACCCAAAGCGTATCACTTTGGAGTACTCCGTTTAGACTGATTAACGTATTGCCGTCGGTCTGAAATAACTATTCGAGACCGATCCACGTATGGTTGTCGGTTTAAAATAACTATTACAGACCGATCCATATATAGTACACTTTACGTCTTGCAAAAGTACAGCCTGCAGCGTAACACGTTACCGTACACCCTATAGGAGTGTACCCTACAATATAGTACACTTTTACTTGGCTTATGTAAACTATCTATAAGGGTATATAGTAATATCCATATAGGTAATCTTTTTTTTCTTCCTTATATATTTCGTATTTATAGCCTTATAATAATAATATTATTTGTAATATTACTTATAATATGTCCTCATTGGCTGTTTCGGTAATACCAGTATTATTACTATATTAATTGTAAGAGGTCTAAATTAGCAGTTTCCGTAGTAATAATATTAATTGCTGTATTAATCATAAAAGGTTCAAATTAGTAAATTCGGCTAAGATTAACAAAGTTTAGTCGAGGTAATGTTTTAAGCTCGGCTAAAATTAACAAAGTTTAGCTAAGGTGGTATTTATAATTCGGGCCAAGTTAGTATAGCTAAATGAAAGTGATATAGTTGGTAATAACACCTTTTATTGTTTTTAATGAAGGTAATTACGCGGTAGTAATTACTTAGGGGTAATTAAGTAAGGGTAATTACATAATTACGTTGTAAGTTAATATAAAAAGATATATCGCCGTTGTTTTAGGCAAAACTTCCTTTTGTTTTTTTCGTTAAAAACGCGTAGTTTTAACCAATACAAGTCCTTATTTTAGTCTAACTTTTAATTTACCCAATTAAATCAAGCCGTTTTAATATGTAGATTACTTAGCCTATATACATACCAACTTGTTTTCTAAATAAATGCCGCGTAAAAATATGATCATAAGGCGCCATTTAGTGCGAAAGCGTCGGTGCAACGTTGCCACCGTAGCCGCCGCAACCGCCGCCCCTAACATTATCACCATTAGTAGCAACAGCCCGCCATCGTCGGGTATAATCTATTTTATTGCCGCTACGCCACCCGCCTCCACCACCCCGCTCTTCGTTATTTCGCCAAGTCTCACCACCGCCACGTCGCCTAACCCCGCCGCCCCTATGCCACTTAATCCAGTCGACACCTCCGCCTCGACCCTTCCCGCCATTATCGCGTCGACTTCCTCCTTCCCCCTTTTTACCTTTCCCTTCCCTAACTCGGGAAAGGAATAGGGAGCTTTTAAGGTTATAAACCTTATCCTTTCTCTACGGGTAAAAACCTTATTACCCGTAAGGATCCTTTTACGTCGTAAACGTAGTTTAGCGTAATTACATTAAGGTATATATATCCTAAACCTTTGGTTTATAAGTCTTCAACTTTTTTTTTTATAAATGAAGAGTACGAGGTGAATTTCATTCGCTGTTTCGAGCTTCGTATTGTTAAAGTACGTTGTAAAGCTTTTTTAACGCGTTAAATCTTAAAACGATGTACCCGGGTCCATAGCCCTAGGCCGTTAATAAATACGCTTTATGTGTCGTATATCGAGTTCGCGACCAAGGGTAAATCTGTTAGCGATTACTACATAAGCGAGGGCCATTTGGTTCGTTATTACCGTTACGAACAGATTAGTAATTTGTACGCTTCCGTTCTGGTAGTTTTGGGATTGTAGACCGAAGCCGTGTTACGTGTCCGCCGGCTTTTTAATACTTTTTAATCGAATCTTAATAATTCTATTAAATAAGAATATATCGTTTGGGGCGATTCTAAAAACAAATCATCGTAAATAACTAAAACAAGCTGGTATCAATTGGTAATAAACGTTAATCGGCGAACTAATAAAACAACAACCTCCGTTACCGTTTAAAAACGAAGCTTGTATGTATATTACACGGGCGAGTTTGACGGAGTTATCGTATGTCGCTACGAAAAGAGTAATTCGTTGCCTACAATTTGATTTAAAGGTATAACTAATAAAATAAAAATATATCCTCATTAACGTTATTAATGTTGTTAACGATAATAACGGTAACATTAGTATAAAAGATAAAAGCGATGGGGAGAACGGTAAAGATACGACGATGTTGTTCTTTCTCTTTAATAGTAAATAAAAGCCTTAGGGTCGGGCCAGCGCACACAGCTATAATATAATACGTTATATAATAATTTGAAAACTTTGTATAAAATACTCATTGAAAGTAATAAACATATTATAAAAGTAAAATAAAAAAGTAACATGTTAAAATTAATGCGATATAATGAAATTAAATAAGGGCTAAAAAAAAAATGGGAATCGGTACGAATAATCGTGTTTAATAAAGATAAAATCCGCGATCGGTGTAAATAAGCCGTGTAAATAAAGGTAAAACTTAAATCGGTATAAATGGTATGAAACGAGCTGATCTAATAGTTAAGTAACCTATTAAGGTCAAAAAACCTTTCCAATAACCCTGATAAATAGTATATTTTTCGATATAAGTGTTTTACGGCCCCGTAGATATAAGTTTAGTTATCTTATTCGTTAGGTTAGATTTTACATTAATTTGGTTTATTTACTCAATTTTACGATGTTTATACGACTCGAGTAAAGTTATAATATTAATTATTAAACGCTTTTCGTTAGTAATACCTAATTAAACCAGGCACTTGTAAAACGAACAGACGTTGATATACGAGATAAAAGGGATAAGGTGTAAATTAAGGTTAAAAATGATTATCCGGACCGTTAACATTATAATAATACTCAAATCGAAGTTTTCAATTATATTATAAATTTTTAAAGCTAAAACCCTTCTCGTACCCCTTTTACACTTGGTAAAGATTTAATATATTATATTACCTCGAAATATAAAGTTGTTTCAGGCCGGTATTTCGTTACAGAAACCCAAAACAAAACCATTTTATAAATTATGATTATTATTATTAATGAAGCAATCGTTAATAAAAAAAACCAACTTTATAATACGTATATCTAATAGTATAAATTATAACCTTATTTCAAATTATGTAATTGTTTTGAAAAACTTATATGGAACGTTTTATATATATCGTTTTTCAATTTAATTCAGTATTATATGGCGATAAGAAGATTAAATGCTTCTTTTAATTATAGTATAAAGGCAATTTAAACGTCGTTTATACGTTAATATCTATATTCGTCAACTAGTTTTACGCTATTTAAGGTAATAAGAATAAATTTGTTTAATTATTCTTTTTTTTGTAAGGCTTATAATGCTGTTCCGAAAGGTAATAATAATACTATTAAAATCTATTATATTATTCTTTGTTAGAAACGTTTCAGGTTTAACTTTTTAACCGGCTTTTAAAAAGAATTCCGTAAAAAAAAAAACGGAAAGTTACATAACGTTGACTTATCGTCCGTTTATAAAACCGTTAATACAAAGCCTTTCGAACGGGTTATTAATATTAATAGATACGGGTCGAAAATCGAATTAGTTATTTCGAATCGTTTTTTATAATATTTTTAATAATCATTATACTAGTAAACACCTGTTTCAGCTAAGCTATGAAGTAGTTTTATAATAGGTAAAATCGTACTGGGTAGGTATTCCTATCTAAAGTTTTTAAATATATTTACGTAAATTCGTCGTGTTAACCTTTAATTGAATTAGGTATAAGTTTATATTATATCGGAATTTTAATTTATAGTTTATATAAATTACTAAGGAAAACCGCGAATACAACATCAGAAGATAGTTAACTCATTGTAATATAAGTAATTATATTATAATATCCTTTTTACCTTTGTCATTATAGCCTTTTATAACTAGGCCGGTTTTTTTATAAGGTTTTTTGGCTTTATTTTCAATTTCGTAAATAAAGGAAGTTCAAAAAATCCTATAGACATCGTAAACGACTAGGTTAAAGCGTTTAAAACGAAATACGCCTTATTCGATAAAATCTAAGATTTCCGTTTAGGTAAATCATGCGAAAAAAGTACTTAAGGTAGTATTAATACCTTTATAACGAAGTTTTAAACTAAACTCGTAATTTTCGATTTTTTTTTACGTCATAAAGGAATCTGGAACAAAATTTCTAAAGCGTTTTCAGTTTTAAAGCCGATAAGGCATCCACGGCGTTAAGGTTTTAACGGGTTTGGTACAAATAAACCGATTTCGTTCGACGTAATCGTGTTGGATTCGTGTTTTAGGGGTAAAGCTAAAATTAAAGTCGGTTTAAATTCGACGTTTTAGGTAATGTTTTGCAGGCGGTTTTGCTTGTCCTACGCGTACGGGCCGTCTCTTTTCGCTTTTCTCTTATATTCTTGTACTATTATCTAGCAAAAAAAAAACCCCTTTTGTTTAGTAAGTCAACGATCATATTATGGCCCCTAAATCCGTTAATCTTTTAAAGGCTAATCCATCTATTTTCGTTTTCTAAACTAAAATATTCAATTACAATAATTAATCTAATACGCTATTTTTACATAGGCTATTCCTTGTAACTGACGCCTTAAATATATTATTCTTTACTCGTAATAAACTTAAGGCCACTATAGCTTTAGCTATATCATTAGCCCTTTATATTATCGATAATAATGAGGCAAAGTCTATATAAGTCCTCGGATAAATATTAAAGATAAGGAGCTTAGGAATAAGTTTATTTATGCCAAAAGTGTTATTATAGGCGTTAACCGCCATTTAAAAAATAGATTCCTTAAAATTAACACCCTTTAATTTTTTTTACTAATATTATATACGTTTTTTCTAGTGGTTTATAATATCGTTTATACTTTCCAATACCCTATAGGGCTTTTACTAGGATTTTTTTATACTTATTACCAGTTATTCGAGCTATCGTACGTTACTCAGTGAAATTGAAAGCTATACCAGCATCATACATAATCCAGTTTAAAGGCCTAAGGTAAACGTTGAACCAATGATTAACTAAAACATCCTTATAATATAAAATCAAAACGCTTCGTACAAATTTAAAAACCTAAAATAATATAGCTGTATGGATGACGCAAAAGACAGGTTGACTGTTTAAAGATATAATATTAATAATCACTTCGTAATTAAAATCTATATCGTTTTAAAAGTGAAGTTTAAACCGTCGTAAGGCTTATGAATAAATTGAATACTTATAATAAAACTTTTCAATAACCTCGAATGCGTTTTTCCCTACATTTGTATAGCCTACGGTGTAAAACAGAAATAAAAAGCGTTTAATAGTTATGTATCTAAGTCTTCGGTGTAAAGTTCGTAATTTTAGTTCAGTTAAGTAAATAACTTTTATTCTTAGTATTTCCGGAAAAAAACACAAATAACTAAACTTAAACTTGAATGATACGAATATTCTATTTAAGGCGCGGATAAGCTAATTGGTCGTATTCCGGACCTTAATTCCGAACTTATTTATATTAACTAATAAAAGTAGAAATAACGTTTCAAAATCCATTACGTAAAACTTAATTAGTCCGAAATTCCTATTTACAACGACCGTTCTAAATGACGTCGACTTACTTTTATTAAATAGGACTTTCCGATATTTTCCTATACAGTTTAGCTGAAACTTCGGAAATTTCATTGTAAGTACATCGAATTATCGTTTTCCAGCCGTCGAAATCTCGGCTACGCTAATATTAAGCATAATACACTCAAATCTGGTTTCTTATTGGTTAAAAAAGGTAAATTATAACGCTATATTGACTTTAAACACTTTATTTACGTAATATAAGCCTATAATATACAAAAAGAAGGTATTTTACAAGCCGGCAAAAAATATGTTAGGCGTTTTCATCGTCGTAGGCTATTAAATAAGCATCGTCTTGTTTAAGTTTATTTTCTTCGAATATATCTTCGTAAAGGTATACGTCGAATCAATTATTAATACCTTCGTATTCAGCTACTTATATTATAAAATTAGCTTTTATCTGATTCTTAAAATTATATTCGGCTTGAAATTATTGTTCAATCCGAAGTTATTCGTAAAAGAGGTGGTTTATAAACTAGTAGACGACTTTACCGTATATGATACATCGTTTTTCCAAATTTATAAAGCGCCGTATGTCTTGCCGTAAGTATTACTATAAGTTCGATCCGTTTCTTCTATTTTCGAACGATCTTTCCTATTTCTTACTACTAGGGTTTTTTCCCTAATAACTATACTTAAAACGTTCGTTTTACCTCGTGTGAACTTGAAATCTCCGGTTTAAAATATAATAAATTATATCGGAATGGTTTACTTTGGTAATTTAGGCTTCAGCTTCATTATTATTCGTTACAAATACTAATCTACGGTGTACCTGTAGGTGTATAAATGTTTCGAATGATATTTTAAAACTTATATTAAAGGCCTTTAAGTCTTTTTATGGTTTAAAAAGTGTAAGGTGGAAATCCAAGTTTTCATGACAAGCTATCATTACTACTTAAATAAACAGTTTATCGCCTTTATATTCCGGTCCAAAAGCTTCTTAACACTTCCGAAACTTTTTTAACAAGGCAGTAAATATTTCCTAAAAGTTTTCATCAGTATTTTCCTACTGGTTTTTTTTTATATAAATTCCAACGTTATTCTAATCTAATTACTATCGTATAATTCGTAGTTAATTTCCGTATTAAAGTGGTATATTAAGCGATTATAACACTTTACAAATATATCTACTTATATAAAATAATATATATACTATTCCATAACTTACCCAGAAAGTGTACCGGGTAAAATAACGTAAAATTTTAATAGTTTAATATCTTTTCTTTTACATTTATTAAATAAAACGCGTATTTCATTATTTAATACTTTGTACGACTCGCCTTTATAATTATTATCCCTATTTTATAACCTAGTCAAGTAAGTTAACTTTATAAGGTCGTTTTTATCCGGAGGAAAACGATATAATAAAAGGTCGCGGTAAAGATCGTGGTTAAAATTCATTAGTCCGTATAATACGTATTAACGTTTTACGTTACTTATTATTTCCTAGATTAGGTTATTTTTTATGTTCTAGCTTATTTTCGATTCCTAGGGCGGGTTATTTTCTCTGTTTCAGTCGATTTTATTATAACTAGTCGGGTTATTTTCTATATTTCAGCCGATTTCGTTATAGCTGGTCGGGTTGGTTTTTACGTTTCGGACGACTTCGTTATAGCCGGTCGGGTTGTTTTCCATGTTTAAAAAATGGTTTAGTGTTTAGTTTTGCGCTACTATGTAAGCCGGTATATAGGTATATTATACTTATATAATGGACAAGAATCGTAGGCGTTTTTCTTCCTCGTAATTCCCGCTTTTGGCCTAGAGTATATAATTATACCGTTTTACACGTGATCCGCCTGGTTTTAATAATAATCTTTTTGGTTCCGTAAGGTAATACCTTTTTACAAAATCCGTAAAATACAAATCTTTATCCTCGTAATCTGGTACGTTGGTAAGTTATTCTATTTCAAATAGGGCTTTTATAAAACGCCCATTTTTACCTCCTGGTGTATTAATTCCTTTGGTTCGTATTTCGATTCATAAGGTTTTGGTAATAATAGAGTTTACCCTTTACTATATTTCCAACGTTCAAACCGAAAAATTGTCATGAAATTCGACTAATAAGTTAGATCCTTAGATTTATTGCTCCCAGTAACGGTACATAGCGGCTAAAATGTATGTATTTACGATATAGGATTTTAATTCCTTAACTAGTAAATCGATAGTATTATCCCGAAGCTCATTTCAATCTCCTACATTATAGCTTTTCAATTCTTATATATTTGACCAGGATGTGAAAGAAAACGTAAGCTTCCTCCAGTATTATTGAATTTAGGACTATAATTACAATTTCTTTAGAGCGTTTAAGCGATATGTTAAAGTGTGGTAATCTCGTAATATGTCTGGGTATATTCAAAGATTAGAGTAATTTGGAGAATACAAAGCGAATAAAGTGATTAAAGTGGTCGAAATAATATTTACTAGCGTTTATTAATACGAATAAATTTGAAATGATACGTAAATAAAGCGTATTTATTAATTAGTCAAATATTTCAAATTAATTCCATTAACGCTGATAATACTATATTAGTTAAACGGCTAGAAAAACTCAAAACATTACAAGTATTAAATTTAGAAAAAATAAGGAGAACGTGGGTAAACTTAAAATAAACAAGGTGGATATGAAGATTAGGCAAAATAGGGGAAATGTCGAGTTGTCATATGTTCCGGAGTGTGATGGTCTGTTTGTATTAACGTGCTGTAGCAAAACTTAGTAAAGGGAATCGGTTGGTTACTTAATATGTAACCGATCTTAGTAAGGCGCTCAGGTTGTTTATTTATATATAAACGATCGTGGTTCTTCTGAAATAAGTAGTTCGTAAAAAAAAAAAAAAAGGTTCCAACGAAGGGTTCCGAAACTTAATAGTTTTGGCTTACGTAGTCTGGTACGTAATAGGACGCTTTCCAAAAAGTGCACGGGTATGTTAAAGTGCCAAATAAGGGTTAATAGTAGCGTAACGAGGATTTCAACAAATAAAGCGCAAAATAAAGGTTAATAATATCGTGCTAAATTTTTTAAGTCACTTAGTCTTCACAGTCTTTATACACATCGACGTGTAATTTTTATAAAAACGCAATGTTAAAACACGAACAATTAAAACCGTTACAATATCCCGTAGCAGGTATTTAACGTATGTCTGTCTCTTTTTTCATAAGCTGTCTATAGTCGACTGAGTCGGCTACTAATGAATGTCGGTAAGGTTTAAGTACTTATTTACGTAAAACAAAGTAAGTAAAAAAGTAATTAAAAGAAAATTAGTATTATAGTAAATTAAGTTAGGATATTTATATTTTTTAAAAAAAGCATCTAAAGGTATACGCTACAAGTAAGGACTTATAAGTCCTCCACCTAAATCGTTTTACGTTAGAGTACTCCTTCTAAACCGATTCACGTATTGCCGTCGGTCTAAAATAACCATTCTAGACCGATCTATTTATTGCCATCGGTCTGAAATAACCATTCTAGACCGATCCATACATGATGCACTTTGCTTCTTGCAAGAGTTCAGCCTTCAGCGTGATATGTTACCGTGCACTCTGTAGGAGTGCACCCTGCAATATAGTGTACTTCTACTTTGCCTATGTATACTATCTATGAAGGTATATAGTAATATCCACAATTATCAACGTAGTATTAATACACTTTAGGACGGGAAATATATAAAGCGTGATAGGTTCGGTTTTTATCGAATTAATGTAATATTCGTATTGAAAGGTATAAAGTACGGGGGACCCGTTTCAGATAGTTTATATTATAACTTTTTACGAAATAACACGGATTTTGTAAGTAACGGCGACAATTACGATTGAAGAGGAAAAGAATTAGTCACGTTTTTTACCGGAGTAAACTAAATTCTGCGACCTGTTCGATAAAGATAAGGTTATAACCTTATTTTTACATAAGAGAAAATTTAATTTCTACTTTTATATTAAACCGACTAAGGATAAATATTTATTAAAACGATTTTAGAGGCCATTATATTCGATATTACGGGATTAACATTTTAAGTTTTAATAATAGGTTACGGGGTTAATAAATGAGGGTTAGATTCAAGTAAGTTTTTTTATCAGCAATAACACCGGTATTACTTATTTTTAAGCTAGGGGGGGGGGAAAGATATTAACTACCGGGTATTAAATAAAATTACGAAGTAAGACTATTTTCCTTTACCTTTAATTAAGGAGACCCTACTTACATTATCGAAGTGGATATAATTTACGAAATCAGATATTCTAACGGCGTTTTACCGTATTTGAGTAGTAATCAGGTAAAAGAAATTATCGGAGTTTTATACGTAGTTTGTGTTATTTAAATAACTAATTACTTCTTTTCGGTGAACAGGAACCTCAGCGATATTTTAACAATATATTAATTATATAATAACGGATATTTTAGATAATTTCGTTATAACTTATTTAAACAATTTTTTTTTTAGGTATTAAGTAAGATTGTATAACGAAAGTTCCTATAGTTTTAGGACGGTTTTGTAAAGCGGAGTTAAATTTAGATTCAAAAAAGTACGATTTTATAATGAAGTAGGTAAAATACCTAGGCTTTATTATAACGGTTAGGATAGGTATTTAGACTAACCCCAAAAAAGTCAGGGTAATCCACGAATAGGAGCTACTACATATGGTACAGGAGGTTCGAAGCCTTTTAGGTTTTACCAACTTTTATCGTAATTTTATTAGTATTTTTTTAAAGGAAGCAGATTATTGTCTTCGTTTAACGAAATAAAGTATTTGTTAGTCTTAGAAAAAGTAGAAGAAATGGACATTTTGAACTTTAAAAAATGCTTTACTTACAGCCCCAATTTCGATATATTAGGATTCAGATCGGCTAATAATATTGAAAACGAACTATTTCGAAATAGCGTTGAAAGGGTATTTATTGTAATGAAATAAAAATAGTATTTTAAAGTTACTAATTTATTATTTTATACGATCAATGGATACGAAATGTAATCAAACTATTTACGATAAAAAGCTCCTTGCAGTAGTATCCTAGTTAAAAACGTGGTTTTTCACATTATGTAACATCCGTTTACCGTTTATGATTTTAACGAACCATAAAAAATTAGAGTATTTTTTTAGTACGGTTAATTTCGAAACATTAAGTTAAATAGGTTAAAGGTTTTTCCTTTTTTTAATATTACTTATGGTATAAGCCCGTCACTTAAGGCTTTTACCCGAATACGTTAACCCGTAGGTTATAAAAAAAGTCCAAGGTTAAAAACCGCCGCGTACGGGTTTTTTAGCCCATTTTTATTATTATGTTAAACGTGGTATTAATAAACTTATATATTAAGGAAATATAAATTACGGCGGGTTATATAAAGAAGTTTGACGAAACGTTAACTGCGTTATTAAATTACGACGATATATATTTTAAAGTTTAGTTAAGGACTTTCGAAAGGCCATTAAAGGCGGTATTACCCCGAACCCGGCCCTCGTCGGGGTCGTTATCGTGGATAACGTTAAAGGATTTTAGTATAATGGTATCGGCGATATCATCGCGAGCCCGGCTTGTATTAAGCCCGTTGGTATCGTTAACGTCGAATAATATTTTTATTTACGACCCAGGTACATTAACTAAATCATAGGATTTAAGAGTAGCGAACGACCCGCTATATAAGGTTTGCCTTTTAGTGGTTTCCGAAGGCGTTAAGCGCTTTTTACCTCAAGTAAAATAATTAGTATAAATTACAAATTGCGGGATTAATCCACGAAGGTTATTATATTATCGTAGTTGTTTATAGTGACTAGATTAGGAATTATTAATGACGCGGATATTATAATGAACTTACAATTCATTCATTATGAATTATTTGGGTAAAAATACTTTATTTTACGTTTTTAATTGAATTATTGCTAAAAGGAGATAATCGTAAATAGTGGAAGTTCATATCGAATATATACGTAATATAACGAGAATAAACCTCGTTATACCTTACGATAAAACTTTTTTTAACCTTTTGTTTTCTTTGACCAGTATCAAACGTATATTTCGATCGATTTTGTAGTCGATTTACTAATTTTTAATAACGGTTTTCGATATTTATTAATTATTACAAATCATCCTTTTAAGTTTATTTAGTTAAAGGTTATATAATTTATAATTATTGATACGTACGCGAAACGGTTTCGGGATATATATTAGAAATTTCATAAATTCCTAACTTGTATTACTACTAACCGCGGTTCAAATTGGGTAAACATATTTTAAACAACCTTTTATTTTTTAATAAAAGTCGAATAACGTGTATGTACGATGTATTACCTATAAGTAAATAGTGGTATTAAATGGATAAACTAAATAGTTCAAAGTATTTACGTATCGTCGTTATTTTTTCGTAATATAATTAAGCTTTATATTTACCCGTTTAGTAAATGAATACGAACTATTAGTTATTTCAAAGGTAAACGAAAATACGAAATCGTTAATTAGTCCAGCAGGGCGAATTATTACGTTTTTAGTTTATTTACGTAAAGGGAGGAAACTAATTTAGGCAGCGATAACGTATATTTTATAGCAAATGAAAATGTCGATAAATCGTTGGCGATGTTCGGCGAAACGACATAGGGTGGGGAATTTAAGTTAGTTAAGCTTTCGTTATATTGATTTTAACCACCCGAATGAAAAATGCGACTAATTTTATAATTAATATCGGGTAGTCGATATTTTAAATCCGTTTAATATTTTATTGAATATTTTTAATGGATATCCTATGTTTTATATAAACTTAATCAATCGGACGGTTTCAGACTCTTTTTTGTAAATTTTATTCAATACTCGCCCGGGACCAGTTTTAGTAGTTAACGATATAGGAAAAACCAAATACGAGAAATTTAAGGTATAAGATATTTTCGCGTTAAAAATGAGGAGGGGTAGAGTTCGTTACGTATTAATTAGGTAAAAAGGTTATAATAAGCTGAAGAAGAAATTATTTCAAAATTGTTAGTATATTATAACTCTAAATAAATTCAAAACGTAAAAAGGAAATATTCGGGTTTACAATAGCCCGGTATTTTGATGTCAGTGTTAAATTTATACCAAACGATAAACGTGGGGCGAGTCGTTTATACTTTTAAAATAACACTTTACTTATAGAAGAAAAATATTACTAAACGAAATTATGACATAATAAATAGGGTCGGATAAATATTAGCCCACTATTTAGGATACGTATCCGACTATAAAGCGGTTTTTATTACGATTTAACGAAAATTTACTTATTTATTATTATTATCCTTATTAAGGTTAAATGAGTACCGGCGGTATTAACGTTAAGGGCCTTATTATAACTGATTTCGAATATTAATTGATATCAGGAGAGAGGGATGATAAAAAGCGTGGCAGGAATTGGTAGGCGTCGAGGAAAAGAGCTAGTAGGAGGCGGGATGGATAATAAACGACGTCGAGGATGGCGGATGACGCGAGAAGGGGCGGGCGTTAAAAGAGGTCTATAGCGGATAATACGAAAAGGGACGGACGTTAGGGGAGGCCGACGATAAAAGATAATATTAGAAAGGACGGGCGTTAAAAAAGGACGATAATAATAGTTGACGAGGAGTAGGGCGAAAGATAGAGCGGGGAGAGTAACCCTTTAGACGGGTTACTAAAAACTATAACACGTTAATTTAAATCCGGGTGACGCGGTCGGCCTGGACGCTATTTTACGTCCTTTTACAGTCGGTCCGATTAGTTCGCTTTCATATAAGTTAAATAAATAGGATATGAGTAAAATTGGGGATTATATAATCAAGTTTTAAACGTTATTTGTAATATTCATTATAAAGTATATAACCTAGATAATTTAATTATTTTTGACTTTTCGATTAAAATTACAAAAAGGTATATAACGGTAATTAAAAGTGGTTGGGGCGAAAATGTTACGCGTTAAAATCCGGTCGACCAAAAGCGTTCTATTTTTATAAATAGGCGATATAATAAAAGGAAACGAAGGGGTCTGGCGTAAAAACAGATTTGAAAGGAAAAGGCGACGTAAACGTATAGTTAAAAGGGTAATAACTTATACGGCTCGTATAGTAAAAACATCCTACGCCTGAATAACATTATAAAGCTGGATAAAATAATTAACTAATTTTAAAAAAACGGGGTTAAAAATAGGTTAATAATTTGGAATATCTTTTTAACGTTTATGCGTTAGGAATTAGATATAACTCTTATCCTTTACTACGGTAATTAATGCATGTAAAAGGGTACGTAAACTGGGTAAGGTTGTAAATAAGCTAATTTTCTAAATATATTACGAAAAAAAGTCAATTTAAGGTTAAGTTTCATATAGAATTCATCGGTAAGTTTACCTTATTATAAATCTTACGATATATATAATAACTTTACGTTCGATAAAGTAGAACGTAAAATATAACTTTAAAGTTTAAAAGGCGGTTAATATATAATATATAGACGTTTTTAACCTGCAACAGAGGAAATTTATTTCTATTTTTACTATTTTTAAAAACGAAAAGATCTTTTATAACGTAAAGGTGTTATAATAAGTAATTAACGGTAAGGTGTTAGTATCTATTGGGGTAATATATTTTGTAAAGAGGCTTGTTATCCTTTTTAAGGGCGCTAGCAATAAAGTAACTTACGTTAAACCCGTTATATACGTCGGTTATAATAATAAGTTAGGAGAGAAAGGCGGAGGAATATTGGCGAAAATAGTTAGTTAAAATGTATAAAGT
Organism: Anisogramma anomala; assembly: GCA_038502455.1. Taxonomy (NCBI): domain Eukaryota; kingdom Fungi; phylum Ascomycota; class Sordariomycetes; order Diaporthales; family Gnomoniaceae; genus Anisogramma; species Anisogramma anomala. The sequence goes on from JASMMZ010000004.1 coordinate 31,220,271, forward strand.
GGAGGTAAAATAATTATAAACAGGTAGGTAACGAAAAAGGGCGGTGGTATAAAAAGGAAAAAGAGGAAGTTTTTAAGATTACAAGGGACGTTAATATTTATAGAGATTGGCGAATTGGATTTGGTAAGGATTACGTGTTATACGGGGCTCGTTACATGATACGGAAGGTAAAAACGCGACTTTACACGGCGTGTTATATGATATCGGTGGTAAGAAAGATATATTATACGATACGTTGGAAATATACGTTATACGGCGTCGGCGGTAAAAATATATATAATACGACGCGTTAATGGGTATATTATATGGCACCGGCGATAAAAAAAATACATTTTGTATCTATTTTATAAATATGTTATAAAGTACCGGCGATAAGGCTACAGGATGCGTTATATGATATTAGGAACTTAGTGTTAAGTCGACCGAAACGTTATACGATATATTAATTGTAATATTACCAACTCGCGTTCGAGCTGCGTATTCAACGGGTACGGTTTGCGTTTAATATTTATTTGAAGGGGCGCCGTAACCCTTATAGTATCCAGGGGAAAGGGGGTATATTATAAACTTAAGCTGTTAGCTATTAAGTTTATAATTTACGTAACTATATATATAACGGGATAGGTAATACGTGGCCTGGGCCCGGCCCGGGTACGGACCGGGTATAGTCTGGGTACAAGCCGGGTATAATCCGGATATAGGCCGGGTACGGACCGTATACGGCACGTGTAAGGGTACGTAACGGGCTGGGCACTAGTCCTGCCCAAGGGTCCTGTACTTTGGGCCACGTATTACGACTCAAGTATGATGGCGGGTCAGGAAGCAAGCCAGTATGCAGCTGAGCCACTTAGAGTCTGAAGTCCAACACATCAGGCGGGGAACACCTCTCCTTTGTTAGCAGGGAAATGACTAAGCCAATCATGTGATTAGGATCAGTGGGATCAGTACTGATCCAAGTGATCCAGGATCAGCGGGCTCAGTACTGATCCAAGGGATCCAGTACTGAAGACAGTATGAAGGCACGGATATATAAGGACACGGTCATCACCACATAAATAGTATTTCCTTCATAGATCTTCAGTTGTCAATCTAAATATTCAGTCTCAGTATATTCTGAATAGCCTCACGGCTTTTGATTATTACTTGCACGGTTGCGATATTGTTCACTCAGCACCTCTGCTACCTTCTTGATAACATAAACCCTCTGACACCTTCTATATACTCACGGGTATTTATTGTGATTATTACACCACGGTAGTCTTTTCTAGTCTTCCTCCACACCTCAATAGTAAATCTCATTTGGCACCTACTTGGCTTATCATTGTAGGTCGGACCATAACAGTCTCTGTTATAATAATATCATTTGCAGTGCATTAGACTAACTTTACTTACAGGAAAGTTGACTATACTGACTGTAAATTGAGTGTATTGTTTTGTGTGGGCCTCCTGTATTGGCTGTAAAGCAAGTACAGTATGCGCCTACTTTACATTAGGGCATGAGCCAAGCAATTGGCCATACAAATTACTGTGCAGACCGGCTAGCGGTCTGCCAAACCTAAAACAATATATTCACTATCTGAACACGCAATACTACTGTTACTTCAACTAATCGAATCGATAACTTTGTAACATCTAAAGCTTTACCAACACTGATTAGTGCTTATTGGGTTGAGCATAGATTGGCTAAGTAAAAGAAAAGACTAATTTTCAGTTATTACGCTTTACGTCATTGTTAGGGTAAAGGAAATATTTTTGCGAAGGAACTTTATTAATATTACGTTAGTCTATAACAGTAGGAAAATAGAGAAACCTTTTAGGTTGCATTAGTCTATAAAGGCAATTTGGAAGTAAGTAATGGTATCATTTCTTGAAAATACTAAGTAATATTTAATAGACCTTCTTTGAAAACTTTGAGATTAACTGTTAAAAGTCTTAAAGTTCGGAAAGTTTGCAAACGACTAAGTTAGTATTACTGTGAGTGCCACTACTGTAATGACGATTAAATTTTACAGCCAAATAACAAATAACCTTTAACCTTTACCTATAATAATAAACGACCTTCGACCTTACCTTTTATATCAAATCTTTACTCCTACTTTATCTTTTTTCATTTCCTTTATATTAATTCAATCGTCAAGTTTGCTTCCCTAAGCGAAAACACTAAGATTCGTTAAGTTACACCAAGAAAACTACATCGCGCGATTTAACATCAAGTCGCTAAGTTTCTACGCAACTTTACACCAAATCACCAAGTTCCTTGCCCCTTGCCTACCAAGCCCTACGTAAGCTGAAAACTCTAGATAGCTACCGCTAACTCTTACCTTAATTCTATCACTGACCTTGTCAGAAAGGAACTAATTAAAGCCTTCGAACCCTTTTTCACCAAGAATTACGATAAAGAGCTTTGGAGGTTTGATATCGATGAAAACTTGACAGAGAGATATCTGATTAACTTAGTCGACTGTTACATTGTCGACTTAGATAGCAGCGAAAAACTTGATCGCGACGACCGTATTTTCCGAACCTTTTGTTATGTTTTTAACGAATAAACTATTGATATGTGAAAAAAGGTTCAAAAGAGCGTTAAGTAAAAGCTAAAGGAAGAATTAGAACCATAAGGGATTTACGTGTCAGAAAAGGGCTTCACTAAGCTAGTAGAAACTTTTTTTGTAATAACTCAGCTCAAGGAATACATTTGAGACTTACGCCTTAAGGGAAAGGGTGTTAAAAACCCTTAAATCCCTTACACGCGATTTAAAGGACCTCCCTTTTACCCTTAGTTAAGTTAAACCTTTTTACGTTTTAACAATAAGTAACCTATTAATTAGCTTGGTAGTTCGGTACTTTTACGTGATAACATATAGTTCATTTTTAACGGCAGCAAAGCGCGTAAAGTAATAGTTATTAATACGGCCAGATAAATTAATATCAAAGCTTTAAATTAGTTAATTCAGTAATATTGTCAAGTTTTTTAAAACCTTTAAACCTCTATTACTCTCTAACCCTTTAATCATTAAGTTTCTCGGAAGCCTTTATTTGGCAGGTTTACCTATACGTATAAGCCTACTATAAGTCTTACTATAAAACATTATCTTTCGGGTTAGGCGACTGGCAATTAACTTTAATACCGTGTTTCGGAGACTCTCAGGTTTAAACTGCTAAGAAATTCTACTAATGAAAATTGGGATAATTATCGCGACCTATCCCTAAAATCTCTGAAGATAGTTAACATTAATTACAAGCTTTTCAAGGACTTTACCAAGAGTTGGAATGATATAAAGAAGTATGATGGAAAGCCTTACAACCTGCTCGACACGAAAATGATGCTCTTTTTCAATATTTGTAAGTAAATGTAGATTCTTCGTTTCAATTTTTACTTATTATTCCCCAAAATCCTTATGAGGCATGTCCAGGATTACTACCTAACCTTTTTAATCCGAACAACTACCTTTCGCGAAATTTACGATGGCATAAAAATCCATTTCGAATATGACGTCTACCTTACCTAATATTATAAATATTGGGTTACCACGTAGAAGATTACGATAATGGCGAAGAAAAAAGAGAAAGAAACACCGATAGATATATTAAACTAGATATTCAACAAGTTCATGTTGTGTCAGCAGGTAATAAAAAAAGACTACACTAGCGAAGCTATACTTAACAAGTAGGTACAGGTAGCCGTTATGGATGTTAATGAGTTCGAATACATATATAACGCCCGAATACCACCTGAAAAGATGTTTTTACCTAGTTACGTTCCTCGTTCGTAACCATGATAATATGTGCACCAAACTTGTTTAACATATACTCACAAACTAGTAACTTCCCTAACGTGAAGGAAGAAGACCATACGATAGTTAATTACGTCGACCGTAAGTACAGCTATAGGCGTCTCTAACGATTAACGACCCTAGACTAGAGGTAACAGCTATGTTAATACTAATAGTGCCAAGATTTAAACGAACCTGCTAACCGCAAAAACTATCTTCATAATAGTGGCAGGAGATATTAAATCTATAGTAAGTTTGGCTGTTAGTTAACTCGCCATTCTCCCCCTAAACGTAATGACATGAAGGTAATATATTATATTCAGTACCCTATTACTTTCAAATAGGACTACATCAATTATATCGTTAACGGCAAGGGCAAAGAGATAATTAAAGGTAACGATACCTCCAAGGAAATTAAGTAGCATGAAAATACTACTCCCAATGCGGCCTAGTAACTAGCTGAATATAATTTTCTGTACCATTTAGATGGTAAAAACCCTTACTTTTACCCTAATCAAGCCCTTAACCCCTTGTATACCTTTAATATTTACAATTGTTATATGGACCATACATTTAAAGGTATTATACCAGATTTAGGGGCAGTAAAATACCTAATGGGAGGCTATTCCTAGTACGTGACACTGCGAAGAGAAAGTATTACAGCTACTAAAATTAATCGTTATGATGTTAGTAAAGCTAAAGTTAGTTTCATACCAAGCGGGTAATTATCGTTACTAGTGATAATAGTAATTTAAACTGTTATTAATTCGATTACTTTTCGCATCCTTAAGTTCCCTACCCCTTTCCTTCTTTATTTAGAAAACATAAAAACTCTAGGTATTAACGTTAATGTTAATACATACGAACTACTTCAACAAATCCATAGGTTTCTCTTCACTTTTAAGTAAAAGAACTTATAGGTTTATCTTTAAAGCCATTAAGTAATGGTATTAAACGTGACGGAGCCGAAGATATGTTAATTATCTGGCACGTTAATCATCTAGCCGTTAATAGGCTACACGAATTTTGAAAGTCCGTAGAGCATAAAAATATAAAATAATTTACTCAAAAATATATCTAAAAGCTTTATTACCATTATCAAACACGTACACAAGCACTATGAAGATTGAAATATACACTAAAATATGATGAGGAGTTTCATTATAAGGTTTTTATTAATGTATTTTACATATATAATAAGCTTGTTTTTTATATCGTTTACTCCGTAACTTATTTTTTACAGAGTTAAGTTTCTAATGTTCTTTATCGTAAATGATACGTAGGAAAAGTTAAGGATATTATAAATTGAAACGTTTTTAAGTCTACCTAACATCGTCGTTCACAATACCAGTATGAATTTTACGGCGGCGGAGGTTCAAAATATATTATATATTAACATAATATGTGTTTAGAGTAAACAGGTGCTTGTAAAAGCCCATTAGAACATTAGAAACTTTGAAAATGCATACTTCCCACTTCGGCGAATGTAGGAAATCTTTACGCTAAAGATTGAAAGCTTTACAAATTTAGAGGAACGCCTTTAAATAGCGGTAAATGGTTTGGACGATATTATAAGAACTAACGGCCTAATGCCAACGTTACTAATCTTAGGAGCATATCTACGCCTAACGAGTAAATTTCCTCAATTGGTATGTACCTAGAAACATGAGGTAACCTATAATAAAACACTAAAGGGACTAAAAAAAAATCAGCACGTCGCTAAGTTAACGATACCTTTCACATCGGGAACGACTCCAAGATAATGAACGTGATTACTTTTCTATTATAAAGTAAAGTCCTTGTATAGCGAAAGCTGTGTAAATAGGAGTACCTATATAAAATCTTTAATATCACTAATCCTGAAATAGTTATTAAGACTACTAACGGTTTTCTAACTTTCGTATCACCTAGGTCAATCCTTATATTAATATTACTAATAATAAGAATTCTTAAGCTAAGCGACCGAGCTAATACGAACTCCTTTTACTCATAATCTATAAGCCGATAAAGCTCTACTGGCACAGACGACCTCTGAATAAAAAGCCATATTGAAGAGGAGGAATATATACTGGACCGTGTTTATAATACTATTTGGGTAAGTAGGAAAGAAAAGGATAATGAAGACTTGATACTAAATTTTCGTATACAAGATATTATTAAAACCTTCGACAAATCCGTTAAGGAAAGCAATATGATTAAAATTAATGGCTTATTAATTTAAGAAGTTGTACAATTCGTATCAAAAGTCGATTTTCACTCTTAAAACCTAAATGTTACGATTTTTAAATCAAGGATTATCCACAAGGTTAAAGGCCAAACTACGGGGTGGCTATACGAAAAATCACGCTTAATCGCTGAAAGATACGGTGATAAAGTCAACAACTGGATCCTCATGTTGTTTCCAATAATTTAGAAAATCAGTTGAAGTTTATTAGCCGCTTTAATAGCAACTTTACTGGTGAAAACTAAAGGAAATTTTACACTTAATAGTCGAAATATAATGTAAGTATACACGTAATTAGTAACCAACTTACAACAAATTATCTTACTGGAATTACTATAGAAACTACGTGTTATCTACCCTCTATAGACGGTAATACGATATATCAAGCCTTTATACGGACTGGTTAAAGTAGGCGTTTATTAATTCTTGATTTACTAATCGCAATTTAAATTACGGTTAGGTATAAAGTTTTTAATATACGATTCTTATTTGCTGGTAACGTAAAGGGAAAACTTCAGCTTAATATATAAAATAACTAACGATACCCTTTTCGATAAAACGGTAGGCTTTGTAACATCAAAACAAAAGGCGATTAAAGACTCTAAGTGTGGATACTATTATATATCTTCATAGATAGTATATTTAGGTAGCAGTAAATTACGCTTTAAAGTACACTCCTAAAGTATGATACGATCATGTGTTATGCTATAGGCTATACTCTTGCAGAGTATATGATCACGTATTATGTTACAAGCTATACTCTTGTAGAGTATATGATAACATGATACGCTGCAAATTATACTTTTATGTATGGAGCGGTTTAGAAGCAGGTATTCCAAAGTGGTACACTCTGAGCGAGGGCTTATAAGCCCTCACCTGTAAAGTAAACCTTTGGGTGCTTCTTCTTGACAATTGTATCTTGATTTACTTTATTACAATACTAATTATCTTTTGATTATTATTTTACTTGCTTTGTTTTACGTAAACAAGTACTTAGACCTTACCGACATTAATTAGTAGCCGACTCGGTTGACTATAGACAGCTTAGGAAAGAAAAGATAGACACATGTTGAATACCTATATCGGGATACTGTAGCAGTCTCAACTGTTTGTGTTTTAACACTTCGTTTTTATAAGAATTATACGTCGCCGTGTACAAAGACTGTAAAGACTAAGTAACTTAAAGAATGAAACTTTTAGCACGATATTATCAACCCTTATTTGGCTCTTTATTTGCTAAAAGCTCCGTTATGCCATTATCAATCCTTGTTTGATGCTCTAACATACCTGGGTACTTCTTAGAGAGCGTCCTATCATGTACCAGGCCACGTAAGCTAAAACCACCAAGTTTCAGAACCCTTCACTGGGACCTATCTAAATCGCTCCAGTAATATTGGTTACGTACAAACGAATAAACCGATCGCCTTACCCAATCAGTTACATACTAAGCAAATAACTAATCCCTTTATTAAGTTAGGTTACGGCACACTAATACGGACAAATCACTACACACCGGATCATACACTTTACCCTACCTATATTCCCTTTACTCTACCCATATTCCCTTTACTCTACCCATATTCCCTTTACTCTACCCACATTCCCTTTACTCTGCTTATTCTAAGTTTATTTGTATTTTCCTAGCCATTTATCTAGTGTAGTGCTACTAAGCGCTAGTAAATCCTTCCCGCGTTCGCCTTGTTTTTTAGGTTCATTTACTCCACTTTTTCTAAGTTTATTTCAGTTTTCCTAACCGCTTGGTTAGTGTGGCACTACTAAACGTTAACAAAACCTTTTCGCGTTCGCCCTACTTTTAGTTTCGTTTGCTTTGTGTATTTTGTTTTTTTAAGTTTTCCTCACTATTTGTCTAGTATAACACTATTAAACGTTAACAAAAATTTCCCTCGTTCGCCTTATTTTTAGTTTCGTTTATCCTATTTATTCTAAGTTTATTTGAGTTTTTTAGCTGCTTAGCTAATGTGGCGTTACTAAGCGTTACCAATTCAAGACGCCTGCTATAGCCCTAAGACTAATAACATCGGAGGAAGCTAGCGTTTACTTCGACCTTTTGATTGTATACGTAGGAATCAGAAAGACTATGATACATGAAATCGACCTAAGTCTTTGGGACAATACCATCGATTTGCCAGTTGAGAAACTTAAACCCTTTGTCGCTAACACATGCATTTTGGCCGTTATATTTCGCCACTGGGATAAGGAATTCTAAGGATCTAATACCTTGGATGATTTTTACAAAAGATTTTCGAATTGAACGTTAGGCATATGGCAAATAGTAAACCTTTCTATTGCCAAAGCCTTATAAATTCGTTTACGAAAAGGAGGTATTAATACTCTAGGAGGTAGGAATGGCCTCTTTATAAAAACCCTATTCGAAATAACACAACTTTTCGATTTTCTAAACTAGAAGGATAAAAATTTGTACCTTATAGACTTTGTAAAGAGATGTTACCTCACGAAACAAAAAGACTGTTGTTGGAACGAGGGGGACGAGGCGTAAGACAACCTAATCCTATACTTATGCCATAGAATAGGAGCAGGAATTACAAGGAAGAAAAACGACTACATTTTCAAGAGGGAAAAGAACTGCTAGGGAAGGAAGGCCTGTATAGGCTATAAGGAGAAAAAGAAATGCCAGAGAAACAGGGCTTATGTGGGCTACAAGGAGGAAAAGGACTCCCAGTAAAAGAAGGCCTATGTAAGCTACAAGAAGAAAAAGGACTGCCAAGGAAGGAAGGCCTATGTAAGCCACAAAAAGGAAAAGGACTATTAGGAAAGGAAGGCCTGTATATATAGTCCAAGCCACAGCTTCAAGGCGAGAGAAGGCTACGAAAGGAAAAGAAGGAAGGCCTAAATACACAATTTGGGCCGTAGCAGTAAGAAGGAAAAGAAAAAGAGCTATAGGAGGAGGAAGGGCCAGATTTATTATAAATACAATTTCTAACTAACTACGAATCACAATATCTGCCACAAATACAACTTCTAACCGATAACGAATCACAAGATCTGCCGCATATACAACAGATGCACCGCTCGCTTTATTTAAAATCGGCCACAATTGCAACACTTACGCCGATAGCTTTAGAAAAATCTGCTACACTATACCAATCCGAGCCGATACTTTAGAAGTAGGAGTGGCTAGATGCTTTATACGCAACTAGGGTCTTACAAGGAAACAAAAACGCTCCTATTACCACGAATACAAGCCATCTAAAGCAGTATTTCATTACTTCCACCCACATACAATACCTTGACGTACGTATTCAAAACATGTATAATGCTTTTAATACTTATTACAACCATCGACGTTATGAAGAAGGTCACGTGACTTAATTCGTAATATTAATGCTTTACTATAAGCAAAAGAACGAAGAAAAGAAAGAGGTTTTTCCTGAAACAATGGTATATACCACTATTACTACTGGATCCAGAATATCATCCACTATCACTATCAACTAAAAATATCGCAACTAAATAACTAATACGGACCGCACCACTTATACTATCACTACTAGATTAAGGATACGAACCAAATCTATACTATTACTATTAATTACAAAACGTACAAAGAAAAAAAAAGATTGCCTGTATGGATATTATTATATATCTTTATAAATAGTATATTTACATAGCAGTACATTACACTGTATGGTACACTCCTAAAGTATGATACAATCATGTGTCATGCTACAGGCTGTACTCTTGCAAAGTATGTGATCATGTATCATATTACAAGCTATACTCTTGTAGAGTATATAATAAAGTGACATGCTGCAGATTATACTTTTATGCATGGAGCGGTCTAGAAGCAAGTATTCCAAAGTGGTACGCTCCAGGCGAGGGCTTATAAGCCCTCGCCTGTAATGTATACCTCTGAATGCTTCCTCTTGACAACTATATCTTGACTTACTTTACTACAATACCAATCATCTTTTGATTACTATTCTACTTGCTTTGTTTTACGTAAACAAGTACTTAGATTCTACCAACACTAAGTTCCAAAATTATAAGCCAGTTATGATGTTGGAAAAGGGCAACTAATTTAATTTTAATTGATCATTAATCCATATACTTGGTATTAAATTTAGCTTTAGCTTTTGTTAAAAGAAACAAGGTACTAACTTGGCTATAATCTACAAGACTAACGTAGCTAAGGCTTAACGGTACCTAAAATAACGTATTCATAGCAGTTATATTGCTACTGTATGCTAACCGGAATCCTTATACGACCTATTTATCTCGGCACGAGTACAAAACCCGACAGATAACGACTTTAATCGGCTAAATAAAAGGCTCAAGAAATAAATACAAAACTTGAACCAAAGGATCAATATAATCATAATTAACCTATCTAAGGTCAAGTTCATAATCTTTATAAATAAGTCTTTTATAAACAATACCAGCCAATTTTTACAAATTAGCCTTCTTATAACCCTCGTTTATGAGGATAGGCAGGAGGATTAATTCAGAATCATCGACAGCCTAATTTATTAAACCTCTATTAAATGTAAAAATATCACAGAAAGCGTGTTAACTTTAAAGGTTTACGGTATGATGGCAGGCTTTGATATAGGCATAACACTATAAGATACCCTTAACATCATTACCAAGCAGCTAAAAATTCCTCCTATCTTGGTGGTAATTTGTACCGACTCGAGGAGTTTGTTCGAATACTTTTCAAAACACGGATCCACTAGCGAAAACGCTTGATAATCGACGTAATTATACTCCATAAATCCTACGAAAAGATAGAAATTCAGGAGTTCCGGTAAATTAACGGGAAAAAAAATACTATCGATGCCATGAAAACAGCATCACCAAACAACGCTCCTAAAAGGTTTGTAGATAGCAATAGGCTGACTATATGTATCGAGGGCTACGTTAATAGGCCGCCCAGTAAAATCAAATCACGTAGCAGTGGTTAGGGATATGCTGGCGAAATAAAAAAACTGCCAGAGGACTGACGATAGCGACCTGTTTAAGTGGTACGGCTAAAGTGAAGGTTTACATAGGTCTGTAGCGGAAGAACTACTTAAAGGAATTGATAAACTTCGACCTTGAAACTATAGGGGAATTAAGGTTAAATAGGGTCAAATTTAGGTGCAAATGGATATAATTTAATATAAAAGTCAACTTAAATTAATAGGGGTTTTGTTCATTGATGAGATAATTCGGTAATAATGGGAAAAGATTAGTTAACTATACTAGCGTATGCGTACAAACTAAAAAGCCGTCAATGTTGGAATAATAGCATTTATAGTAGAGTAGGTTAACCTTACTTATAGTAAAGTTAACTATACTGACTGTAATTTAAGTATATTACTTTATATAGATCTATTGTATTAGCTATAAAGCAAGTATAGTATACGCCTACTTCATACTAGTACATGAGCCAAGTAATTGTCTATATAAATTACTGTGCAAACTGGTTAACGGGTTGCCAAACCTAAAACAATACATCTATCATTTGACTACGTAATACTACTTTTACTTCGACCAATCGAATCGACAATATTGCAACGTCTAAAACCCTACCAACAGTCTTATCTAAAATAAAACCCCCTTGCTTACAAATCTCTTTTTTAACGTAATATCAACTTCTTTCTCAATTGTCTATTATATATTAATGGTTTAATCGTGAAAAAAAAACTTACCAACATCTTAAAAAACGCGAATACTACCATAGAACTTTTCATCGACGTCTTGGTTGGGAATATAATAGCTAAAAAAATCAGTCAAATACTCTTTAATAAAAGTCTTGTTAACATCTGTACACTATATGTTTTTATTACTGTATTTGATGAAAATCGGACTAAAGGCTTCAATTGCCTTTATACGTTTCTAACTACTTACTATCTTTAGTGTTTTTACTGGCAAATTAAAGTTCATTTAGGTTGGGTTTGATAATTTGACCAAGGTGATTTGGTAATTCAAAAATGGTATTATAAAGCTATTTTTAACCGAATTATTCGTCGCAATGAAACGATTCTTAATGGTTTTATTCAACGTAACAATCTTTACGTATTTATTAATCTATTCAATGAACGATCTTATGAAGTAAAGGAAAGTATTTATATAAAGTAAAATATTAATATAGGAGGTCAAATTAAAAGCTATTTATTACTGAAATTGTTATTTAACGTAAGTGGTTTTAAATCTAGTAATTTGTAGTAACAGTAATGTCGACTTAACTGTTTACCAATTGTAGAGATCTTAACAACTTAGTAATTGCTTTCTTAATGATTTGAAACTTTCGATGGTTAATCTCAATATTTGTCTTTAAAAGGGTTCAATGAAAATTTCTTTTTATAAACAATAACGATACCGTTGCTACCACTAAACTGCCGTAAAAAACAACGCAATCCAAAAGTCTTCTCTACTTACTACCGTAAAAAACCGATGCAGTCAATAAAAGCCTTTTGCAAAAACCTTTCCTTTACCTTACAATTACATAAAATGTAACCGGAAAGTAGTTTTTTTCACCAAGCTCATTTGTGTTTAACCTAATAAGCACTCATTAATGTTTATAAATCTTTAAACGTTACAACGATTTCAATTCGAATCGGTCGAAATAACAGTAGCATAGCATAGTCAAGTGGTAAATGTATTATTCAAAGTTTGGCAAAACGCTAGCCGGTCTGCACACTACTTTGTATGGCCAATTGCTTAGCCCGTGCCCTAATCTGAATTGGGCACTCCCTATACTTATCTTGCAGTCAGTACAGTTGACTTGGCTGCACTGCACTTGAATGCAATTACAACAGGATGTACTGGTCACATATTCAGTTCATACACATCCGGGATCCGACGTATCCCGGATCCGGTACATACTCCGGATGCTGGCTTGGATCCACATGTGTCTCACATTGAAGTTGGATATCAGTTGAAGTTGGACGTCAGAAACCAACTGAGGTATCATTTTCCCACCGCCGCCGGCAAAGAATTGGGTACAGCCAGAATATAGATGCTGAACGCACCTCTTGACTTGGGTATAAGTAGGGCACCAGACGTGATTTCAGTGATGAAATTAAACTTTCAGGCTTGTGCTAATCAAGAACTTCACATCAAAGGACAAACTCAAAACTGGGAGGGCGGGAGGGGAGAACGGGGGTCGTCACATGAGCAGGCAGTGCGCAAGTCAAAGAAAAGAGCCATAACATAGCTCATGGCCGGCAATGCCATGCTATGGAGTATCTTTTATAGGTGGTAAGGCTATGTTACCCCAGAAGGAAAGATTAGGTGGCTTTTATGCGACCACGCCACGCTATAAAGAAATCGAATTGGGCGCATATTGCTACTATTATGTTGTGCGATATGGTAAGGTTATTCGGCATGGAGTATTTCTAATATTTACCTTTTTAGGTCAATAGCAGGCTGATAAGAGAGAATTATACCACTGCTATATATTGGAATTTGTTACATCATATGAAATATTAGAAGGGTATTGTTACGCCGCACTATGCTATGAGGAACTATGGTACGTGAACACTTGCTACGTCTTGCCATGTTGCAAGGAAATAATGGTTGAAGTTATTATGGAACGCTACGCCATGAGGGCCTTTATACTATGTAGCGGGGTTGTGGCAGCCACGGCCGATACTAGTAAATCTTGATGCCGTGGCGTGGCATGTCATGGCTTTTATCGTCGGTGCAAGTATAGATATACTCTAGGTACGTACGGGGCACACCCAGGCATACAGCCCTTTATGTACTTTGCAGGGCGTGATACGAAGCACGGTATATTAATAGCGCCGATGAGGCGTGAAATTCATCTGACGATATCATGTGACGCAACGACTTTCGTCAGCGTCTTTCCCCCTGGTGCAGATCGTGAACATGCTGTCCTCTCACTCCTGTTCCATACCTGCGTGCACGTGGGGACGTTGCGCTTGCATTCCGCCACACAGGCTCACATATGCCCAGTGCGCTGGTTACGGGTCGAGAGAAACCTTAACTACGACATCCACAAGTGTGGCCGGCGGGGCCTTCGGCACCCAGGTCTCGCTCAGGCCGCGGCACCGGGGCTCGCGCCGTTTTGGGCCCTCGAATGCGACTCGTGAACGAGCGGTTCGTAGTGGTTTTCTCCTCTCTTGTGTGTGGGGGGAGGGGTGGTCGCAGTGATTGGTCGGTTGGCTGTCAGTTCTGGTTTGTCCGAATGGCATGATGTGCGAACGGCCTGGTCGTTCGTGTGCAAGAAGCAACTGCCTAGAGCCACCCCGTTCTTATTTTTTCTCTCGCCTCCGCGGCTGGATCTCGGTTGCGGCGCCACAACAGGAAGACCGTGCGGTTCTGGACCGAGGAGGCAAGGGGCGCTGTTCCACCGCTGCTGCGGCCGCGCCAGCAGTGAGGGCCCCTCCGTCAGAAGAGCACACACCGCCCCCTCGCCGCCGGCGGCAGCGGCAGCGGCCAGGCGGCGGCGTCCGGCACCGCCTGCGCACGCGTCCGGTCCCAGGCGCGGTTGCAGTCCGCGCAGCAGGCGCTCGGGACGCGGTGCTCGCGCCGCTCGCGCCGCGTGCTGGGGGCAGGGCTCGTAGCGGTGGGCGTGCGGGTCGGCGACCACGGCAAGGCCGCAGTGGCTGCCGCAGTAGACGTTGTAGTGGGCGATGCGCACATCTGCGGAGCGTGGGGGTGTGTGCGTTGGTGGGTGAGCGAGCGAGTGAGTGCGTGAGTGTCCCCCCAGGATATCATGACAGCTACCAAGCTTTGCGATGTGCGTGCACGGCATTGGCACATTGGCACATTGGCACAGCGTGGCAAGCGCAGAAATAGAGGGTCGCGCCAAGACACCTGGGCCAGCCCTGTGGAGCCTCATCAAGCTTGGACCTCAAGGATGCTTCACGCAAATGCTATAGGTAAGGCTGATGCCAAGGTGATAGCTCGAGGTGCTGTACTACGTACGTACTACGTTGGTAGACAGACGTTGACGTTGTTTCATGATCCCAAGAATCCCCAGTCCCATGTATTTCTTCGTGTCCATCCACCACTGACCGCTCGCAAAGTGGACCACCGGAACTGGGCCCGGCCTCCAGAAAGACAAGCTCCAAATGAGCAAGCATCCGAGGCCGGATCCGCAGCCGGAGACGTCTCTTTTGCTCTTTTGAGAGTCAAGACCGACCTGACGTCTGTTTTCCGTTGGAAGTGTTGCGACAAGACCGGCAGCGGACAACAGGCCTGGTGGCCATCTACTGCAAACAAGGCCTGCTAAGCTTCTCTTTGCTGGTCCACGATGGCGGCCGAGGCGAAACGCCTTCGATCTCGTGGCACTGCAGCCTTCAGCATGGTGGGGGCGATCGCTGCTCCAGATCTATACAGTACATGCTCGATTTTACATTTAAGGTTGGAGTTGTGTGGGCCTGCTGCGGGCTAGGCGGGGTTTGGGCAGTGTCCGGACTCGGGACTCGCTTGCAATGCCGAAACCAAGAGAGCGGAGAGCGGAAGCTAGGTGGATGGGCGAATTGCGCGCCGGATGCTTCTCCAGGATGCGAGGCTGGCAGAAAGCCAAGGCACAGCCTCGCGTCTGTAGACAGGGCAGGCCGTCGGCGGAATGGACCAGAGACGGAGGTGGGTGACAGACGGGATGACTGACATCCGGGCAGCCAGGCTTATGCAAAGTAGGCTTATCAGTGGTGACACGTCGGCTTGTCGGGCGACCGGGCTGCTGTCAGTCCGGGTTGGCGAGAGTGTATGAACCGAGAGGTTAGAGTTTGGAAGTGGGTATGCGACAGCTGTTGCAGGCGGGTATTGCAGGCGGGTATTGCAGGCGCGCAATGCGCCGTTCTAGGCTTCGGCTTCGGTACCATCAGAAGGCATGGAGCCCCATTGACGCTACAGCTGTAGTGGCTGTAGTGGCTGTAGTGGCACGCGCCCTAGCAGCAAGGCAGACTAGACCGCCGCAAGTGTCCGGTCGTCCACTGCCACTCAAACGAGACGCGTCAAGGGCGCCGAAAGCACGCCGGAAGTCCCCGGCTTAGGTGCAGTGTCGAGCGTCCAAAGTGTGCTACGGGTACTGTACAGCAAGTAAGTACACTATCAGCCACAACCCCACAACCTTGATGTGCACTATGCGTCGAGTATACTATTACCGTCTCATTTCTCCGTCAACCAATCCATCCACCCAAACATCACCTCAAAACCGCCGCCTCCCCGCGTTTCACCCGCTTCCTGTAAACTGTCCAACCTACCAAGTCCCTACCAATCTGGCCATTCTCGCCTCGACCCGCGACATCCTTCCCGTCCACATGCTTCTTCTCCTTGGCAGGCCAAGCCGTCTTCCCATCTTGTCCTGCCGTGGCACATGCCACCACCCACCCTCTTGGACGTCATATCATTCGACTCTCCTGGCCCATCACGTCGCTGCCGACAGTTGTCTACAGTCACTCGTGTGCTACGTGCTGATGCTCGGGGTCGCTGTGGTGGCAACAGTCCTCGCAGTGCCGCCGCTCCCGGCGCGACTCACCACCACCCCATCCTCCGACAGTATTCCTGCTCGATAGCGCCGAAGCCTCGTGGTCCACAGTGGCTGAGCACGCAGGCAAGCCATCGACGCATTCGCCTGTCTTTCGTCGCCTTCACGTCCGGGCACTGCGCCTGCTCCGTCGGAATCGGAGCTGTGTCGCCTTTTCCATGGTTCGGAAGCTGGCACCACACGACATAGCACCCGAGATCTACGTCTCCATCACATCCTTCCAGACGCCCGACCCTGATCAACACATCACATCACGACCCCGATTCCGACCACGTCCTCGACCTCCTCACCACGGGCACGACGAGGCCGTGTCCATCGCGAGCTCGCTGTGCGCATCATCGCAGACCAAATGCTTGCCCGAGCCAGCTCCAACGACGCCTCACTCGCCCACGAAGACCAGCCCACCTCCCGCTCTTTTCTCTCCCGCTTCGCACTCCCTATCCGGTCCAGGAGCGCCCGCAACCTCGTCGACTTCCACATCCGCCCCGCCGAGCCTCATCGCAAATACAATGCGGGCGACTCGGTCCGGGGCGCTGTCCACCTGTCCGTTGTGAAGCCCATCCGGGTCACGCATCTGACCGTTGCATTGCGTGGCTTTGTACGCGTCTTCAAAAACCCCAATGCCGCCAACGAACCCATGACCGTCGACAGTGCATCTGAAGGCGTGTCCCAGTTCAGGTTTCTCGGCAACGGCTCTGCTTCATTATTTCGCGACGAGCAAGTCCTTTGCGCCGATGGGAAGTTGGAAGCGGGCAAGTATCAGTTCAACTTTGAACTTTTGTTTCCGCACGACGGTCTGCCTAGTAGCATAGAGGTAAGCATGGCCCTCTTCGCTTGTGCATGGACAACATGCACTACCCAGCCGCGGCCGTTCGTCGTGTGCCTGTCACTGAACAAGTATAGTTTGAGCGAGGAACGATATCATACACCATCACTGCCACCCTGACGAGGCCAACCGCAATCAACGCGACCACAAGCTGTGAAAGAAACGTCGAATTAGTCGAGCAAGTCGATGTGGGCGCTCTGCCACTGCCCCGTGTCCGAACAATCTACCTCGAGCCGATCTCCAGGAAAGCCAAGAAGAAGCGGGCACCCGGCTCAGTCCTCTCCGACAGGCGAATCAGTGCTTCCGATTACACAGGCGACACCGCGTCTGACCTCGACTCCACACGCTTCATTGAGACATCAACGGATGGATCCCAAGGCACCGACGAAAATGGCCAAGACTCGCAGCAGAACCCGAGGAGTCCTGTCCACAGTGATTTACGGAGCGAAGTGAGTGCAGATAGCGCTGCAAGTGGCAGTACAGGCTCAAGGGGCGCCAGTAGGAATCAAGTAGGGGGTATCGGGACCATCCAGACGCTTGGAGGCACAAAGTCCCCAGGAAAGAGAACCATTGCGACCACGATTGAGCTAGTGAAAGGCGGCTGCCTGCCCGGCGACACCATATCGGTCAAGGTGAACGTGCAGCATACTAAGTCCATCAGGAGCATGCATGGAGTTATTGTTACCTTCTATCGACAGGGACGCGTGGATTCGGCGCCCCCGGCGTCACTCTTCAAAAACCTGTCGAAAGAGGAGAGGCGCAAACTGGAGGAGGAGGAATACTATCCCAAGTCGAAGACAGGCTTGGGTGGACTGTCCTTAACATCCGCAGGAACCTGTAGTGTTTTTCGGAAGGATCTTTCCCAGGCGATCAGTCCGCTCATTGTAGACCCAGTCGATTTTACAGCATCTGTTACCACGTCAGTTCGAGTGCCTGAGGGCGCATTTCCTTCCATCAGGGGAGTCCCCGGGGAGATGATCAGCTTCAAATATCGGTTGGAAGTGATCGTGGATCTGGGTGGAAAGCTTTCCAATGCTATTCAAATTGGGCAGACCTCCAGGGTCGCGGCAGGTGCTGGTGCTCTGTCCGCGTCGCGGGATATAACTGCGGGTGTCACAGCCCTTGATGGCAGTTTGATCAACACCGATGGTCTCAAGCGCGAGAAAGGGGTCATTTTCGACTCCTTCGAGGTCGTCGTTGGGACGACAGACAGCGCTAGGCGAGGCAAGGCAGTGGCACAAAACATGGAAGACGGTACACCGCCCATGGCCTACGAAGGGATTGATTCAACGTGGCCAGGAGGATGGGAGGATGAGAGTCACGCCGCCCAAGATATTTACGCACCATCCGATTATCCGCCATATCCGGCGGTGCCTGCACAACAACAATATCCTCCATGGAATGGAGCATTCCACGGCGCCACACCATCCTCACACCAACACGCGCCTTCCTACATACCACCACCAGAGCTACCCGACGAGAGCAGACTTCCAGAGAAGGAAAGGATACGCAGAGCGGAGCAGAGGCTACTTCCCAGCCAACCTGATGCTTCGGCACCAGCATCGCCATGCGAATTCTCCCGCGCGATAGACCATGACCGCGCAGGCCCATCCATCCCACCACCACCGTCTGGACCTCCTCCGCCAGTACCGCAAGCGACCGCACCAACGTTGGACGATCTTGCCGCTAGTCGGTCCGTGCACGAGGGCACCAGCAAAGATGACAAACAAGAGCTCGAACGACAACGGCTTTTAGCCGAAGCTAGTGCACCACCCGAGTTTCCCGAGGACTACGGCGCGGATGCGGCGGCAGCTGGGCCGAGTGCACCGCCTCCTTCGCTGCCGCTGTCGACAGTGAACGGGGCTGGGGCTGAGCCGTCTGCGCCGATCCTCACGGAAGAGGATGAATATGGCCACCGGTTCGCGTATGGCCATGTGCCATCGGAGCAGTTGCCTGCGTATCAGCGGTGATGACGACCCGGCCGTGGTCTGATGGATTCATCTGTGTGGCGGCAGGTAAAGGCTACGCATCTAATACATAGTGTTGCACATAGACTCATGTCCTTTTACATGATAGTCAGACATATTAATGAGCAGCGTGTATGTAGTAATATAGGAACCACAGGACATCATACTGAACAGGACGGGGCAGCCCAATGAGGAGCGACTCGAGATGACAGTACGTGATATTGCAGACCAGGCCCTGGTGTCGCAAGCAATTCTTCCGCGACGTGAACAACTGCCATGCGGTCGGTGCTTGGTCCACAGTCGGTGATGAAGTAAGTAGGTAGTCACGACAAGGGGCGGGCGATCAAGCCCACCACTCTCTCCGCTCGCCCGGCACCGCCATCTTCCCTCGAGCTATGTACAGTGCATGAAACACAGATTCCTGACCCACCCCTTGCACTATTCGCCCCTGACGGGGCAACGCCTGGGCGCGAAAAAGGAAGGGCCGGTGGGGGGGGGGGGTGTTGTCGACATGTCGGCCCCCCCTGGCGGACTGGCTCTCTTGGCCTGGAGGAAGGCGGTGGTGCTGGTGCTGCTGCTGCTGGTGCTGCTGCTGCTGCTGCTGCTGCTGCTGCTGCTGCTGCTGCCAGCGGGGCAGCATGCTGGTGAGACGTTTAGGTTGGGCCGAAGTAGTATGTCACGTACGGCATCATTGTGGCTGTCGTTGAGCGCGCGCGAGGAAACAAAGAGAGAGAGAGAGTGTGTGTGTGTGTATGTGTGTGACGTAGCGCTTGTTCCTGTCGTTTCAGGCCTGGCCACCAAGGGTAGGTGCGGTGCATTGATGATGCTATGTCTCGCCACTCGAGGTGCCCAATGGGAACGAGTCTAGTGCGCCTGGCTTGTCATCCTATAGTACGAAAGCCAAATAAGCCCCGCCAAGGGCCCAAGGCTGATGATCGTCGTCAGCCTTGGGCCTCCGAGGCTGGTGATATGGGTCCTAGAGTAAATAGCATTTCTGGTCTGGGAGGCATATGCTATCACTAGTATATCTGCTATATATATATATATATACAGTAATCAATTACTTCTCTGGGGGAATGGTTTTTCATGTGCGAGTCGTTGATAGCCAGTTTCTCATTGAGAAGTAAGTATCTTGTCCAGGAGTCCCTTGTCAAGGAATATCTCATTCTTACCCGGAAGTCTTCTGTTCCAGTCTGGCCAGGCTTCATTCAGTAGAGCAGTCTTTTGGTAAAATGAACTCTTGTCCAAGTCAAATAGTCGGTCATTGAGTACTCTCCTGATGAACAGTTCCTTGTCGAACGCGTTGGCGATCTCTTTGGTCGACTAGTCTCTCAGATGGTCTCGTCCGAATCCGATGGGCCTCTTGTGCGGTTTCCGAATCATCCCTGATTTCTAAATTCTCGGTCTGACACAGCAGCAGGTGCAACAGAATTGTGAAAAGTTTTCTTGAAAGGTATCGAAATTCAAGTATCTAAGTATCTAATAGACGACTGAGCCTTTTGTTTATAGCAGTCTCTTCTATTAGTCTAATATCGACAAGGATTTAGATTGTTACTAAGGATTAGCGTGACGATTAGTTCAACAGTTAAATATAACCAGTTATTTCTTGCATTTAAAAATCATTCAAATGATTTTTAAAAAATCGCTGATAAATAAATAACTAATATTCATGTTCTTTAATAGCCCAGATATACCTATTGCTTTCAACATACACCCTAAAAGGTACTATTGAGGCGGCTTAACGAAAAATCCTTAGGAAGAAAGAAATCATCAAGTAGAAAAAAAGTGGAGTAAAAAATACCGGTTAATCCAATTGAAACCAATAATATTGGCAAAACAAAGTAAAAAGAACTTTTCTTAGTTACTTTCTATTTATAATGAAGATATTATTGGAATAATAGTTTATTATAGTTCAGCAAAGTTGACTGTATTGATTCAAGTCTTTTGCAGTGAAGTGCCCAATTTAATGTGGGGCATGGGCCAAACAGTTGCCAATATAAAAACTAGTATGCAGACTGGCTAACAGTCTGCCAAACTTAAAATAACATATCATCACTTTCAATGTAATACACCAGTTACTTCAACCAGAGATTCGAATCAACTACATTGTAAAAATAAAGACCTACTAACACTGATTAATGCTTATTAAGATAAGTACAGATGAGTTGAGTAAAAGAAACTACTTTCCGGTTATGCTTTGCAATTGCGTAAGGTTGTCACAGGTTTGTGCCTTATTATGTAGCATTGAAACTGGTCCGAAGCATGTATATAGTAAAAACGAATCAGCTATATAGTTACTCATTCTATGCTCCTACTCTCTCTTTTTCATTAATTCAAAAATAGTATTTTTGCACAAAACCATCCCATATCCAATTATATTAACCTTTCACATTTCAATCAATCCCTTTCATTACGTTCAATTTACGTCATCATATTGACCTCATCGGATTTAGGTTTTGTTTTTCATTGCTTTTCCCCAGCTTATATGTAGCGGCTACATCATATCATGTCTGATAATAACACCAAATCTTCTACTAAAATCATAAAGCTAAAAGGTAGTACTAACTTCAATAGGTAACAAATCTATATCAAGTGTAAACTTTATAATAGCGAACTCAATGTTTACTATTAGCTTTATGTTATTTACTATTCTTCTAACATTAGACATTAAAAAATATTTTTTCCGTATATCAGGAACGTAATCAAGGTACTTCGCATAGAATTGTTCCCGGTTATTGCAAACGTCGAAAGAAAAATTAGTTAACTTGAATAATATAAACATTTGGAAACCGAATCAAAATTGAAAAACTGACTAACGTGTAACAAATTTCAGTTCTCACACTAATGAAATATCCTTCCAATATAACCCGTTTTTAAAAGTAACGCGTTTTAAACGTAAAAAATATATCATAACCCAAAAAATGAAGGTTTTACTGGTATTTAATAACTTGAATTCAACGTTTAACTAGTCTTTCAATCGTATAACCTGGAAAACGACGTATATATCATTAGTAGTTTTCGTCTGATAATGTAATAGAACCTTTATCCTACGACTTCAAACCTTCCTAACCTGTTTCCGAGAAAAACCATCTTATGAATATAAGTATTAACCTAATAATAGCATCAAATTGAAAATAACGTTGAGATTGGCAAAAGGTTGATTGTTATAAGAATTTCGGAAAACGTGGCAATTAGGTTGGAGATTATTCTAATAGAACTTCGATAAACTGGCTCGTAAACGACTCTCAGTTAAGATTAAAATCGGCCATTATAAAACGGTCTATATATGAATACCTGTAATTATAAATATTCAAACATTTAACGCTTTAAATAAGTTAATAGAATTAAATAAAAATAATCAAGGTATTTATTGGTAGGCTTTTATCGTTGCAACGTAGTTGATTCGAATCACTGTGGTCGAAGTAACTGGTACTGCGTTGATATTGTTGGTTAATGTGTGTAAGTTCTAAGTTTGGCAGACCGCTAGCCAATCTGCACACTAATTTGTATAGCCAAACGCTTTGGCCTGTACCCCACTTTGAAGTAGGCACCTACTGCACTGCACTTGCAGTATAGTATATTAAAATCCCACAAACTGCAGTCAATTTACAGTACGTATAATCAACCTTATTGCAAGTAAAGTTGACTTAACTGTACTGCACTTGACTGCTATTCCAACATTGGTGGCTTTTTGTTTTATGCCTGTATACCAGCGTGGCTTGCCATCAATTAGTGGTAACCTTTGAAATCCCTCCTTAATTTGTAAGCTAACAACAAGCTAGACCCCTATCAATTCCGATTAATCTTTACTAAAAATAAACTTAATTACGGCCTTTTCGCTTTACCCCTCCGAGACCTTCGTTTCTCAATTCCCGTGTATAGATCTTTCGATATAGATCTACGTAAGTCAAATCAGGTATGCCACCACTTGCGTACCTTTTGCCAGTAGTTTAAACTACTACTATCGTTACCATTGTTATCGTTATCATTGCCTTAGCGGTCTTTTAATTTACCAAGGTAACCTTATTCCTTTACGTCACGTGCTGGGCAATCCACGTATCCCTCGATTCATATAATTAGTATATTATTATTTACAAACCCTTCTAAAGCGTTATTAGGCGTAGCCCTAGTTATGGTATCGGTAAGGTTATATTTACCATTAATTTACCATAACTTATCGATTTTCCGAACTTCGGATACTTCTTTCAACGTTATCACGTTTATTATTAGGCGTTTTTTATTAATCGTACCTAGTTTTAATAGGTATTCGTAAAAGCTTCGGGAGTCGGTATACA
Source organism: Anisogramma anomala (assembly GCA_038502455.1). Classification (NCBI taxonomy): domain Eukaryota; kingdom Fungi; phylum Ascomycota; class Sordariomycetes; order Diaporthales; family Gnomoniaceae; genus Anisogramma; species Anisogramma anomala. Next base: position 31,243,839 of record JASMMZ010000004.1, read on the forward strand.
CTACCATAGGTATTAACAGTAAACCCAATTATTAAGTAACGGTCCTTAATATACCGTTAATTATTATACCGATATCAAATCTTACTATTATACCGTAAACTTTCGAAGCTAATAGACTCCGGGTTATATATTTATATTTAACAAATATCCAGTATGTAAGGTTTCCAGTAATCGTAAATTACCCTTTCGACTTTTCCTTATTAATAAACATTATTAAAGAGCTTATTTACGATAAAAAGTTAGTATTATGAACAAATAACCCGTTCCTAAAGATTATTAACTTCGCTTTCATTAAATTTATAAACCCATGTTAATTCCTTTTTCTTCCCAATCCATTTGTTATTAAATCCGTTTATTTAACACGTCAAATTTTTCGTCTTATAGGTTTTATATATATATTATGATAAAAAGGTTGTATAATTCTTTCGATTAATATAACGTAACGATATAAACCGTATAAGCCCTTTACTTCAGGTATTTTTATACCCTTGCCTTATTAATTCTATCGAAAATTATTAGGTTCGTAACTTACTCCCTTTAACATAAGCTAATATAAATATCGTTTTTAACTTTAATACCATGGATACAAAGTAATGATCCGTTAAAGTTAATTTATAGATCCTTAATTAACGTTTTAACTGTCTCGCCATTTTAAAGGCCTGGTTTTTCGATAACACATTATTTCGCTGTTATAAACCTAAAATCTCTGAAGAAAAAAGTATCGTTAATTTTCATATATACGATATTAAAGTCTTTTCCCTTAAAAATTAACAGGTATAGGTTAAATATTAAAATGGTTATACTGAAATTATTTTAAAATCATATTTAATACGTTAAAAACTAGTAAACGTTTACTTTAACTAATCTATATAAAGGCTTAATAGAAAATATTATGGTATTAACTGTAAATTTATCCTTTAGATTTTATAGTAGTTTTATTGTATAATCCGCTGAAGATCGGTGGCAAATTACGAATACATTTACGTAAAGTCCCGGCTATCAAGTGTAAATTTACGTTTTACGTTAGCAGTTAAATCAATAGTAATAACAACGATTAAAAGTTAGTTAATATTTTAAATTATAAGCGATTAAGTAAGGATCCAGTCCTTACCTTTATCATTATATTCCTAAACAATTAACCGTAACCTTTCGTACTGCCAGTGCGTAGTTTTACCTTCAACCTCGTGAATTGTTTTCGACCTAAAAAAATTAATATTTTACCCTTTAAATTACGTTAATCATATAAATTATACAACCCCCTGCAATAAATAATCGTTAATTTCTACTAAATCACTTTCCTTACCTGGTTCACCTAATATATTAATAATGCTTTCGATACGTAATTTAAAGGTAAGGTTTCCGTTAAACTTTTTCTTTTAAAATATTTACGCTGTTATATATACCCTGTTCAGCTTTAAATTTCTATCTTCCTTCTTTTTAGTATATATCCTCATTCTAAGTGGTTTTTAAGGCCGTCGACGTTTTTTTAACTTATTAATAGTTGACTCAGAGGGATTATATTAGATAATTCGCTCGGCTTAGGGGTTATCGACGTTAGGATCTTGATTAAGCTTAAAATATTTTTAGTAGGACTTAACCTATATAATTCCAAAAGTTACAAAGTCGTTAGTAATTTTAAGTACCACGTTTCAATTGATAATTCTTAATATCTTATACAGCCCATCTTATTTGACTAACTTACGCTACGTGAGGACTTTATTTTAAAAGGGAAATAAAAGTATATTTATCATTAAATATTCGTTCTTAGTGTTAAAGGTATTATTAACTTGGCAGCGTGCCGATTCCTTCCTTAGTTCTTTTAATGCTTTACTATATGTTATAATACGCTTTTAGCTCAATAAATGTGGCGATTCGGTTATTATACGTAGATAAACTTGAAATGTTAATAACGTGAATATAAATTCATTACCGCTAATAATATCGTTAAAACATTTTACTGCTATTTAAAACCGTAACTTTTAATTTATAAAACTTCTGATTTATAGTATATAAATATTATAAACCTTTTGTAACAAGGCGTATATCCTTTCGACCTTACCAATAGCCTAGTAATTTTTTACGAAAGCCTATTTATAATTAATCCCTATTAAATTTATATTAACTTAAAACTTTATTGTAATAAATTTGGTATCGGTATCGTAAACTAATACATCTAATAGGTTAAGGTACGTATTGATTTATAAATTATATAATACTTTTTATATTATCTTTTTCGTAATAGTTTTGAGGAACTTAACGTTGTAAAAAGCCGTAATAAAATTTATAACGTATAATACTAACTTATCGTTTGAACAAAATACGTTTACGAAAACTTTTAAGTTAAAATTTCAATTTTCTTTGAACGTAAATTTAAACTTCAAAAAGGCTTCTCAATGTATTTAATAGTAATAATAAAAAAGTCTAATTACCTTTCATACTAATAAATCAATATCTTTACAACCAATTGCCTTTAAACCCTTATAAAGCCTATCAATTATCGATTAATTAAACCTACGATATAATTGATGAAATTCTGCCTCCATTATATTTAACACCACTATTTTTGGTTTTCAAGGGTAAAATTAAAGGAATTTTCATTTAAAGTTAAGTAAAAACCTTTCACTGACCTAAATATAAATAAATTTATTAGTTTCAATATTAACATTAATGTCGAAGTTTTTTATATTTTGAAAGTAAAGGAGAAAGAAGGTAGGGAATTTTAAAATATGGAAAATAATTGGGTTAATAATAGTCTTTACTGTTGTTAATCCTAATAAAAGAGATTTTTTTAAGGCTGAAATTAACTTAAGCTCTATTAAGGTCCGTAAAAATAGGTTTCGTAATAATATTCATATCCCTTTGTAACGCGACGTATTTCGAATAGCCTTCAGTTAAATACTGTGTTACCCTTATATCCAGCATAATCCTTTAAAAGACTTATTTCACGTACCGGTTTTGAATAGTAAAAAAGTATATAAGGTTATGTTTTTTATAGTTATAACGACGGTAAGGGTCTTTACCTATAAGGCGGTATAAAAAGGCGTAATCAGCTAGTTATTACGTAGCTTTCGGAATAATATTGGTATTAGTAGTTTTATACTAACCGATAACCTACGGTTTATTTTCATTTTTATTATTTTTACTTTTTCCGAATTATAAAATTAATTTAATTCAATCCTAATTGAAAGTAAAAGAAATTAAATATAATATATCACCTATTTTACTTCGTATTCGGCGACAGTATAACTTATTAATTAACAGCCTCATTTACTAAAAATTTTCTTACTTAAAAACTTTAAAAAAGAGAAGTATCATTTTCCATAGGTAAAAGTTCGGATCTTTCGTTAGCCGTAGTAACTAAACCGTTCGTATCGTTGATTAATATAATACGAATTAAAAGGGTATTTTTCGTTACTGAATTCTAGAGTTTAAAAGTATATACTAGTCGAACCGGAAATTCGAATAATTACGGTTGTTAGCGAGGAACGTAATTAGTTAAAAAACCCTTCTCGGGTGATATTAGGGCATTATATGGTGTATTTGAACTTTCTATAACCCGTAACTACTTGCCGAACTTATTATCATAAAGTGCCTTCGCCAAATCTTACGTTTCCCTTTACCTATTAATAAAGAATTAATCTATTAAACATTCAGTTTAAAAGATTTATTTTACTTTTCGCTTTTTCTCTTATAATCAAATATGTAAAACCACTTAATAACATTTTAATCCGTATAATATTAGGTAAACTTAATATCGTATTCGAAATAGCTTTTTAAGTTATCGTAAATTTCGCGGAAAAGGGTATAATTCGTTAGGTATCAGAGGTAATAGTCCTTAGTTTAGCCGGTAAGGATATTAGGAAATAACGAGTGAAATCATTATAACTTAATTTTGATTTGTCGACAAATGTTGAAAAATGGGCATAATTTAACGTCGAAGAGGTTATACAGCTTACCATTATATTTCCCCCCTTTACAAATTTTAACAAACGTTATAATTTCTGTACAATCCGTATCTTTTATACGGACGTGTCGAAGGGTGAATATAATGTATTAGTCGTATAAACCCTTTATATCTTTCAGTTAGGAAAAAGATTAAAGTAACTATTGATATGAGTAATCGGTATAGTTACCTTTAATCGAATTCAAAAAGAAAAAAATTAATAATCGTACCCATAATAGGCTCGCATATAAAGCCGATCCTTTTTTAATTTAGTTATTAAAATTAAATGTATTAAAATGATTATGGGAAATAAGCCTAGGTTTTTTTATTACGGAAAACTTAACGATAATCCTTTTGGTATTAAGGGGTTAAACAAGATTTTTATTTAATTAATCAAAAAAATTCAAGGTTTATAATATATTAATCCATTAATTTCTTATGTTTACTTATTTAAACTTAGGTAAGTTCTTACGAACGTGTATATAGGCATTAAGGGTTGTTATTACTAGTAATCCCTTTTCCTCTATCTTTTTAGATTTACTATCGGTTTTTATTTATAATGTACTCGAAAAGTACTTCGATAAGAATACCGGTTTTACTAACCTTTAAAAGTAGTAAAATCCATCGTTTATATAGATCGGCTTTTAAATTTAATTTTACCTATTTTTCGTTTTCTTCTCTATATAATAAAAGTCTCATTCCTCAAAAACTCGATATAATCGAAAAAAACTTTAATATTTATATTCTAATCGTTATGGTCGTCGTTCATAATGAAATAGCTGACATAATTAGTAATGTCTTTTAGGGTAAAGATTTTAATAGTATCGGTAAACCAAAGTTTTTCGTCGTAATATTTTTCGAAAGTACTATTAAAAATTCTTATTACGTCTTTTTTAATAGGATTGGTAATAGTTTTAAATTAATCGTTAACTAAAGTCATTTTAACGTTTTAACTAATAAAAGGATTAATAGTTAACTTAATAATTTGAGGTCATAAAAACTTAATGATTCGTAAGAGTATAAGGTTAGCGTTTCAATATAAAGTCGCGCGATGTAGATTTTTAACGCGACTGAATACTTTCGCTTAAAACAACGAACTTAACGATTAAAATGGTATAAAAAGAAAAAAATTAAAGTAAGGCAAAGGTTTGGTATAAAAAGTAAGATTGGAGGTCGTTATTGGTATAAGTTATTTAACGTAAGAACTTAGCCTTTTTTTTATAATAGTGATACCCATAATAATACTATTTTCATCGTTTAATAACTTGCCGGCTTAAAGACTTTTAAGCAGTCAATTTCAACGCTTTTTTTAAGACTAGTCTAACAAAGATTTTTTAGTATTTTCGATAATAGCAATATCGTTATCACTCTTAAGTACCTATAAACAATAGACGCAGTTAAAACTCTTCCTTTTAGTTACCTATAAATAGCAGATATAACCTCGGGGCCTTTCGCAAAAATTTTCTCTCTACTTTACGCAATTGCAAAGCGTAACCGGAAAGTAATTTCTTCCTTTACTTAGCCAATATGTACTTAACCTAATAAACACTGATCTGTGTTGGTAGGCCTTTATTGTTGCAATGTAGTCGATTTAAATCACTGGGGTCGAAATAACTGGTACTGCGTTGATATTGTTGGTTGATATGTGTAAGTTCTAAGTTTGGTAGAACGCTAGCCGGTTTGCACACTAATTTGTATGGCTAAACGCTTTAGCTTGTGCCCTACTTCAAAGTGAACACCTACTATACTACATTTATAGTGCAATATATTTAAATCCCACAAACTACAGTCAATTTACAGTACGTATAATCAACCTTACTGCAAGTAAATTTGACTTGACTGTATTTTACTTGACTGATATTTCAGCATTAGCGGCTTTTTGTTTTTTGCCTGTATGCCAGCGTGGCTTACCATGAATTGATAGCAACCTTTGAAATCCATCCTCAACCCGTAAGCCAATAATGAACTAGACCCCTATCAATTCCGATCAATCTATATTGAAAATAACCTTAATTACAGCCCTTTTACTTTACCACTCAGAAACCTTCGTTTTTCAATTCCCGTATACAGTTCTTTCGTTTTAAACCTACGTAATTCAAGTTAGTTATACCATCATTTACATACCTTTTGCCAATAATTTAAATTACTACTATCGTAACCATTACTATCGTTATCAATACCCTAACGGTTTTTCAATTTACTAAGGTAACCTTATTCCTTTACATCACGTGCTGGACGGCAATCCACATATCCCTAGATTTTTATAGTCAGCGTATTACTGTTTACAAATTTTTTAAGCCGTTATTAGGCGTAGCCTTAGTTATAATATCGGTAAGGTTATCTTTTCCGTTAATTAACCGGAACTTATCGATTTCCCGAACTTCTTATGTTTCCTTTCATTTTATTACATTTATTATTAGGCGTTTTTCATTAGTCGTACCTAGTTTTAATAGGTATTTATGAAATTTTCGGAAATAGGAATATACTACTATAGGTATTAGTAACAAAACTAATTATTTTGTTACGATCCTTAATATAACGTAAATGATTATACCGATATTAAAGCCTACTATTATACTGCAAACTTCCGAAACTAATACATTTCGGATTATATACTTATATTTAATAAATGTCTAGTAAAAAAAGTTTCTGGTAATTGTAAATTGCCCCTTGAACTTATCTTTATTAACATGTATTATTGAAAAAATCAATTACGATATAAAACTAATATTATTAACAAATAATTCTTTCGTAAAGATTATTAGCTTTGCCTTCGTTAAATTTACAAAAACCACATTAATTCCTTGTTCTACATAATCCATTTGTTACTAAATCCGCTTATTTAACTTATTGAAATTTTCGTCTTACGGGTTTTATACATATATCGTAATAAAAATGTCATACGATATCTTCAGTTAACATAATGTAACGATAAAAACCGTATTAGACCTTTATTTTAGGTATATTTATACCTTTACTTTGTTAGCCTTGTTGATGATAATTAGGTTTTCAACTTACCCCTTGTAACGTAGGCTAATATAAGTTTTGTTTCTAGTTTTAATATTATAAATATGGAGTAATGATTTGTTAAAATTAGGTTACATACTTTTAACCAACGTTTCAATTAGCTTATATCTTTTAAGGTTTAGTTTTTCTATAATACGTTATTTCGCCGTTATAAACCTAATATCTCCAAGGAAAAGGGTATTATTAATTTGAATATCTACGATATTAAATTCTTCATCCTTTATAATTAATAAGTATGGATGAAATATAAAAATCTTTATACCTAACATATTGCTAAAGTGTATTTAAGGTATTATAATTTATGAATGTTTACTTCTGCTAATAAGTATAAAGGTTTAATGTAATAGATTATCGTATTAACCGTAAACTTATCCCTTCGGTTTTATAATGGTTTTAATAGTATAATTCGTTAAAAATCCGTAGCAGATTACGTATACGTTTAAGTAATATTCTGACTATTGAATGTAAATTGACCTTTTCTATTGACAATTAAATTAGCAATAATAATAACGATTGAACGTTAGCTAATTTTTTAAATTATAGGCGATTAAGTATGGATTTAATCCTTACTTTTATTATTATATATTTAAACGATTAACCGTAGCTTTTCGTATAGCCAGTCTGTAATCTTATCCTTAACCTTGTAAACTATCCTCGACTTAAAAATAATAATATATTTGTTGGAATAGCAGTCAAGTGCAGTACAGTCAAGTCAACTTTACTTGCAGTAAGGTTGATTGTACGTACTGTAAATTGACTGCAGTTTGCTGGATTGCACTGCAAGTGCAGTGCAGTAGGTACTCACTTCAAAGTGGGGTACAAGCCAAAGCGTTCGGCTATACAAATTAGTGTACAGACCGGCTAGTGGTCTGCCAAACTTAGAACTTACACAGATGTACCAACAATATCAGCGCAGCACCAGTTACTTCGACTACAGTGATTCGAATCAACTACGTTGCAACAACAAATGCCTACCAACAATCCTACCTTTCAATTATCATTGATAATATAAATTATATAACCCCCCGTAATAAAATACAGTTAATTTTCATTTAATTACTTTACTTAAAGGGTTCACCTAATATATTAATAATGTTTTCGATACGTAATTTCAAGGTAATTTCTCCGTTAAACGGTTTCTTTTGAGATATTTACGCCGTTGTATATACCCTTATAAGCTTTAAATTCCTATCTTCCTCATTTTTAGTATATATCCTCCTTTTAAGTAGTTTTTAACGCCGTGAACGTTTTATTAACTTATTAATAGTCGACTCGAAAGTATTGTATTAGTTAATTTTATCAGCTCGGGGGTTATTGATGTTAGGATCTTTATTAAACTTAAAAGGTTTTTGGTACGGTATAACTTATGTAATTTCAAAAGTTACGAAGCTGTTAATAATTTTAACTATTAAATTTAAGTTAGTATTATTTAATGTCTTATATAGCCTATACTATTCGCCTATCTTACGTTACATAAAGACTTTACTTTTAAAGAGAAGTAAAAGCACATTGATTATTTAATGTTTGTTCCTGGTTATAAAGGCATTATTAACCTGGTGGTGTACCGATTTTTTCCTTAGTTCCTTGAAAGCTTTACTTTATGTTATATTTAGCTTTTAGGTATTTAACAAGGTACGACTCGACCATTATACGTAGGTAAACTTTAAATATTAATAACGTCAATATAAATCTGTTAAAGCTAATGATATCGTCAAAACCTTTTAATATATAATATTTCCGATTTATAATATAAAAATATTATAAAACCTTTTTAAAAAAGTGTATGCTCTTTCGACCTTACTAATACCTTAGTAAACTTTAAAATAAACTCATTTATATTAAACCCCTATTAACTTTATATTAACTTAAAATTCAATTATAATAAAGTTAATACCGATATCGTAAAATAACACGTTTTATAGGTTAAGGTACGTATTAATTTACCAAGTACGTAATGCTCTTTATATTTTTCTCGCCCTAATAGTTTTGAAAAACTTAACGTCGTAAAAAGCAGTGGTAAAGTTTATAACGTATAATACTAACTTATTGTTTAGTTAAAATATATATACGAAAACTTTCGAGTTAAAGTTTCAATTTTCCTTTAACATAAATTGAAACCTTATGAAAGCTTGGAAATGTATTTGGCAATGGTAATAAAGGCGTTTAACTACCTTTGATATTGATAAATCCACATTTTATAACTAATTGCATTTATAGCCTTATAAATCTTATTAATTATCGGATAAGTAAACCTAAAATATAGTTAACGAAGTTTTACTTTCATTAGGTTTAATATTATTACCTCTAATTTTAAAAGTAAAATTAAAAGGACCTTTATTTAAAGTTAAGTACAAACCTTTCACTGGTTTTAATATATATATACTTATTAATCTAAATATTAAAGTTAACACCGAAGTTTTTTATATTTGAAAAGTAAAGGAAAAAGAGGGTAAGGGATTTGAAGATGTAGAAAATAATAAGGTTAATAACAATTTTTACTGTCGTCAATACTATTAAAAATAACTTCTTTTTAAAGTCTAAACTAACCTTAGCTTTATCAACCTCCGTATTATTAAGTTTCGTAATAGTATTAATATTCCTTCATAACGCGACGTATTATAAATAGCCTCCGGTTAAATACCGTATTGCCCTTATATCCGGTATAATCCCCTAAAAAAATTACTTTGCGTACCTGTGTTAAATGGTAAAAAGGTATATAAGACCAGGTTTTTAATAGTTACAACGACGGTAAGGGTCTTTATTATAAAGAGGTACGAAAAGACGTAATCGGCTAGTTATTACGTAGCTTTCGAGCTAATATCGGTATTATTATTTTTATATTAATGGATAACCCTTAGTTTTTTTTTATTTTTTTTTTATTTTTTTATTTTTGCTTTTATTTCTTTCGAATTATATAACTTATTCAATAAAATACTGATTAAAATTAAAGACGAATTAAATATAATATATCACCTACTTTACTTCGTATTTGGTGGTAATATAACTACTTGCCGGACCTATTGGCGCAAAGTATCTTCACCAACTCCTACGTTTTCTATTACCTATTAGCAAAGTATTAGCCTATTAAGTATCTAATTTAAAAGATTAATTTTACTTTTCGACCTTTTCTTGTAATTTAACATGTAAAACTACTTAATGATATTTTCATTCGTATAATATTAGGTAAGGTTAATATAGTATTCGAAATAGCCTTTTATACCATCATAAATTTCGTGGAAAAAGGAATAATTCGTCAGGTATCAGAGGTAATAGTCCTTAACTTAGCCGGTAAGAATATTGGGAAATGACGAGTAAAATCTTGGCAATTTAACTTTTATTTGGCGAAAAATGTTGAACAATGGGCGCAATTTAACGTCGACGAGTTTATACAGCTTACCGTTTTACTTCTCCTTTACTCCCCAGATTTTCATAAACGTTATGATTTCCGCATAGTCCGTATCTTTTATAAAAACGAGTTAAAGAGATCCAATATATTAGTTGTATAGTACTTTATATCTTTTCGTTAATGAAAAGATTGAAGTTGTAATAAATACAAATAAGCGGGATGATTACCTTAAACCGAATTTAAAAAGATAAAGCTAATTATCGTACCTATAATGGGCTCGTGTGTAAAGCCAGTTTTTTCTTAATTTGGCTACTAAAATTAAATATATTAAAGAAATTGGGGGAAGAAGACCTAAGGGTTTTTATCGCGGGAGATGAAGCGATGATCTTTCTGGTATTGATGGGTTCGACGAGGTTTTTATTTAATTAACTAATAAATTTAAAAGCATATAAAATATAAACCCATTAATTCCTTAAGTTTACTTATTCAAATTTGAATAAGTTCTTACAAACGTATATATAGATGTTAAGAGTTATTATTACCAGTAATCTCTTTTCTTTTATCTTTTTGAGTTTATTATAAGTTTTTATTCGTAACGTATTTAAAAATTACGTCGACGAGGTTACCGTTTTTACCGACCCTCAAAAGCAGTGAAATCACTCGTTTACCTAAGTCGGCCCTTAACTTTAGCTTTACTCATTTTTTGGGATTTTTTACATAATAAAAATCCAGTCCCTAAAAAACTCGATATAGTCGAAGAAAGTCTTAACGTTTGTGTTCTTATTATTATAGTCGACGTCGATGATAAAATAACCAACGTAATTAGTAAGATGCTTTGAGGTAAAGTCTTTAATAGTATCGGTAATTCAGAGTTTTTCTTCGTAGTGTTTTTCGAAAGTATAATTAAAAATTCTAATTCCCTCCTTTTTAATAGGATTAATAATAGTTTTAAATTAAGCGTTAGCGGAAGCCATTTTGGAGTTTTAATTGATAAAAGGCTTAGTGGTTAACTTGATGATTTGAGGGTGTAAAAACTTAATCATTTGTAGGCGTGTAAACTTAGAGTTTTAATGTGAAGTCGTGCGACGTAGCTTTCTCAACGCGACTTGGTGCTTTCGCTTCAAGCAACGAACTTAATGATTAGAATTGTGAAAGAAGTAAAAAAAAGATTGAAGTAGGGCAAAGGTTTGGTGTAAAAGGTAAAGTCGGAAGTCGTTATTAGTATAGGTTATTTAGCGTAAGAACTTAGTCTTTTTTTATAATAGTAATACCCGTAGTAGTATTAACTTAGTCGTTTACTAACTTACCGGTTTAAAGATTTTTAGGCGGTTGATCTCAACGCTTTTTCTTTAAGACTGGTCTAGTAAAGGTTTCTTGGTGTTTTCGATAATAGAAATACCGTTGTTACTTTCAAGTATATGTAAACAGAAAAAGCGCTTGAAAGTCTTCCTTTTAGCTAAATATAAACAGTAGACGTAGCCTAGGGTCCTTTCGCAAAAATCTTCTTTCTACTTTACGCAATTGCAAAGCGTAACCGGAAAGTAGTTTCTTCTTCTACTTAGCCAATCTATGCTTAACCTAATAAGCACTGATCAGTATTGGTAGGCCTTTATCGTTACAACGTAGTCGATTCGAATTACTGTGGTCGAAGTAACTGGTGATGCGTTGATATTGTTGGTTAATATGTGTAAGTTCTAAGTTTGGTAGACCGTTAGCCGGTCTGCACACTAATTTGTATGGCCAAACCCTTTGGCCTGTACTCACTTTGAAGTGGGCACCTACTGCACTGCACTTGCAGTGCAGTACTACAACCAGCAATCAATACAGTCAACTTTACTGTAAGTAAAGATGACTAACTACACTGCAATTAACCTGCTAAAAATAGCAGCTAATATTGTTCTAATAAATACGTCGATAAAAACCTATAGGAGGTTTTTACCGCCTTATTAGCTAAATTTCGAAAATGCTAGGTAGTCTTCAAACCGGAATACAAGGGTAATAAATTGTTTATTTAAGTAGTGATGAAAGCATATGTTGGAAACCTAAATTTCAACCTTATACTTTTTAAACTCAAAAAGAACTTAAAAGCTTTTAATAAAAGTTTCAAAATATCGTTTGAAATCTTTATACGCCGATAGGCGAGCTTAAGGTTAGTATTTATAACCGATAAAACGAAAGGCGAAAACTAAATTACTAAAGTAAACCTTGTTGAAATAATTTACTGCGTTTTAAATCGAAGATTTAAAGTATACCAAAGGTAAAGTAAATTCCCTAAATACAACAATGAAGAAGAGAGATATCAGGGATAAGTCTATAGAAATGAAGGATAAGGTAACTATAATCGAGGACAATCTTAAGGTTATAGATTAAACGTATCGTAATTATAGTAATACCTACGAAAATACATGCGAAGCTTTATAAGCTTATAAAATCGTTGTATCGTATGTGGTAAAATCGGTTATCAGTTTATTAACCATTTAGTTTACAAAAAAAATCGGATTGAAAAACAGTTTTAGGCCGATTACGCATTTAAGCACCGGAAAAAAGCTAATTTTACAGTATATACAGCCAAATACGAAAACGCAGATAATAAGCTTAACGCCTACCCTTACTAATATACCTCCAGAAAAAAAGATTTTAAAGGCGATGATACTTACTTAACAGCTTGAAACAACGAGATAGCTTAACGTATTTTTTCAGGCTTATAAAATACCTTGTTCCTGTATATTATAGGTTTAAATTACGAAAAAGGAATATTTGACACCTATATGATGTTACAATTTACGCTTTTAAATAGATACGGTAATATATTTTAGGGTATTATTCCTAATACCGACGCCCCGAAATCCTAACGGCCGGAAATCGATAATTCGATGCATTTATAACAAAATTTCCGAAATTTTAGCTCGATCAAATGAAAAAGAACTGAAAGGTTGTATTTGGTAAAGGTAAAGCATCGTCGTTTAGAACGGTCGTTATAAATATACGATTCGGATCGATTCGATTTTACGTAATAAACTTTAAAACGTTATTTGTGTTTTTATTGGCAAATATAAATAAGTTCGGAATTAGAGTTCGGAATATGACTAATTAGCTTATCCGCGCCTCGAACAGCGTATCCGTACTGTTTTAGCTTAAATTTGGCTACTTGTATTTTTTTTCCAAAAATACTTATAATTAAGGCTGTTTACTTAAAGTAGCTGAAATTACGTATAATATAACGCCGATTTGAATATCCGGTTACAAAAAGCCTTTTACGACTATTTCATACCGTAGGATATCCGAATGTGGAAAAGAATGTAGGTTTTAAAAAATATTTTTATGAATACTATCTATATTTTTAGAACCTATGATGGTTTTAGTTCCGCTTTTAAAACGACGTGGATTTCAATTACAATGTTATTATTAATATATTACATTTAGATAGAAAACCGATACTTTGATGCAATAATATCATTTTAGGTCGTTAAATTTATAGGAAACATTTCCTTTATAAACTATCAAAACGTTTAAATAAACCATTGGTTAAACGTTTGTTTAAGGCCTCCGGACTAGATTACCTACGACGTTAATATAACCTTCGACTTTACAAAGTGACGTATTAGAATTAGGATCGCCGGTAACAAATGTATTCAAATATTAGTAAAAGAATTATAGGGCATTAACAAATATAAAAGAAATTATAAACCATTGAAAAGGATGAATACGGTGTTATATAAAAATATAAAGGCTACTAATTTTAGGGAATCAATCTTATAAATAGCAGTCAACTCCATTAACAATATATTCGGTCCAAGTAGACTTATCCTTACGCTCCTTATTTTTAATGTTTATTTAAGGATATATACCAACTTTATACTATTACCAAGTACTGTGTAAAGGGAAAATTCTATGGCGAAAGCCATGGTAACGTTACATTTTTTGCGGGCTAAAACCAACTTTTTCAAAACCTTAGCTATAAGGAATGGCCTACGTGAAACTGGCGTTTTAAACTTATTATAATTTAAGGTCCTGGTTTAGAGAATTAAGTACAGATCAACTGAACATTAAGAGATTAACGGGGTCAAAAGCTATAACATATTTGTTAATTTGCCAAACGGTACGAGTTTGTTTCGCTAAATAATGATACGAGAATATAGAAAAGGATGGATAAAAGTGGCTTAAAACCGTAGTCCGACTAAAACTACCGACGAAACACCCCTTCAAACTACAAATCCAAACCGCTTTCAGTTTTAACCTACCCCTATAATTTCATTTCCGGCCCGCTTTTACCAAATAAAAGCAGTCCGTTTATACTAACCCTACCAATACCTCGTCGCCAAAACCGCCTTTTTAGCTAAAAACCCCCAAGAAAGCGCCGAAAACTTTACCGCTAGATCTTTTATTACGTGAAAGGAGATGGAACACCGCGAGCTTAACCTAAAACTCCGTTACAACAGCATTATCATTACCACAAATACCCCGTTGGAATAATCCACCTAAACAGAAATCTTTACCTTAATCACCTAAGGCGTAATTCGCTTTAAAAGTTTCGACCTAACGATTTACGGAGTTTATAAATAAATTCACATTCGTCTTGTTTACTAATTTAAATATAAAACCGGAAAACTTTACAAAAAGATTCGCCTAATTGTAAAAAGTTATACTAACGACGGTAAAAAAGATATTATAACCCAGTTACCTACCTTTTAACGAGCTAATTACCGCTTGATTTTTATATTTGTAATCTTTCCTTATATACCTTACAACTTATATGTTAAGTTTCGTAAAATGACGTAGGTATATACCTAGTTTAAGGAACGGCTTAAATGACGTATTTACACTGATATACGTATAGATTTTAAAAGATACTATTTACCTAAAACGATTCAACGCATTATAAAACCGCTTTACGGCTTAGTTAAAACTGGTATTTATTAATATAATACTTATTGAAGATACTAAAAAAATCGGCTCGTGATGATAAACTTCATTTTCGACCCGTATTTATTAATATAAACAGTCCATTCGAAGGGCTTTATATTAATGGGTATATAATCTTATAATACACTAACGTTATTCAATGCGTCGTTTTCCGAATTTTAAGGGAGGAAACTTTTGGAGGTCGGCCTAAAGGGGATACTTAAAACGTACTTGACGAAAAACCATATAATCAACTTTAATAGCATTACTATCACTTTCTGAAACGATGTTTTAGGCCTTATGTAAAGAAGGCAGTTGGACAAAGTTTCCCTTATCGTTATAAATAACGTAAAAGGGGTCTACGAATACAAATGATAACGCGTATAAAGCGTTTGAGTTGCTTCTATAACTTGACCAAAAACTATATTTAACCTTTTGATCGCCGTACAATATTAAATTACCCCATTAAATAATGTATTTAAATCTTTTGACAAGCACCTTATATAACAAATACACAATTTAAAATCCGATGTATAATTTGAACTGCTAGATATATGTATTATAAAGCTGTTTGTTTTTACTAACGGCTTTTTTGCTAATGATAACGACTATAAGTTGCAAATAAACCCCGTTTTTGTTTTTGGTAACGAAATCCTGATACAAAAAAGCTTTACGCTTCGTAAAAACATTATTTATTAAAGTTTTTCAAAATGTAAACGGGTTACAAAAAGCATTTTGGCCACAGAAATTCATTATATAATTAGATGTTTTAATTAGGGTATTACTATAGCAATAACGGTTCACATAATTATTTTTAACCTTGGTTTACTCCTTATCTCTATCATTACATATATTTACTCCTTTTATCCCTATAAATATCTGGTTAAACTAGGTATTACAAACAAAAAACGTTTGATAATCGATATTATAGCCCTAAGCAAATTATACAAACGCCAAGAAATCGAGGAAACTCGGTAAATCGATTGAAAATCTAACCCGGCAGACGTAATAACTATAGCTACACTGAAAGAAACCTTGGAAACGTTTATATCGATAAGCACATTATATATTAGTATTATTGAAAAGATTTTATAATCTCAATGGGCTAGTATATAATACCTTACGTTTGTATTTTTGTTTTACGCTTTCAAAGAATCTGAAATCCACCATTTCCGCCGTTTCCAGGTTTATACTACGGTGTATAACTTATATTTATACCGGTTTTACGAATTTGACTCTATTGAAATCCACCATTTCACGCCATTCCTCATATACCATTACACTTAGTTATATACATTTCGGCCATATTGAGTATTCTACTGTATACCATTCTCTATTTAAATTTATAATATTGCACTGATTTTAATATTTTATTTCTTTATATTTAATATACTTTAAATTACATGTATTATTCGTTTTACGATTATTTTCGTAAAAAGTAAAAACATTATTATGTAATGTATAGTACTATGATCGGGCGCGTCAACCTGGCTGTAAAAGACAGTTATTTACCACCAAAAGAAAAGGGAAAAGGCGACGCTGTCGCATCCCTACCATCCTTTCCGTTTCCCTTATCCTTTATATTAGCGCCACCGCTATTACCGCTATCGACGTTATTGACGCTAGAGAGGAAGTGGCACCGCGCCTTAAGCCGTATACCTTTAGGCAAAAGTGCAGGGTTTTTTTACCTTCTTTACAGCGACAAGAAATAACGTCATCGAATTCTCCTGCGTAATATATACACAGGCCCTGTTTTCAGGCGGTAATGACGGCCCCCGAATCTTTGGTTCCGCCGGTTAACGCCTACTATTAATTATTATCAGCTTATTTTGGTTATTTACAACCACGGTTGTTTTTTTCAAAGCGCCCCGAATATAGATTTTTTGAAAATAGAGATTTTTAAATAATCAGTTAAAATTTACTATAAAATTGGCGGGCGCGTAATACGGATTCGGCTTACGACTTTAAGACCAACGAAACGGGGGCTTATCCTTTATTAATCCTTTTATAACAGTGGTAACGAGCCGAACGACCCTCGTTTTTATAATAATCGCCAATAAACTTTCCCGCGATCGCGGACGCGATATACGGCATATAAAGCGTATCTATTAACGGCCCGGGCTATGGACTCGAGTGCGCCGCTTTAATGCCTTACGCATTAGAGAGGCTTCACGGCGTACCCTAGCAATACGAAGTTTGAAGCGGCGGAGTAGGTTCGCCTTATGCTTCTTATTTAAAGAAATATTAAAAGTATATAAACAGGTAGATTTAGGGAATACGAACCGCGGTGAAGCTTTGTTAAGTTACGCTTACAGTGTCGAAGAACTCCGCGAGTCAAGAGGCTTTTACCCGTGAGGAGAAGGTAAGGTTTATAACCTTAGAAGCCCTCTGTTCCTCCCTTTGGGAGAAAAGAGGAAAAGGGGAAGGGGAGAAAGGAAAAGGAGGGTTAGTGGTAATAGCGGGGGAAGGCGAAACCAAAACGGCGGCGGCGGCGGGAGAGGCCTAGAGGAGGGCGGCGGCAGCAACGGGGCATAAGGAGGCCGGAGAGAGGCGGCTATAAACGAAATAATACACGATAAGGGCGGGCTACTAGTAATGATAATAGTGGTATTAGTGATAACGGCGGCGGCGATAGTGCGGCGATGTTTACGCGCTAAACAGCGCCTTATAAATCTATTTTTACGCGGTATTTATTTAAAGGTAAGGTTAATATATAGGTATTGATCGCGTAACCTACCTATCGGAACGGTTTGAATTAGTTAATTAAAACAAAGGTCAAGTTAGGTTGATATGAGAACTTATATTAGCTTTGAATATGCGCCTTGAAAATGGAAAGGGAAAGAAGTTTTACTTGAACAGATAACGATGTAACGGTTTGTATTAATTTAAAATACGTGACGGTGAAATAACCACTACTTCATTATCCATATAACACTTGCGTAATTACATCCTTATAGAAAATAACAAAAAACACCATTAATAACTATATCGCTACCTATTAACTATACTAACTAAACCCTTATTGCAATTACCACCGCGGCCCGAAATTACTAATTAAAACGTTTATAATTGGTATCATAACCATACTTTCATTACAAAAACTATTAATTCGAACCTTTAGTACCATAACTATATTATTATTACAAAAGCTACTAATTTAAACCTTTACAAATTGTACCGAAATTATACTATTACTATTAGGATATGGTTACGGGATACATAAAAAAGAAAGAAAAGATTATCTTTATGGATATTACTATAAACCCCTACAACTAGTATACATAGGCCAAGTAGAAGTACACTATACTGTAAGGTGGATTCCTATAGAGTACACGATAACGTGTTACGCTACAGGCTATACTCTTATAAGGTGTAAAGTGCATTATTAGTGGCGCAGTCTAGAAGGAGTATTTCAAAGCGTACGGCAAAAGGGCCACTTCTCGGATAAGAGGTTTATAACCTCTCATCCGTGACATGCACTCTCTAGAATGCTTCTTCCTAACCGATCATCTATCTTTTACTACAATAACAATTTTTCTGATTACTATTGATTTACATTAATATTAATAGAGATGTTACTTATAATTGCCCACTTAAATATTAGATAAAAAACTATTTTACAATGTATGCAACCGATTAAAAAAAGGATTAAAATAATTTCAAAGTTTACTTGTATAAATATAGCTTTAGTAAATGCAACTCGGGGGACAATAAGACTTATGTAACAATTTGAAATGAAGAAAAAGAATGAACGAGTATTTATAAACTTGTAAAATACCTTTTTTTTACATAACTCAAGTTCAAATAGTAAAAAAAGTGTATTAAATGCTTATATGGTGTTGTAAATTAAATCATTCACTAGTTATAACTACTGGTTTTAGAATATTATACTAAATACTAGTATAGTACAAATAAAAATCACTGGAAAATGGAAATTCAACGTTTTTGTAACGAAATTTCTTGAATTTTGATTCAATTAAATAAGAAATTATCGCGAAGCTTTATTTATTAAAGGTAAAACGTTGTTACCTTGTATAATAATTTTAAACATGCGATCTTTACCCGTGAAGTTTCATATAATAAATTTTGAAATACTATTTCAATTTTTATTACCAAATACAAAAAAAATCGAAATTAGTGTTTAAAATACGACGAAATAACTTGTTTACATTTGAAAAGTAGTATTTATATATTTTTGGTTAAAATTGAATTACCTTTACTCTTTTCTGAAAGTATGCCAATTAAATCACATACCTAATATAATTAAAATAATATATATTATACTGACAATGTAAATACATGGTAATGAAACGCTTTTTACAACTTCTATACGTAAAAGATTATACGAATATGATAACTTATGCTTTAAAAGCGATATAAAGGTTTTACCGCAAGTACCAATTATACTTACAAACCCCATAGTAATTTAAATTCCGCTTCCAAAATAATGTTAACTTTTATTACGAGTTTATTGTATATATTATTATCTTAACAAATAGCCCTTCATTTAGTCTATTGACGCTATAATATTATTCTAGGTCGGGAAATTTACACCAAACGTTAACGTGATGGATTACTAGAATATCTTAGTTCACTGCTGAACCAACGTTTATTTTAAGCCTTCGGACCAAATTTCCTACTAAATAAGTATAGGTTTTGATTCCACCAAAAAATAAACTAGAGCTAAAATTGTTGGAAATGGTTGATGGTAGTATGATTTTCAGTTTATTGAAAGATTAAAAAGCTAAGTTTAGGCCTCCAAAGCTTCAGATTTTGCAACAGGTATTTATATATAACAACAAAGAAGGCAGGTAGGTTATGGTACCCTACTTAGGCTCAATAAATTCCAGGGGGGGGGGGGAATCATGATATCTCCAATATAAGCAAGAAGTTTACGAGAAGGGATACTTACAATAATTAATACATGTGAGAATTGATACTCACGATAAAGCTATTGATACTCGCGAGAAAACGAATCATCCAAAAATCTTTTCAAACTACTTAATCAATTCTTATAATGTTTAAAATCCTTAATATTCACACATTCGTCGGTTTTTTCTTTCAATACCTTTTATTTCACGAGGTACTAAACTTATTAACCCATTCGGCAGCGACGGTTAAACCTTTGATCTAGTATTTTCTCAACTTTCCATTTATCTTTATTGCCCTTGTTCTTGATAGGCGATGGAGGCGGAGCAACTAGCTTAAAAATTTCATTATCCCGAGCGCTTGTTAGGTGCAAAATACTAACTATATAATAAATTCTTGAATTTGGAGAGAAATCCAAAGTAAAAGCGAGTTTTCTAACCTTATATATAATGGTAAATAATCTCAAGAAAGGAGAAGCAAGTTTTTTTTAAAGATAAAAAAGCCTATACGATCGGCTAATTTTAAGACAAACTCGATTTATAACCTTGAAATTGTACCATCTAAGATTTTCGTCATATCGTTTTTTATCTTTTGAGGTTAAAATATCGATCGTTGGTTGAATATCTCGTTCTTGTATTTAATCAGTCGCGTTAACATAGGCGTTCTATGCCGTTTAAATTATTGACATATGGTAAGACGTTTCAATGGAAAATCAGTAAAGAATAATCCGTAGCAATTCATGTTCTATCTAAATACGAGTAGTCTTGGAAGGTTTATAAAAAGGACTCCGTAATTTTTTAATAAACGGCGTCTATTAACGGCGTGCTTATATATATCTCGATGGGTGTTTAAATTAATTTTGTAAGGCTAGGTAAAAAACCGCTATTTACGCTATATAAAAGTTTAGATCAAACTTAACCCCTACAGCTAATATAAGCGAATCATCATTTAGTACTCCAGATAGCGTAAAGTTTACATAATAACCTTTTAAGGTTGTCTTGATAGATTGCGTTACCAGTAAAGAAATCATCGTGGTGCTATTCGCACAAGTTAAGGCTTGCAATATCAAATTCTAATTGGCTTGGAAATAAGTTGAATCTTCGTATTAAACTATGGGTTTTAATCTAAATTTTTGAAAAACCCTTTGCTGCTCTTTCGGTTAGGTTGTATAATCGTATAAATTGAGACTTATTAAAGTTAATAATTATATTTAAAATGACTGAACGTTGAAAAGTACATATAAATGAGCTACTCTTGGGTAAGTCAATATAATCCACTAGCACTTGAATAATTTGACCAGGTTACATTGTTACAAGAGTAAGAATTCTTATTTTGCGAACAAATAGCTTGAAAGCTGTCTTGTGTATAGTAAATGTAACATCTAATTTGCCATCGTGAAATACAATAACATCTAGCGATATAAGAATATCAGCCTTACAAGGTTTCAGACAGCTATTGGTAAGGAGGACGCTAATATCAAGTTTATTCATAACCCAGGCTTCTACCGTATTACTTAATAATCTAACCAAACTGTTGACCTTGTAATAGGGGGCCCAAAATATGTAAAGAACCTTCGTTTTCAATTTAATTATGAGTCCTATAACGCCTGCAACCGTCTCGCATTTCTATAGGAACACCTTAAATATCACGAAGTCCGTAAAATAATTTTCGAAAAACTGTAATTCCATGATGTTTTTGCCTACCTTAGTGTCAAGGTATGTGATAATATTTTCGGTTTTATTTATAATATACTTATGACCGCGTATAGAAATCTATAAGTATTTATAACCACCTATTACCAAAGTAGCCTCGTTATTAACAATACGAATTACAATAACTTCCAACTCTTTAAAATCATTTAAAACTTCGTTTAAGGTAAGTTCGTTAGCTGGGCGTAAATACTTGCGCATGGTGCGAGTACTAATAATACTACGAGCTAAATAGCTTCTCAGGTAAGTAAGCAACTGGTTACTCGAGTTAAAAAACTAGCGATAACAGCTGTAAGTTCACTTATTTAACTTGAATATGTCAATCATATTATCCACGAAACTCTTTTCCGAGTATGTGGATAAAAACTGTAAAAAGGCTTCTAATAACTACGAGTTCTGGTCATCGTTAATATTTGAATAAACAATTTAAGTACGATAATCGCGGATACGGCGGTATTCACGACTGCTTCGACGGCTTTTGTAATTTTATATTTCTCCACGATCTCCCTTTCGCTGCCATTCTTCTCGTTTTTGCTAACGAAAACGATTTTCACGGTACCGATCCTCACGGCATTGATAATCTTACTTACGGTCCTAGTAACGGTTATATAAACGACTATAAACTCGATCTTAAACTTCGTAATAGTTATTAGGGTAAAAAATATCCTCATATCTTTTACTAGTATTTTCATAGTCACCGCAAAAATCATAACATTCTCTAGTATCACCCTTTAAAACAGAACGATAATAGGAAAACTTGTGTACCGCTATCATAAGTAACATAATCTTATTCTCCTTAATGTTAGCCATTTACTTGAGTATTTGCTATCCTAGACGAGGAGGAGGTAAATATTACTAAGTATTAATATCTAACAAGAACCTGATATTGACTACAACTTCCTGCAAACTCTTGTTATACTTATCCAAAGTTATAATAGATTTAGTGTACCGTATCTTTATCAAAATATATTTTCTCAGCCCGTACTCATTACCTAACAGGTTACGGAGACGAAAGGTACATTTCTAGTACTTACTAATAGCTCGGCTAACGTTTATAGCGAATATGGCTAAAAAGACATTTTTATTTTAACGAGGCCTCAGAAGCACAGAGTACGGCGATCAAATAAAATTAGATTTAAATTTTACCCATAGACCGTCGATTCTTAAAGTAAGGTAAAAACCATCTTAACTAATTTACTTTTGATGTTAGTGTTAACGTCAGTAAATAAATCTAGCCGTTACCAAAAGACCCAATCATCTGTAAACATGATGTCCCTACCTACAGTCATAATGTCCAAATCCATAGGATCGGAATATTCTTGGTTAAAGACTCACATATCTTCTCTTTTCAAACGCTTTACTCCTGTTTATTATTATGAGAAAGGCTGTAAAGCCTCGCGTCTGTTAGATTTTTCGCGTTCTCGTGGTTTGGACTCCCGATGGCGGTCGGATTCATAGTGGCGGCGATCGGACTTATGACGATTGAACTTACGGCAATTAAACTTACGACGGTCGGTAGCTTACTTGAAAGCTTAACGGTCATTGTTGCAAGGTCGATCACTATCTTTGCGAGGACGACGGTCCTCCTTACGAGCATAGTAGCCTAAACAGAAAGACTAAAATAGTAGACGAAAGGATAAGAGTTAAAAAGAATTTCATTGTATGTCAACTAGAGTAATAGAAACTCCCCTAGCAACTCCTACCTCAACGTGATTTTCCACCTAATTCCTTACCTTACGAATATTATCATCTAAACAATTAAAAAGTTCATATACAGCCGTAAAACTATAATCAATTTTCCGATTAATATCGTCGCAGATACAAGCTGTAATAGGCTCACTGCTGCTGCTGCTACCACTATTATTGTTACTGCCTGAAAAAGCAACGTTTCTAGCAAAACCAGGCATAAAACTTATAAATATTATATGTATTAGCGTTTAACAGCGATCTAAGACTGGTAAGGAAGATGGAAGTGGAATGCGAAATGATTACTACGTTCTGGGAAAGCCTGGTCTGGTAAATAAGGCTTACTAGCCTTGAATTAGTTGAAACGGTGTATAAAGAAGTAACTGATCTGCTAATAACGTTTGCAACTATATGCTCATTATAGAAACCAATGAAAGAAAACACAGGCCGATGAAAGGAAGGGCAGACCGATGGAAAAAGGACAAACCAATAGAAGAAAGGGCAGACTAATAGAGGTCGAAATTCAATAGCTCAGGGAATTAGTAATGTTTTTAAGTGTTAAGCTACTATATGCTGAATCTTACGTATTGCAAACTTTAGAGGCAATAAAATTTGGTTATAACAAAGGTTTTCTGGCAATGAAGCATAGTAATAACTTAATCAGTTGTGAGCAGTTACCATTTGTTGGAACTGGTGAATGATCGTGTAATTTTTAGTTTATTGAAAGATGAAGAAGCTAAGTCAAGGTTTCTAAGGTTGAAGAGTTTGCAGCAGATATTTATGTACAATAAAGAAGAAGGCAGGTGGGGTATAGTACCCCATTTAGGTTCAACAAAGATAACCGGAAGTAAAGGTAAATAAATGCTGGTAAAGGCGTTTTAGGGTATCGGTAAATACGAACGGTATTACAAACCATTTTAAAAAGAGTATATAATTCTATCGAAGGAATTAAAGGAATGAATATGAGGAAATCAATCTTACAAATAGTCGTAAACTCTATTGATAACACTTTTAATCCGAATAACCTAATTTCTATATTGCTCAACATCAACGTTTACTCTAAAATCTATATGGATTCTGTACCGTTAAAAACTATAGTTTACAAATCAAACGTTGTAACAAATATTATAACAACATTACATTCATCAAAGGTAAAAAATAACATTTTGAAAGCATTACTAATTAAAAACGGCATATGAGAAACAATGTTTTGCATTTATCGTTATAATTTAAAGCTCTGGTTTAAAAAAAACGAAAAGAAAGTGAATTAAATTTCATAAAATTAACGATTTGAAAAGATACGATATACTTGTAAACTTGCCAAATGGTATGAGGTTATTTCGCTAACGATAATACCAAAGTATAAAAAGTAAAAATGAAACAATAAACCCCTAAGAACGTAATTCATTAAGTAATCCTAATTGGGTTACTTTCATGATAATCTAAACGGCTTTTTCCTGAAATTTATATAACTTATAAGTACCCCTTCACAACTTTTAACAAATTACCAAAATCAACATCTTATGTTAATGAAACCTGTACGACATCGGCAAAGGCTTCCGTTTAATGAGAAACATAAAAGGCGTTTTAAAGCCTTTATTTTAAATTTATTTATTACACAATATTAAGCGGTAAACCATGAGTGAAATATAAGAATTCTTCGTAAAGGCGTTATAACAATCCCGGATTATTTTTTTAAGGTGTCAATCTATAAAATGATCTCCGTATTCATCAAGTAAGGTGTTTTTCACTTTAGAAGGTTTGATTTAGTAATTTACGGGGACTAAAAAATCATTTTTTACCTTATTAATTTACGAAATAAAATATAAAACCAGAAAGCCCCATAAAAAGTTGTTTTGTAATCATAGATTAAGATAATATCAAAAATAAAACACTATGACTTAATCCATTACTCTATGACAAACCAATCAACGTTTAATTTTGACATTTAACTCCTTCCTATATATTTCTTATAACTTTCGTCTTTAAGCTTGGAATATTACGCAAATTTATATATAATTAGAAAAACATTTCAAATGAGGTATTTACAAGTATATACTATGAAAGCTCCGGAAATACCATTTATCCGAAATTATTCTACGCATCTTTAAGTAATTATACGGCGTCACTTAAGTTAATATATACTAATTTCATACTTACTAAAGGTATAATACGAAACGCCTCGAACTTGCTAACTTAATATTCGATCCTTACCTATGAGTTTTGATACCAAATTTAAAAATCGTATACGTTTATAGAAATATAAATAAACGACATTTTTGTATTACGTCGTCCATCATTGTCTACGGCGGAAAAATAGAAGTTGTAAAAAGCCAATTTATAGGCCAAATAAAAAGTATACCTGGTGGAGGACCGCCTAATTGAACTTAACGACATGATCATTGCGTTTTTGAAAAAAAATATTTGAAACTTATATACAAACAAAAATCAAATGAAGATGAACTTATAAATCTAATAAACGAAAAACAAGCTAACGAATATAAATATTAAAGTATACAAATAGCTTGAGTTATATCGCTCTTATCACAGAAAATGACTTTCAACTTTTTTATTATTACGTAATATTTAATAAACTAGTTGTATAATACATATAAAACGTTGAATAAATTCTTTAAGTAGTAAATTCGGAATTCGAAACGCCACCTCCGCTTTATAACACTCGATATATATACGCCCAGACTTTTTATGTTTAATAATAAATCTTTTACCAATAATGAAAATTATAATTCTAAAACAAGATTTATACTTATTATCGATAACGAAATACTGGATTAAAACGGATTTACTTTATATAATAATGTTATTGACTCGAACTCAACCAAATGCAAACGGGTCACACAAAATGTTTTCGCTTTCGAAATTTATAGTATAATTGGAGGATTTGACTTTAATGTTATTATAACGATAATAATTTAAAGAATCAATACGAGACTCAATCTAATAACATTTTCTTCAATAATTTATACTTAGTCCTTTTACTTTTACGAATACCTTGTTAAACTCGGTACTATAAACAAAAAACTCCCTATAATTTTTAATATGACTTGATGCGAATCGAATAAACTCTACGAAATGAAGAAAAAGAAACAAATCGATGGGAAACTAAACTTAACGGATATAATAATTCAAGGTGTTTATATTTGTAAACACTTTTTTAGTTATTGTCATTATTAACGTTTCATCACCCAACCCAAAATAGGCATACTACCTTGTAGCTGTTTTTGTATTTTAGTCCTTACACGTGTCACTTTCTCTTTAAATTAGCTTTTTACCAATTTTCCAATATATTATTACTCTTTACATTTGCTATTCACCACTTTACTCATATAGTTTTACTTCTTGTATTTGTTCTTTTTCTGTTTTACTGGTATATTCTTCTTTTCACATTCATTATTTGTTATTTACGTTGCTAATTTTTTGAATGTAGTTTTATTTTTATATAGATTCTTTCACCCAAGCCAAGTGAAGTTGGTAAATATAAAGTGTGGCAGTTATTCGTTACCAAAAGGGCAGGGGGAGATAAGGGATGTGTTATCATCGTTGTTTTCTTTTTCAGTCCCCTTATCATCGCCTTCGTCATCGCCGCTATTAACGCTACTATTATCTTCGACGCCGTCATCGGCATCGTAGTTACGAAAAAAAAAAAAAAAAAAAACTAGGCGCTACCCGCGTTTTGGATCACATATCTATGGGTACGGGAAGAGGGACGGGTTCTCTCTTTTTACGACAATATATAATAATATTGGCGAACTTAATTGCGTAATACATACGTAAACCCGCTCGATAGACGGTAATAGCAATTGTCGTCTTCGTCGGTCACCGGTTAACACCTAATAATACTTAGTTTTAGCTTTGTTTTAGGTATTGAAAAATTTATTTTTTTAAAAAGTCTTAACAGAGGTATTAAAGAACTAAATAACAAATAATAGAGCCCGGAATTACATATTGTAAAGTTGACTAATTTACTGGGAAGATGGTGGTTTTAAAATAAGGTTTTGGCTCACAGATTTAATACTACAGAAATAAAGGCGTATCTGTTGTCATTTCGCTTGTAAAGATAATAACAGAATAACACACCCCTTTTTTAGCAGTATTCGCTAGTAAACTTACTCGCGGCGATAGACGTACCCTAAAAAATCGCGACTCAAGGTAATACGCCCGATTTATTATTTTCGCCTCATTTCATAAATATTGATATAATACGATTGAAGGAGATAATTGTTACGTACCATGTAATAATTCCGCTATATTACGCTTATGGTAGTGGGGGGCCGCTATAGGTAAAGAGGTTTTCACTCGTAACGATAGGGTAAGGTATAAACCTCAGTAGACCTCCGCTTCTACGCTTAAGGAGTAAGGAGAGGAAAGGGGGGGAGGGTAGGAGGAAAGTGAGAGAGGGGAGGAGGAAAGGGGGGTATGGCGGCTGTGACGGCAACGAGCGGAGAGCGGAAAAAGAAAGTAGGAATCGACAACATGCTACCGGTTCTATTGGAGCTAGTTCTGGTTGAGCGACGTGCGACGGCTGCCGCGGCCTTTTCATATCGCCACTATCGCTTCAAACGGCGTCTTGAGGAACGATTCTTACACCACATCTATTTGAATGAATTAGGACATGGCATTAATAAAGTAATCGGTCCATATGGAAACATCTAATATCTAATTGAAAAGGTGGTTTAGGTGTACGAGTACTAAATATCTAATTGTAAACGGGTTATTTAGGTGTACTAGCGCCGAATAGATAATTAAGGGCTTACTTTAAATGTAAATGCGCTTCGTTAAAGGGGAAAAAAGGCTATTCTGCCTAGACTGATAGCGGTTCATCTTTTTATACTAACTCCAAAACACGTAATATCGACAATCACACCTTAACAATAAAATCCCTACAATTATACCTGTACAGGAATCTCTAAACTTCCAAAAAGACCTTCCGAAACCTCTACCACTATCACTACCAAACCATTGATGAAGGGCTTAAACAAATTACACTATTACTTCCTAGAAACTAACTGAGGATTCAAAGGAACATATTTGATAACGGTTTTTACAACATTAAATTCCTTATGGTCTTGTCAGCAAAAGATACTTGGGAGGCATTGAGAATGCTTTATATTGGCACTTACCTATAATTACTAGACTTTATTATCTACAATGGCAACAATGACTTCACAGCTGCAAAATTGTAAGTTAACTTTGAGATACATGGAATTTATTGTAAATAAGTATTTATTAAGGCTTACCAAATTATTGGGAAGTTTTAAAACGTATACAAGTTACTTCGAAAAACGTATAATATCTTAACGTGAGAAATTTGAAGTTTTTCGAATTAGAAAGCACGTTTTTCAATGGCAGTGAAGTATTTTAATAACTTTGTAGGTTGTAAAAGCCTGATGCCAAATCTATTTATTTTTGAAATATTTCCTAGATTATCAAGTGACTTGCTTTCATTAGGAAATATTTAAACTCAGAATATGAAATACGTTAAGGCTTTGGAGGAATTGAGTACAGAATTTGTCAAGCGATAAGTTAATATCGCCCTCAATACTAGGAATATTTTTGCAATCATCGATGTATTTTTTTATTATAAAGCGAAAAGAAAATTCACAAAAGAATTAGATGAAAAAAATGGCCTACTCAAAATTTTGAGCATTAATGATTTGGATGTAATCATTGAAATTACTAACGATTTCGCATTATTACGCACAGTTTAGGTTAAACCTTACATTAGGGCAATTATCGAGAAAGATTTTGAAGATAAGCGAATAAGTTAACACAATCCTTCACCTCCTGTGATTAGGAAACCTATGCAGCGACGGCGGCGGGACCAACCATTGAAAAAGAGGAATATTGAGGATAAGCATAAGGAATATACCTCGGGAATTACTTATATAATTGCTTGGGTTAGCAGGAAAGAGAGGAATTATTATGACTTAACTATAAAGTTTTGTACATAAGAAATCATTGAAACTTTAGATAATTTTTTTGAGTAAAGCGATAGGGTCGAAATTAACGGATATTTCATACGAGAAGTTATATAATTTGTATGTGAACTCGTTTTTAACGTTTATGACCTTGATGTTAAGATCTTGAAATTAAGGATTCTTTACGAGGTTAAAGGAAAGATTACGGATAGATCGCACGAAACGTTACATTCAATCGTTTCAGAATACGATTATAAAGGTAAAAATTGAATCTGTTGGTAGGAATTTAAACATTGCAACCTTGTCGATTAGAGACGTGGTCGAAGTAACAGTAGTATTGAGTGGTCAAGTAGTGGATATATTGTTTTAGATATAGAAAACCACCATCCAGTCTGCGCACTAACTTGTATGACCAATTTCTTGGCTCGTGTCCTAGTGTTATGTGGGCGCATACTCTACTTAAACTTACAATAGACTCATA
This sequence comes from Anisogramma anomala, assembly GCA_038502455.1. Taxonomy (NCBI): domain Eukaryota; kingdom Fungi; phylum Ascomycota; class Sordariomycetes; order Diaporthales; family Gnomoniaceae; genus Anisogramma; species Anisogramma anomala. The sequence goes on from JASMMZ010000004.1 coordinate 31,273,741, forward strand.
AACTAATACACTCAACTAGCAGTCAGTATATTCAACTTTACTGTAAGTAAAGTTTACTTACTACACTACAATTACTACTGTTCCAACAGAATGCTTATATAATAACTAACGATTTATAAAAATCAACTGACACCTAATTGTCGTATTAACAGCGAATTTGGTGGTAATTATTGATAAGAAGTTTATCTTTAATAAATATGATAATTTTTAAGCTTATATGTAATTGGTGTTTCAATCACAAATGATGATTTTGTTAGAGTCATCTTAAGAATTCCGTAAGAAGTACCTATATTAAACTGTCATTTCATACGTTAAATCACTATACGAATTAACATAAACAAGTGTTTATTGGTTTTTAACTTATTAGTTGTACCTAAAATTCAAAATAGGTATAAAATATTCAACATATAACTAATGCCTATGACTTAGCAGAATAGGTATATAAATCGACAATACCCTATTCTTTGGAACTGTTAGATTTGTAATAATAGAATAGCTATTAACTCAAAATTTTAAGCTTTTAATTGTAAGCCGATAGCGACTTTGAATTAAAGTAGACATTTGGACTTCAATGCATCGTTAATTCATATATATAATGTAGATGACATCGGTATTTACCTTAATCTCTGATAAAAATCTAAGGAATCAGAATAGCTAATATGAACAAGAATGACGTTGTTAAGACTTAAAATTAATTGGAATAACGCGCTTGCAGCAATTATACCGCGACTTTTTGCTAACTTAATATATAGTATAACCCGTTAGTTGCAGTATAAGCTTAAGATACAGTTGATAAGGATTATTATCAATGAAATGAAAAATAGAAATGGCTGATAAAAGACTTAAATTAAGGAATTAATATGGTTTAAATCAACTTTTAATGTCTAAATGAATGATGTTAAGGACGGAGTTTTTGTTAATAATGCCGACTTATTGTTATGGGTCGGGTTTATTTTAACGTCGGAAATTCGTTTTCATTACAAGAACAATTTATTTAACCTTCATCAAATGTGAAATAATTATACAAAACATACTTGTTTCCAAATCTCAGGGTTTAATAATAGGCTTTGATATGGGTAAATGTATATGAAGAACACTCAATATAGTTACCAATAAATTGAGGATTCAACTTAATTCAATCATTTTAAATATCACTTGGAAATTCATTCGAATATATTTTCAAGTCTGAAATTTCTAATGAAAAACGTTTAATTATCGACATGATGGCTTTCTATAAGAACCACCAGATTATAGAAATTAAGGAGTTACAATGATTTAATAGCAAGAATAATTCGGCTGATATTATAACAAGAATTATACTGAATAAAGCTTAGAAAAGATTTAGAGATAGTAATAAGTTAATTATACGAATAGAAGGCTACGTCGAAAAACTACTTTGTAAGGTATTATGAGACGAAGGATAGGAAATAAAGTAGAGGTACCCTGGTGAATTGAAAGACTATTAGGGTGCCAGTGCTGTTATTAATATGAATTTAATTGACTGTCATTTTTAAGTTAAGTGTGTATTGAAAAATTAGATTGTAAAAATGGAATAGTATTTGTTTATGAGATTTTAAGGGATATGAAGTGAGAGGGCTATATAAAGGGTAGTGTGAGAGATATAGGAAAATATTTGCGTTGCCAAAAACCTTTCTTTCAAGACGTATGAACACTATAAAACGAAAAGCTGTTAGTATTAAAATAGTGATAAAGTGTAGTGTATTCAAAGTTAATGATACTAAATGCAAAGAAATTATAGTAAAACGTTAAATTTAATGTGGGGCACGGGCCAAGCAATTGCCAATAAAAATAGAACGAATATCAGCTAGCGGTCTTCTAAACTTAGATGTAATCATCTACAACCTGACCACGCAATAGTACTGTTACTTCGACTGCGATTCGAATCGAAAAAGATGAAAAATCATAAGACCTATCAACAAATATATATTTATATAAAGTAAATGTGTTACACTGGTTACCGCTGTATGTTATAACCTAGACAACAGTTGGGTCAGGAAACAGGCTAGCATGCAGCTGAGCTACAGAGAGCCTATAGTCCAACAAATCAGGTGGGGAACATCTCTTATGTAAGCAAGGTTACTAAGTAAGTCACGTAATGAATCAGTATGGATCAGTTACTGATCCAAGGTGAGGCAGCACTAGATCAGTGAGATCAGTGCAGTGATCCAAACGATCCAGTACTGAAGACGGTATGAAGGCACGGATATATAAGGACACGGTCATCACCACATAGACAGTATTTCCTTCATAGCTCTTCAGTTGTCAATCTAAGTATTCAGTCTACACACCTGAATAGCCTAACGGCTAGTGATTACTCTACAGCACGAACAAAAATCTTCTTGATATTGCACCTTTATTACCTCTGCTGCCTTACTGCTAACATAAACCCCCTGACACCTTCTATTTACTCACGGGTATTTAGTGTGATAATTACACTGTGGGTGCTGCTACCTGAAGTGCATATATGTTAGAGTGAACAATCGGAACCTTAGCAGCTATTCTTCAAATCCAAGACCTAAAGATATAAAATACTCATGGTTGGACCACTCCTATGACCTATGCCTTCACTACCTAATACCTAATTACACTAAAAGAGAACTTATAAACGAAGCTGATCAATGGGCGGCTGAAAACAGGTTCGTATTCGCACCAGAGAAATCTGAACTCTTACACATTACCGGAAGTCAAAGGCCTTCAGACTTTGACAATCGGGGAAACCCATACGTACATATGCAGTCAGGAACGGTTTACCTAGTCACTGACTCTTCCCCGAATACCAGGTATCCAGTCATGCGATAGTAAAGGTTCTGGTTCGACAAAGCCTTATCAGGTAAGGACCACATTGGATAACGCATAGCAAAGGCTTTAAAAGTAGCTAGATATTATAAGGGACTTTCGCGGATAAATACGGGACTCCACCGTATCTATTACAAACTGCTACTACAGTTACAATCGTACTTATACTTATCTACTACGCTAAAATATGGTATTACAAACATAAGAAATAAGCCTTTGAAGACCAGATTACGATCACTTTAGTCGCCGTAACACGGGCGGTCGCTCTATTATACAAAACCTCGCCTAAAGTTGTCGCTTTTAGGGACTTCAGAATACCTTTCGATAAGGTTTCCCTCTAGCAACAACGCATTCGCTTCGCGTACCGCCTTAAAACCTTCAACGCCTAGTATTCCCTTACCATATGGATTATAAAGGCGAGTACTAGGACTCGACTTATAAACCCACCGCGTTTACTAACTGGGCCCTGGGGTAACTTTTAGGTTACCCTCCCTATTACAAAAGGACTTCGATGATTTGCTAAGTTACAGACGGTACGAAGGGACTACAATATCTCCGACGGCCTAAAAGTAACCCTTCGTTAAAGTCGAATACGTCCGGTGGGTAAGCCTTGTCCCAGATTATTTACGGCTAACGAGGAATTCCCTTACTTTTCACAACTTATATTACTAACACTCCGGTACTTAACCAGGTCCCTCCAATCTCTTATAAAAAAGTTGACAAAAGAAAACGTTATTATAATATTTAAAAGGTAATACTTGAACTTCAATAACTATTATACTATAATATTTACAAACGGTTTCGAATGAATAATAAACGGATAAAGACATATCGGATACGAGTTTATAATTTTCTGAAATAATTGTATGATTACGAAATAATCCGGAAGATTTTATTATAATACGTATATTTTCGTGGTAAAAGTCGTAAACGCACTTTTTAGTCTAAAAACAGCTACTCGCATTAGCATACCAGGAATTATAATATATGTCAATAACATCTTCATAATATAAAGCCTAATAGAAAACCCGGTTATTTTGTGATAATAGGCTTTTAGGAAATTTTACTTCATAACCGAATCCTATAAAAATCTAGTTATAATACGTTAATACCTAAGGCATAAAAATATTGATGGTTATGAAATGGCGGATAACTTAACGAATATGAATATTGAATTTTTTTTAAATTAAAACCAAAAGTAATAATCCATTTATAAAAAGAGTAGAGTATTAACTAAAAACACGCCTAAAAGCTGTAAAACAAACGTAATATAAACGGTAAAAAAATTTCTTTCTTTATAATATGAAAAATAGAACTTTACGTATTCGATTAAGCCCGGGTTAAAATACCGAAAGTCGAAGTAAACGAATTTCGCCTTACCTTCGCCACCTCTTATATAATCTTTTTTATATCGTTTCCTAACGATGAGATAAGGGTACTGAAACTTTACGTCCTACCACCAACAATTCCGACTATAAAATACTAACGAATTTTACACATAATATAACGAGATTCAGGGAGTTTTTCACTTAATATTCTATCCGGCCTCTGTTAAGGTTTGAAAAATATGATTACGACCGCCTAGAAAGACCTTAGGTGAAGAATTACGCGAATCCTATATATATAATGTCCTTATAAACCCTTCCAATTTTCGGGTATTTAAATATATTACGGGTTTTTCTTTCGAAAATAAAAGTAAAATGAAATTATAGCCTATATAACCCGCGTTTGATACCAGCTGTCAATAGATACGGTTTAAATTCCGCCAGAGACATTCGCATTTTAAACCCGTTGGCTTGACTTTATATATAATATATAACCGTTAACTTATTTATTTAATAATTTTACTACCGCTGCTACTTAAACTTTAACAACCGCGGTCCTATGTTTATGATCATATTATCGGAAAAAGATTAGGCTCGGGGATAAGCCGGCGGCGGAGGCAGGCCCGGTGGAAAATTAAAAGTAAGGCGAAAAGATAGGGCTAATAACAATAAAATTATTAGCTATAAAACCCGTATCTTTATTATAAGGACCGTCGTTCTCATCCTCGTCACTAGCTTTTCCAAGGGTGGTAGTAATAGGGTCCCGTCGACCTATTAACGTCGTAGCCGCCGCTTACGCCGCGTCGTCTTCGGTCGTTTCAACAGCGTTTCGAAACGGCTTCCGTAAGGCGGAAAAACACCTGGAGGGCGCCTTTACAACGACGGCGACGCGGTATGCGGCTAATAGCTCTGCGGCGTTAACGTCAACGTAAACGTACCCGTTTTTACGTTTTGTTATTAATAATAGACATTAATCAGTACCCGACTTTTAATTAAGCTTTTTACGCGATACCGGGATCTTTTATAAACGTAAAGAGCTTACCGGACGCCCTGTTTTCCCTCCTTAACGTATACGCCGTCGAAAACCCTAATTAGAAACAACCGTATATAACCTGTGTAAAGCCGTACCTCGCGTAACTATAAGGGGCAGGTCGGGATGGTGGGGGGGTGGGGAAAGGAGGAGGAAGGGGGAGGAGAGGAGGTGCGGAAACGGATGCGCGTAGCTCGTTTAAGTGTGGTAGGGTAACTTAAGACGGCAGATGGGTGGTTTCGGCGGCACGTCATACGTACGGACCGATTTTTACGCGAAAGAGTTACTAATTACGTTAATATAAGCCTTTAAGTTGCGATAAAATATAATACCAGATTTCAAATTCCTAATGATATAAAAAGTAAAGGGTTCAGATATTTACTAGTATATATGTAATTTATTATTACCGAAAAAGTTTCATGGCAAAGATAAATTAAATAAAGGGACTTTCTTTTGTATTGTGACTTAATGTTCGGGCTAATTAGCGTATAATAATCCTTCAGCGGTATATATTTACAATAACGAGCTATTACCCTTATATATATATACACGCCTGTGCCTACATACATGCCTCAACGTAACCCCGCATGTTTCTCTTTGGACAACTCCCTGTTACACTTTATTTTTGTTTTATTACTATAATCTTAACGGGGTACTTTTAAGAGTCTATGCAGTTATATCCCTGGCGAAATTGAGCGCGGGGAAAAAACTAAACCGACACTGTTAAGATACCTAACCAGGGCTTCGATTCGTACTCCTACGGGTCTTTGGAATACGGGGCACCCTATGGTTTTAATCATGTAGATGGCGCAGGGTCTTATTGGCTTATACGCGCCTATAAAAAGCTTTCGTTACGATCTACCCCGCCAGTATCTACAGAAATATTTCGTAGTATCTCGCGTGCCTTTGCAAGGGACACTACCCAGTGACAGTAAATAAAAAAAGAGAACTTTTACCACTATTATAGGGGTTCATAATTGGATATTTGCGTATATATGTATATGTAAACACATATATATGAATACGTCTATTGTGGACATATAGTGAGTATTAATTGTGGAGATTTTTATTATAACCGCATGGTACAGATAATGATACTAAGCTACCAATAGAATTGCTTAAAGTAGCTTATATATTATAACGTAGGCTGTCCGGAAATAAATAAAGGCAAATGCAAATTTAAATCAAGATTTCAACGCAATTAAAATTTTAAATCTTTTTAGTGAAAATAAATATTATATTATGTAAATAAGTATTTCTTGGTTTGAAAACTGAGCACATATAGTCAATTCGGATACCATTTGGGTGAATACAAAGTTATCTTTATTGATCACTATAGGTTAAGGCTCTAATACTCTATTGCGATCCGTTATGTATAGGGTTGTTTACGTATTAACTAATGTTATAATGGTACCTTAGAAGTAAAAAGCGGTTGCTAAGGACTACATTACCGTTATATTAACCGTATTCTATACGTTGACGACTTTTATGTAACTTATATTTTTACGAAAAGTCGTTGACGTTAAATTAGTCCGCAAATACAATCTCGTCATCTTTCTGGCCTTGAAGACTAGGGTCGCATCTAATAACGGAGCGATGGTGACCGCATATATATACGTGGCGCCCTTTATACCTATGTGGAACCTTTATATGAGGTTTATCCGCTTTTTATTAGTAAACGTAAAAAAGGTTATTCATGAAGGTAACGACAATATAAGTGTCCATTACGCATATCAATCTCCCTTACTTTAATAAGGGGTTTTCAGTTAACTTATATGTAGTTATTCCAAGAAGGGGTAGATATATAGCCGTTGGTTTCGTCGCTACGGTTTTTTTGGCTATGCATTAAGTCAAAGTCGCTTCAGCGGTATCGTTAAAACTTTTAACCACCTTAAGCTGTCCCATATATTTGGTGTTAGTAGTTATCTAGACAGCGGCCCTGTGGATCAGTCTGGGTAGCTTAAGCGGATAATTTAGACTGATTTTTCTGCCGACGTAGATGTAGACGGCGTCGGAGAATGAGGACGAGGGTAAGGAGGACGCGTTTGATAAGAAGGAAGGGAAAGTAATTGGCTCGAGCATCCGCGTAGTTAAGGGTCGCAGGTAACAACTATTTGTTACACCCGCTATAATAGTGTATTTTAATACTATTATTAACCTATGAATAGATCTATAAGGGTAGGGGAAATTATTACCAGCGGATATCAGTCATAATATATTTTATTTCGTGGTTTTCATATGTATTTAAAATACGTATCTCGTTTATAATAGGATTAACTGTTATTGTTATTCTTTTTATGCCAACGTTTTTTTCGTTTATCAGAATCCAAACATTTTATCGTAAAAATATTGGTCTTTCATTCAGAAGAATTCTCTAAAATTAGGAGAGATTAATGAAATTGTTTTAAAGTAGGTTTCGCGTTTACGTCCGTCCAGCAGCCGCCGAAAGGGCCGCAGCTATTACTTTTACATTGTTTAGGAAGTTATATAATAAACCAAATGGGAAAATCCCATTTCCCCCGGAAATACGATTGTTTATAATATCGGTTAACGTTACACAATCTGAAACTACAATAATATAATACAAAGTGTTCATACTTGTAACATATAACTAAAATCCGGTGTAATGATAGTTTTAATGAATGGTTTTTACCTGCAATCCGAGTTCATTTCAATTCCGAATCGGGTTGTATTTCGTACGTAAAACCCTGACACTTGGATGATAAATAGATCTCATACATTGAATAAATATATGATTTTACTTTGACCAATTTTTACTTATTTTTTCATAAGAATTGAACGGTGTTCGCGAAGAGCCGGTTCTTCACTTCGAAATATATCTTTTTCAAAGTTTTTTTGTTAACCTATTGGTATAGAATCTCGTTTCAAATGATCTCTATATAACTAAGACTCTAACATATCAACATAAAACCCTTTTTAACGTTATTAAGTTTTTAAAAGCGGTTATAAGCCTGTTGAAAAAAGATCATGGCGCCGCCTCGTAAGCCTTAAATATCCGAAATGCTGTTAACATAAACCAAAGTCTCCATAAAAATCAACGATAACAACTTTTAATACACGCAAATCCTAGATAACCTTTAAGTTAAAAATGTAGGTATCATGTAATTCGCTATAACCCAAATAAATTGTTTTGTTATTATAAGATATTGAGAAACCGTATTGTGGATATTATTTTATATCACTATAGTTATTATATTTAGGTGGCAGTGCATCACGCAGCAAGTTGCACTCCTGAAACGTGCACGATAAGATGTCACATTGAAGATTGCACTTTCAGAGTGTATTATGCGTGGCGCGGTCCAGAAGGGGCATTCTAGAGTATTACGCTTTGGGTGAGAGCTTATAATCTTTCACATGAGGCGTTCACTCTCTAATTGCTTCTTCCTATCCATCTATCTTTTATTACTACAATACCAATAATATAATTACTTTTCTACTCTTTTTACTTTACGTAAAATAGGCAAAGACTTTACCGATACTGATTAGTAGCCGACTCGGTCGACTACAGATAGCCTAGGAAATAAGATATAAATACAAGTTAAATACCTATAGCGAGATGCTATAACTTTCCCAACTTTTTTTCTCTAACACTACGTTTTTAAAAGAATTATACGGGATGTATATGAAGATTGTAAAAGCGAAGTGACTTTAAGAAGGATAACTTTAATACGATATTATCAACCTTTATTTGGCGCTCTATTTACTAAAAGTCACATCACGCTACTATTAACTCTTATTTAGCGCTTGGACGTACCCGTGTACTTCTTGGAAAGCGTTCTATCATACATTAGGCCACGTAATCCAAAAATACTAAATTTCGAAACCTTTCGTTAGGATCTGTCCGATGTAAACTCGACATTCAAACCGCTTATGGAATCCAAGAGCCATGACAAACGGAACAACTAAACCGCTCGCTTTATCAAGAGCGGCTACAACACGAAAATCCGGACCACTTACCAAATACGAACTAAGATCCACATACCAAACCTATAATACATCTTCCCACACCCACACTTTCTTTACCCTGTCTGCCTTTCCATGTTCGCTTTGTGTGTTTTAAGTTTAGTACTTGTAACGTTTGAGTTTTCCTAACCGCTTGATTTATATAGCGTTACCAAATGCTAATAAAACTAGTTTGAAAAACCTAACCAGTCTGTGGTTACGTTATATTTACGTATCGTTTAAAATTCATTTAAATTGGCAAACGCTAGTAGCCCTACTTTAGCCGCTTTGTTTATATTATTTACTTTATATTTGCCGTTTCCAAAACGAATCACCCCGAACTTTAAAATCTAAACGCATTTAAATACAACCACGGCGCGAAACCACCAATGTACGCCGCTCCCTCATACCAGGTACACATAGGAACAAGTATCCCTTACCACCCTAATACACTTACAGTTATGGCCTTAACACTAACAATACTGGAGGAAGTCAGCGCTTACTTCGACCTTCTAGTCGAGTATATGGGAATCAGAAAGGCTATAATGTACGAAATAAATCTGTGCCTTTGGGATAACACCATCGATTTACTAATTGAGAACTAAACCTATATACGGTAAACACGTATATCTTGATATTGATTATTAGCTACTAGAAAGAGAAAACCTAAGGACCTGATATGCTTGATAATTTTCATAAGAGATTTTCGAACTAGAAGTTTGGTATATGGCAAACAGTAAACCCCTTTATTACCAAAGCCTTACGAATAGAATTACGAAGTGGGGGTATTAATTCCTTAGGAGGTAGGAAAAGACCCTTTGTAAAGGCCTTATTCTAAATAACACGACTTATCGACTTGCTAGACTAAAAGGATAAAGATATGTACCAAACAGAATTTCCAAAAGAATGTAACCTAATAAAATGCAAAAAACAGGTGATAAAGAACATGCGGATGAAACGACGAAGTATACGGTTATAAGGCGTAAGACCTTAAAAGAAGGAAGTTCTAGACACGTAATCCGGACCACAAACTTAAGAGGAGGGAGGTTTAAATACGAAATCCGGGCCGTAACCATAAAAAATGAAAGGGTTTTAAGAAAATAAAGGTCTAAATATGTAGTCCGAACCGAAACCTTAAAAGAAAGAAGGTCTTGATACGTATTCAAGGCTGCAAATTCAAGAGGAGAAAGGTCTGGATATGTATTCCGGGTCGCGACTCCAAAAAGGAAGGTCTGGATAAACAATCCGGGCCGCAACCGCTACCTAAAGAGAAAGAAGGTCTGGATACGTAATCCGGGCTACGATCTTAACAAAAGAAGTATTTTAAAAAGGAAAGGTTTGGATATTGAGTTCAAACCACGACCTTAATAGAAGGAAAGTCTGGATACATAATTCTAAACCACTTACGAAATCTAAGGACGGCTACTAATATAACATTTACACCACTCGCAAAATTCAAAAGCGGTTACGTATATAACACCCACACCGCTCGTACTAATAGAAGCGGTTGTAATACAATAATTCGAACCGTTACTTTGGGAGAAAGAATTGCCAAATTCTTTACACGTAACTGGACCTTAAAGATACGGACTGTATTAGCATATCGGAACGCGCTTTAGGGTACTAAACAGCCTAGGAAACAACGAACGCTTTGGATTAAGTATCGGGAACGTAGGCGATGCTTTTCATAGCTACCACGACCAGCAATACTACGGAATAGGTTACGTAACCTAATTCACGACATTACAGCTTTACTAAGCAAAGAAAAAAAAGAAAAAAAAGAAGTTTTGCCAAAAACATTGGCATATACCACTGTCACTACCAATTAGGAATATCGCTATTAAACGACTAATACAGACCGCACCACGACTATACTTTCATTACTGGATTACGAATACGAACCGTATTACAACTATACTATCATTACTGGATTATAGATATGGAGCGCACAAAGAGAAAAGAAAAGATTGTATGTGAGGATATTATTATATATCACTATAGTTAGTATATTTAGGTAGCAGTGCATCAAGCTGCAAGTTGCACTCCTGCAGCGTGCAAGATAACGTGTCACGCTGCAGATTGCACTTTCAGAGTGCATCATGTGTGGCGCGGTCTAGAAGGGACGTTCTAGAGTAGTACGCTCTAGGTGAGAGCTTATAAGCTCTCAGCTAAGGCGTGCACTCTCTGAATGCTTCTTCCTATCCATCTATCTTTCATTACTACAATACCAATTTTATGATTACTCTTCTACTATTTTGACCTCACATGAAATAGGCAGAGACTTTACTGACACATACTTTACAAATCTTTAACTGTTTTTCTTACATTCCGAACGAGTCATATATATTTCAGTTTTATATTCGTTTAGTCCAAATTAATACTTGTTATAAATCAGGATGACCTCTAATAGAAATGAACCCTTAATAGGGTCGTTAATAAATTTCATTCTAAACCGGTAGAAGATTAACGAAGGCTGTTGTAAAGCCAGAAATTCGTTATTCGTTATTGGAAGTCATGGTATAACCAGGTCCATTCTACGTCAAAAATATTTTAATATATATTCAGGATTTGATTCTAATTTGGTGGAGTCAAACTTATAAGTAAGGGAGAAAGGAAGCGAGACGTCCAATGCTGCAGTGTAGATATTTTTCGATCTCACTTGAGATATTTTCTTTGTAAAGAAAATTGAAAGCTTCACAGTCATATAACTGCGGATTGAAACAGATGGAACCGTTTAACTCACGATTAAAATGTATCTAGTTAATAAATACCCCAAGTTTACCGTTTTAGATTAGTTAATTAGGAAGGTTTATTTTTTTTTTTAAGTTAACCGACCCAAAGACAGTCTAACGTATTTCAAAATAGCGCAACTGGATATGGTTTTTTAAAAGAAGGCGATCTCTCTCACCGTCGCGATAAGTGGAACGTTAATACTATCCTTAAAAAACTACTAACTGCTGCCAGACCTTAAATACTAGCTTTAAACGTAATGAGTAATTTTACAAAAAACCACGGATAAAAACGCGGTTTTCAACAGGTATGAGTGGAGTTTATCTTTAACATTTTTAAACTTTTTACAACATCGCAAAATCTTAGACGCTTAAATCTCACATTTTACGATATAAACCCAGTACAAAACCCCCAATTGAATTTAAACTTTAATTATCGTAAGCGAAATACCTTGCAATTTTTAGTGTTTCAGATAAACAGGTAAAAATCCCAGGTGTTTATAATTATACACAAATTACCGAGTTGAACGATATCGGCTGGATCCGTTCGTCTTATAATATATAAAAGCTTAAACGTTCACGATGTAAACTGTTAGAATATTGAATGGATAGACGCATGGATCAATTTACAAACCAAATGAAATACTGCATCATGGAAAATCCAATGGCAATACAGTCGTTTATAGTCAGCAAATAATTCAATTAACTTACAAAAGGCACAATCTGACTGTCTAAACCAAACCTATCCACTTCGATAGTCCGTTTAACAGGTATTTCTAAGTAAAAAACGATTTTTTTTAACTTATACTATTTACTAACTAAGTATTTTATGTTATAAGGCTTAATATTTACAACTACTTATTGGTCTAGATATCTAGGCCATTGAATAACAATAGCTCAACCTAGTTCTCTTTTAATACTATTTACGATTTAACTTTACATCAAGTTCCATTATAACTTTATCCTCAACAGAAATAACTTGTACTTATCTACATTCAAAATAAAATCTTACCGTCACTAATTAGCAGTCGATCTGATTACATATTAATAAGTTAGAAGGAGAATACAACCGAAACTCTCAAAAAAAAGAGTAAATTCTAGGAACTATTAGGGGTTTAAATACCTTCAAGATCTATAATAGTCCTCGAGAACATTCTTGATAATGTTATTGATTTTGTCTCCCCTAAAATCGATTAGACTTTTCGATTCATGAAAAAAAAAATTGGATAACATGTTTATATATATAAAACATCGAAGGGAAAATTAACAAAAAGTAGAAAACACACAAGACAAACTACTAAATCATTCAACAACTACCTCGATAAATGTAAATACTATATAGACATCATTTTGACAAAACAATTTGTTATACATCAATATTACCAATACTTATACGGCAAACAAAAACTTGATGGATGAAACGGTTAATATAGCGGTTAACATATCGATAACATCTTACAAACATAAAAATAACGAATATAAAAGAGATGGAAACCGAAACATTACTCAAGGACTATATTAACAAAACCGGACTTTGTTTTGTACGAAACTGCGACTACGACCTCTGAATTAATAATATTACGACGAAATAGACATCAAAACACCAGATGATTTACATCGGACAATTTATTATTGAATCTGGTAATATAAAGGAAAGTTTAAGTTTTTGAAAGATTTAAGATTACTTCAACGATCAGATCGAAGATATATTGAGAGGGATAGATAAGCTAACAAAAAACCTTAAAAATTTCTCCAATATCAAGAAATCTATTTTCTCAACGCCAATACCTAAACTAATGGCCAAATTCTTTATAAATGTTCTTAAAACTAAGAAATAGATAATTGAATTACATTATTTAATATTAACGAGAGATTATTGATAAATTAAAAACCAATACATATGAAATGAGGTGTAGTGTTTTCTAAGTAATAATAAAGTGGATTAAAAACAGTATCTAACAATAACTTAATCGATATGTTACAAAACAAGCGAAACCATAGCTTATTAACTAAGCCATGTATACATAACGATAAAAACAGCTAGTACCCGGAATCTTTTATAATCAAATAAAATAATTATGTGTTGATCTTAAAGAAAAACAATTAAAACTCAATCTTTGTCATGAAAGTAACAGATTTCTAACAAACTTAAAACTATATCAGAAAAATTGACAAAATTACCAAAAACGCCTACAGCTAAACCTAGAAAAAGTTTAAAAACTTAATTAATAAACAGGTCTGACGGGTGAAAATTGGAGTGTAAAGATAAATTTAATAAGTATTAGTTGCAAAATAAAAGAGTTCTTGACATATGATGGTAATGAAAACACATTGATGAAGAGCATACCGAGAATTCAAATAAGATACCACCTGAATAAAACACGATAGAACAATCTAGTAAAATAAATTGATTGACAACCTACAAGTTAAAAGGAATTTCTCTTTAGATAACCCGATGGACATGAGAATACATAAAATCCTACAACAGGTCCAATAATATACCAATTATTGTTTGGACAACTTACTGTAGTATATCTACAGCTTATGATAGCGTAACCATACATAATCTAATTACAACAATGAGGACTCCAAATACAAGATTTATATAGGACTTTTCCTATAGAACAAATTGAAATTGAGAAACCGGATTACAAAATTATTAATAATTAAAAGAAGATTTTGAACGGGTTTAAGAATACACCGGAAGGTAATATAACTCATATGACGTGAATGTTATAACATTTTTCATAAATTCATTGATAAATGATTATTATATTGGTAAGCTTTTATTGTTGAAACGTACTCGATTCGAATAATTGTCGAAGTAACTAGTATATTGTAATGAAAGTAGTTATGTGTTACTTCTAAGTTTGGAACACCGCTAGCCAATCTGCATACTAATTTATATAACTAATTGATTTACTAGTACCTTAATCTAAAGTGGGAATTTACTACACTTTACTTAAAGTTTACCTATAATCAGTACATTCAATTGGTAGTTAGTACAAATAACGCATTATTAATACAGTCAACTTGAATGTACTGTAATTAATTGTTATTTTATTATTTGCGAATTTTTGTTTTGTGCCAATGGGAATTGATGTAATCAACTACTTATTTGTAATGATATCTAAAATACCTTATTCCATAGGCCATATCCCTATTAATTTTGATTATTTCGCTTGTAAGTCAACTCTAATTACGGAAATTTACCCTATAGTCCCAAATATTAACTTCATAAACTCCTGTATATTAGTCTTTTGTCACAGACTTACGCGCATAATTTACTTACTCGCTAATAATTACGTGCCTTTTTCCAGTGAGTCTAATCATTATATTCTCATATATTATTACTGCCACTGCTACTTTGGAAATTTTCTCGTTTGATAATTCATCATTCTTTATCCATATTATATACTTAGAGGTTTATGTAGCCCTTGATACTTATGGTCAACAACATTGCTATCCATTAACCTTTTCAAGACATTATTAGGAATGGACTTAATCATTACATTAGATAGATTATTTTTGCCGTTAAGATATCTAAACTCATTAATTTCCCCGGCTTTAAATGATTAATTCATAGTTATTACGTTTATTATTAAACGTTTTTCATTAGTTAAACCAAGCTTTAACAGGTACTCGTACAAGATCCCAAAGTCTATATATTTATATGTAACTATCATTAAAGAATAAAATTCCAACTATTTGATGAAAATCCTTAATTTATCGAAAGTTATCATATTAATATCGAACATTGTTATTATACTATAAACCTCTGATTCTGATACGCTTCGTATTATACGTTTATATTTGACGGATATATATTGTACGAGGTTGCTAATAATCTTCAATTCATTATTAAGCCTATCGTTGTTAACAAGTACTAATAGTAATCCGATTTTCTATATAAAACCAGTAAAGTTTACAATAGAATTATTAACTTCGCTATCGTCAAATCCACTTGTACCGTATTAATAACTTTATTTGAATAATCTATTAATCATTAAATACGTTCGTTTAACCTATCGAACTCTTTATCCTATAAATCGTAAACTTGTGTCGTAATTGACAAATCGTAAAATACACACAACTGAGATAACATGACAATATAGACCGCTAGAGACTTTTGCTCTAAATATCGCTACGATTTTACATCGTTGGTCTTATTAATTTTTGCTGGGATTATAGCCTACCTTTTCTTCACGTGGTTTAAAATATATACGACTGTTGGAATAGTATTATATGCAGTGTAGTAGGTTAACTGTACTGCAAGTTGAGTGTATTGCATTGTGCGACTTACCGCATTGAGTGTAAGTCGAGTGCAGTACGCTGCACTTCACTCTAGGGCACGGGCCAAGAAATTAGCCATACAAATTACAGTGCAGACCAGCTAACGGTCTGCCAAACCTAGAACAATAAAACCACCATCTGACTACTGCAATACTACTGTTACTTCGACCAATCTAATCAACAATGTTGCAACGTCTAAGGCCTACCTACAACCACGAATATAGTTAAAAATATTGATATGGATTAACGATCCATTAAATTAATGTTGTATGTCTTCAACCAAAATTTAATTGATTTATACTTCTACAAGCCTAAGTCCTGGATAATAAGTTGTTTCGCTAATACGAACCCATTGTTTTCGAGGAAAAAATATCGTTAATTTTCATACTAATTATTCCGAAGTCTTTACCCCACGTAATTGACAAACACGAGTTAAATATGAAAGTTCAATTATCCAATTTGTTTCTAAAATACGTTTTATACGTTAAAAAGTTATAAATGCCTACTTTAGAGAGTTTGTAAATAGGTTCAACGCAGCGCATTAATGTTCCAGAAAGAAACTTGTCCCCTTATCATTTCGATAGTTGTAAAAATACAATTCGTTAAAAATTCGTAGTATATTGCGTATACATTTCCGTAATGTCAGCCATTAAAATAAAACTTACCGCTTACTCTAATAGTCAAACTGGTAATAATTGCGACGATTAAACACCATCTGATCATTTGAAATGTAGGCTATTGAATAAGAATCTATTGTTTTCCATTTATTATCGTATCCTTAAACAATGAACTTTAGCTTTTCGCACAGCCGATTCGGAATCTTTCCTTCAATTGCTTAAATTTTTTTTGAATTCAAAATCTTAATTTTTCACCATGTAAATTACGTTAATAACATAAGTTCTAAAATTTCTTGTGTAAAAATGTTATTGAATTTTACTCGGTCGTTTTTTTAAATCATTTTTTTAATATGTTAATGATAATTTTGACTCGTAATTGAAAGGCGAAGTCTCCGTTAAATTTCTCTTACTGAGAAATTAAAGCTGTTATATATACCTTTCCAAACTTGAGGTCCTTATCAACGTTCTCTCTTTCAATGTATACTCTCTTCTTAGGCGGGTTTTTCCACCGTTGACGTTTTATCAACTTATTAAAAATCGGGTAGAAAGGGTTATATTAATTCAGTCGTTAGACTCGAGGATTTTAGTCTTAAAAATCTTAATCGAATTTAAGTTTTTTTCATACGATTTGACCTGTGTAATATAGAAAGTAACGGAACTGTTGGCGATTTTTAATATTACGTTTGTATTAACAATATTCAATATTTTATAAAATCTGTCCCATCCGCCTGGCTTTCTCTATATAAAGACTTCAATTCAAATAGATGAAGAAAACACGTTTATTATAGATATTCCCCTCTTGGTATTAAGGGTATTATTAATCTAGCGGCGTATCGATTCGTTCTTCAATTTTTTCAAGATTTCGTTTTATATTACAGCCCGCTTTTAAATACATAATGATGGTGTTGATTTGGTTGTTATACGTGTATACGTTGTAAATACCAGCAAAGTTGGTATATAACCGTAAAAATTACAGTATTATTAAAACCTTTCACTACTATTTACAGCTAAATTTCTCAATTTATAAAACTACCGATTTATAAGTTAAGAATATCGTAAATGTTTCATAAAAATGCGCAAGATTTTAAAATCATACTAATACTCTAATAAATTTGAACGGGAACTAAATTATATTAAATTCTTATCGACCTTATATGAACTGAAAAATTTATTATACCAAAGTTAATACCAATATCGTAGACTAGTAAATTTGGGGTTTTCATTTGCATGGTTATCCACAAAGTATATTCTTTATTCCATATTTCGTTAGCTGTAATAAGTTTGAGAAAATTAGCATTGTCAAACGCCATTGAAAATTTAATGATGTACAGTATATATTTGACATCTAAATTGAATACGTTGACAAAGACTACAAAATGGAAGTCATGAATTCTTTTCAACGTAAAATTAAACATAAAGGGAGTTTGGAAATATATTCATCAACAATGGCGAATATGTTCATTTCACTTTAACTATGATAAGTTCATATCTCAGTGTCCAGATGTTTGTAGGACTTTATACAGTCTATTAGTTGTTTGATAGGTGGACCGTCGATATAATTAACGAATATCTAACTTCGTCAGGTTTAACAATGTTATCTTTGGTTCTTAAAAATAAAACCATAGATTTTTTTATTTCAAATTAAGTGAAAATTTTCAGCCGTTACCTATAACTAATTCATTAATTCAAACATTGAATTTAACGCTAAAATTATTCATATTTTCAAGTAAAAGAAGGAAGGTGGTAGGGAATTCTATGATATGGAAAACATTAAGTCTAACAACTAATATTATATTTGTCTATGCTGGTAGGAAGAGTTTTTTTCCAAAGATACATTCAACTTTAGCCTTCCCGACATCCGTGTAATTTAATTCTGTAACAATATTAGTATTCCTCCTTAATACAACGTATTAAGAATAGACTTTTATTAAATATTGTGCTACACTAGTGTTTGGTATAATACTTTGAAATACTTGTTTCGTATAAGGATCTCAGATAATAAACAAATATGTATGACTAGTATCTTCATCAATATAATAAAGATATAGGGATTCAACTGTCAGGTGGTATAAAAACACAAAGTTGACTAATTATTACTGTGTTTTAAATATATTTATAGTATCTTTATCCTATTTGATAGTCTTGGGCTTTTACTTATTTTATGTGTTTATGCCTTTGAAGTTTGTAGCCCGTTTGATATATTTCTAGTTATAGCCAACGAGATATTATGTAGTATATATTATCTAGTTCTATTTACTTTCGATAATTGTATGGCGTGTTAATCAGTAACCTTATCTACTTTCAATCTAACATTGTTCAATATTTTGTGGGAATTTAAGGAATTGATTTAACAATCTTTCAAAAGAGGAATATTTTTCTCCTTACGTACGTTGGCGATTAGACTTCGAATTACTAGCTTTTTATTAATTTTATTACCTGGTATTGCTTTATTTACGGTCTATATAACAGGTATAGGTGAAATATTTATCTTCATCGCTAAAATCGTAAGCTTAGAGGTATATACTGGTCGAGCTTGGCACCTATGATATTACCGTTGCCGATAAAGACCTCAACTAGCTCTAAATACCTTTACAAGTAGCTTCAAAGTCTTTTGGAGCGTATTGAAACTATGTATAACATGTGATAACCTGGCATATTTACTGGCGTAATATACCTTCACCAATTCCCACATTTTTCATAGCTCATTGAAAAAGAATTCACCTATCAAATAATTGATCAATAAGATCCATTTTGATCTCCTAATCTTTTTTGTAATCCAACATGTAAAACCGCATAATGATGTTTCAGGTTATGGAATAATAGTAAAAAAGAACATATAATTGAAAATAACTTATATACTATTGTAAATCTTTTAAAACAAGAAGCAATTCGTTAAATGCTGGTGGTAATAATCTTCGGCTTAACCGGTAAGTATATTAGAAAACAACAAGTGAAACCCTGGTAACTCAATCCTTACCTAACGTCAAATATTCAAAAACGGTCGCAATTTGACATCGAGGAGGTTGTATAGCTTACCATCATACTTCTATTTTCCTTTCCAAATACCAAGGAAATTTGTAATTTCTGCATATTCTGTATTCATCATAAGAATATCCCGAAAGGGAAAAGTAATGTAATGGTCATAAAGACCCTTTGGATTTCTCGACTAATGATGTTGGAGCTGGTGCTGGTGTTGGTAGATAAGATAATTAACTTTGGCAAAATTTGGAGGGAAAAATCTAGTATTCGTGCATATAATAAGCTAGCGCGTAAAGCCGCTCCTTCCTTGGCGAACTTATTAGAATTTAACGTGCTAGTGAACTTAGGGATTGCCGTGGGGAACTCAAATAATGCCATGAACCTGATAATAGTCTTATTGGTATTAAGGGGGTTTCCGAAGTATTTATTGAATTGACTGGTGGATTTAAAGGTAGTAATAGTCCTAAGAGCTTTCCATGCTTAGTTCAATTGATTCCTCATCGTCGCTAATACTACTAATATATTAGTATTCTTTGGCAAAATGGTAAAAGTTTCAAAAATTTATTTGGACTTGAATAAGGTTTTGAGAAAACGTATAGAGGCGTCAAGAGATGCTATAGCCAAATATCTTTTCTCTTACCCTTGTCTTTACATATCTATTAATGATTTTCATTTGTTACGCATTCATAAAGTTCGTTAGCCAAATTTCTCTCTTTATCTTTCTTTACAAAAAGGTCGATACCTCGATGAAACAATTCAATTTTCATTTTTATCTTCACCTAGTTTTCTGTTTTGTTCTGCATATCAAATTTCTAGTTTCCAAATTATTCTTCAAAGTCATCAAGTGTTATAAGTTTCTAATTGGTTCCTGTAGGGTTTAAGTCGAGGATTAAATGACCAATTATGTTGTTTATATACTCAAGGGTCAAGTATTCATCGTCGTTTATAAACCAGAGGTTATTATTATAGTGTTGAATAAAAATGATGCCAAGGGCTTGACTTGTTTCCTTCCTAATAGGGTTGATAAGGGTATCAATTACAACTTCTTGAGAAGTCATCGTAACAAAGATTAAAGAGTGGAGGGAAATATTGAAGTAATGTAGGGGAAATGTTTGATGTTGGAGAGTGGGTCGTAGGTTGTTTGCCGTTAAAGTTGTTGTTTATAGTTGAAGGTGGTGGGACTTAGTCGTTTTGCAATTTGAAATTTTGCATTATAGTACCTGCAATAGTATTGACTTAACTGTTTGCTAAATTCAATAACTGAATGATCTTAAGATTTTTAAGCATTAAATGTCAACTCTTTTTTTCTAAGACTAGTTTAATGAAGATTTCTTAGTGTTTTCAATGGCGATATTATTGCTACTCCAGAATTACCGCGAAAACTGACGCAATTCAGAAGATCTCCCTACTTTACTACTGCGAAAACTGACACAGTATTAAAGGGTTACTTCGCAAAATTCTTTCTTCTACCCTGCTCAAATAAAGTGTAACAACTGGAAAGTAGCCTTCTCTTTTACATAGCTTATTTATGTTTAACCTTATAATCATTGATTAATATTAGTAGGCTTTTATTGTTACAATGAGGTCGACTCAAATAATGGTCGAAGTAACTATTATATTGCATTGAAAGTATTAATATGTTACTTCTAAGTTTAACAGACCACTAGATGGTCTACATACTAATTTTTATGGCCAATTTCTTGGTCCATGCCCTAGTCTGAAGTAGGCACCTTCTGCATTTAACTTGCAGTCAATCCAAAAACAATATAGTCAACTTGCAGTTAGTACAATCAACTTACTGTCAGTATACTTGACTTTACTTTACTGCAATTGACTGCTTTTTCAACAGATTAAACCCTATTAATTAAACTTTTTCTTCTATAAATTTTCTATGGAAAGGCGGTCTATTACTTCACAATATTTTTATTAGTAACTCGAACGTTGAGCGATATTTATAATTAAGTTAAATAACGCATCGAATATAACGTTCATTTGGCCTCATATTTTAATTACTATGTTATTATAAAATTCGCGAAAATAATAAACACAAAGATAAACAGAGCGATATGTTTGGATTTTTTTAACATAATGATTAATCAACTGATCATGTGTTGATAACTTATGTGATAAAAATACTATAAAATAGCTACACTTGGGGAATAGGTTCGCAAAGAAATTAAATGAATTTGAAATTTTTAATAGGTATTTAAAGTATCAAAGAGAACATATAAGAGATTTATCAGTTAACTGGGATGGTCACTCCGAATAGTGATATTATGTTAAAACGGCTTAAAAATATACATATATAATAATAAAACAGACAAAGAAGCCACATAGTAAATTGATTCGATATATGACAGTTTTTGAAATAACAATATAAAAAAGATAAATTAAAGAACAGGTTGGTAAACAGGCAATCGAAACTGTAGATATTACAATATACCCCTACAGCTAGTATATATAGGCCATATAGCGATGCACTATATTGCAAGATGCATTCCTGCAAGGTACACGATAACGTGTTACGCTGCAGGCTGCACTCTTGCAATGTGAAAAGTGCATCATGCGTGGCGCAGTCTGGAAGGCGTATTCCAGAGTGCATAGAAAAAGGACCACTGCCCGGATGAGAGGTTTATAATCTCCTAACCGTGGCGTAAACTATCTGAAAGCCTCTTTTTAACCGATATATCTATCTTTACTACAATCTCAATCGTACTATTACTCTTGATTTATATTCACGTGAATAGAGACCTTACCAACAGAAACGATCGATTTTCACAACTATAACGCGATCGATAGTACTAAATTTATTGTAAAACTAAATACTAGTTTACTACATAGCGTAGCTAAAAATAAAGAAAAGGCAAAAACATCACATTAACAGATAATTGCGACATCAAGAAGGAGAAATAAGGTTGATATATGCTCGACTACAAAGGATTAGATAACTTTAAAACAGATGAAAAACAGGAAACGCTTAATATAGGATTTATATAAAGAATACGTAATGAAGAGGTTGTAGACAAAATAAGTATCGGGAAATATAACATTGACTTCAGTAATAATCTAACGACGATGGATTAGCCAAGCGAAAAAACATACCTTTATAAAGAAAAACGAAAAAAATTATTATAAGGTAATAATTTCTTAATTATTCGTTGTTTAAAACAGGTATATTCCCAATATCTTTTAAGGTATCATACCTGATACTGGAGTAGCCCAAAATTTGACCGGTGGCTAATTTTAATATCTAACCTTATGACAAGGAGAATCGGCAATAGGTTTCAAGCGCGATAATGCCGAAACATTTAAAATCAACTTTAGAACATTAATGAAAACTCTTTAATATAATCAAAAATATTTTCTACCTTCATTCAAACAATCACGTTATATATCCTGACCACATTAACACCGTTTTTCCCGTGTTTGGGAAATATGAAAATGTTAAGGATTATTATAAAACTTATTTCCAATGAAATTATTCGGGACAAAAAGTTGCCTATTACCCCAGAAGTGAAGATACTAATAAGTTGACAAATAAAGCCCAAAAATATATATTTCCAACCTGATTGAAGTGAAATTTAAACGACTACTCTGAAGTTCTTATTACCAAAACTTTAACAGACTATACAAGTTTATTCAAAACGTTGAAAAAATCGATATGAAACGGTTATTTATCGTCTCAATTAATAAATTTTACTGCCGTTGCTAAATCCACACATCAATTTTGTAAATATTTAAATTCAAATTGAAAAAGATTGAAATTTCACTCTTTCAATCTTTATTAATACACTATTATTGGATAGACTACCGGTACTCAATATTATTGAATCAAAAATATATTTTAACGACGTCAAACTTCAACACAATATTTTACGTTTAAACGACTATCGAAATGACTCCAAAATTACTTATTGAAGATGGATATTGGTAGGGCCCTAAACGTTGAAACGTTGTCTATTTGATTGATCGAAGTAAGAGTAGTATTGTGTGGTCAAGTGGTGGATGTATTGTTCTAGGTTTGGTAGACCGCTATTTGGTCTACACAGTAATTTGTATGGCCAATTGCTTGGCTTGTGCCCTGGTATACAGTGGGGCCATACTGTACTTAACTTACAGTCAATACCATAGATCCACAAAACAATACACTCAACTTGCAGTCAGTATAGTCAACTAGACTGTGATAAAATTAATTTACTACAATGTAATTACTACTATTTCAACACTGGCGCTTTTTAATTTGTACGCCTACACCAGTGTGTTCAACCAATCTTTTCTGGTAAACGTTAATCTACGATTTCGTGAACTAGCCAGACCCCTATCAATTTCAATTAACCTCCACATCGAATGACAATCATTTGCACTTAAATTAACATCTAATTTCCGTTAATTGCCCTATGGTTCTAGGGTCCAACTTTTTCGACTCCTATTAAAAGTTTTTTCGGAATAACCTTAGGCATGCCTCCACTTTAACCGCATTAATCAAACAAGTCGCTATTATTAATTCCTTAACAATCTTCCAAATAGTTAACAAATCTCTAACCACAATAAAATAATTCAAATATGCTGTGCGGCTTATTAACTTAACTCTCAATACGTACAGTTAGCTTATTACTATTCACAAACTTTTCGAAAGCGTTACTTAGCGATGATTTCGTTATAATATTAACAAGATTATATTTCCCTTTAATCCAATGAAACTTTTCAATATACCTCTTTGTAGGCTTCGTAAAGTACCATCACGTTAATTGTGAGGCGTTTTTCACTAGTGGTTCCGAATTTCAAATAGCATTCGAATAAGCTCCCCAAATTGGTACAAATTACTATGGTAATAAGAGGAATCTTTATCTTCCTGAAGATAAAGTTAAATGTTTCCCATAATACCATATCTATATTAAAACCTACTATTATACTATAAATATTTAAAGCTATTATAATTCGTATAATCCTTTTATATTTAACAAAGATCCAATAAATTGAGCTACCCATAATATTAAACAGGTCCTTTCGATTATCTTTATAAACGAAGGTTATTAAAAATCTAATACGTAAATATAAATCTGTGTTATTTACAAAGAACTTATTCGTAAAGATTATCAACTTAACCCTTGATAAATCGATTAAAATCATATTAATTCCTTGGTTCAGGTTTCGTATTTGTAACTCAAACCTCCTATTTAGCCTATTAAAGTCGTTATCTTTTGGGTCCTATCATTAAGTAGATATAGATAGGTCGTACAAGGTCTTCATTTATTATAAAGTGGTAATATAACTGCTACGGGAACGCTATTCCAGGTACCGTTAGGCTTTAACTACATTAATCTTGTTGATTACAGCCAAATCAGTGCTTTAACCCTTTTAGCGAAAGTTAAGGCTAACATTAAAACTAAGCATACGGATTAGTGATCTATTAAAGTTAAACTGGTTTCCTTCAACTAACGTTATAACCAATTCACAGTTTTAAAACTTAAAGTCCTTAATCACCTGTTATTCCGCTATTAAAAAGCCCGCCGTTTGAACGAAAAAGGTATTGTTAGTTTATATACCTATTAAGCCGCAGTCATTCTTTTACGTTACTAATAAATATGGATGGTATATTAAAAACTGTATACCTAGCTGTGGTTTAAAATACGATTGGTAAATTGAAAACCAGTCAACGCTAATTTCAACTAGTTATATAAAGGTTTCACACATTGTATCATCGTTTTTAAAAAGTAAATAGGCTGTAGTTTTCATGAGAAGTTTAGTAATATGATCATATGTAAATTTATTTCTAATTATGTATAGATTTATGTTATATTTAAGCTATTAAGCGTAAACTTGTCTTTAGTTTTATCTAAGAAACTTGTCATTAAGGCGATTACCAGACGTTGATTATTTTTTTCAATCGTTAAACATTACGTATGAATTTAATATTTACTTTTATTACCGTATCCTTAAACAATTAGGCGTAAATTTTAGTACGCCCGCCCTGTAGTCTTTCTTTCAACATCGTAAATAATTTCTTACTTCAAAATCGTAATATTTGGGTTTAAATGTTAAAATAAGCCTTTGATATGAATTATACGACTCCTCAGATTAGTAGTCTATTAATATCAACCTTATATCTTTCCTTAAATGGTTTATCGAAAGTCTTCGTTATCATTTTTCATCTATTCAAGTAGTATTGTAAATGCGACCTGTTATATATTCTTCCTTTTTAATATTCCTTTTTTTCAGGGGTCGTCCGCGCCGACGGAGTTTCTTCGGCTTATCGATAAAAAGTAAAGATAATTTGTATTAACTAGATCGTTGAACTTAAAATACTTTATCGTCAATAGCTCTAATATAAATCTTAAACTAAATAATACGAAAAGTTACAAGACTGTTAGCAATTTTAACAATTACTTTAAAGTTAACGATATTTAAGGTTTTGTATAATCACTTCTATTTACTCGGCTTTAGCCACAAAAGAACTTTACTTTAAAACAGTAAAGTAAGTACGTTGATTATTATAGGGTAGTTTTTGGTGTTAAAGGCATTATTAACCTAACGACGTACCGATTATTCTCGAATTTCTTTTAAGACTTTACCGTAAGCTACAACTTGCTTTTGAGTACTTTCTAATAACAGAGATTTAATTGTTAAACGCGGGTACGTTCCAGAAACCAGCATCGTTAGTACTAGGTCTTAAAGCCTATAATATTATTTAGGCCCTTTACCGCCATTTAAAGGTGTGTCTCTTAATTCATAAAGCTTTCAATCTCCAGTAAAAGGATATTATACGCTTGGTAAAGTAAGGCGTATACTCTTTTAACTTTCCTAATATTCTAGTAGTATTTTACAATAACCTACTTGTACTAAATAATCATTATCTTCATATCTTCCTAAAACTCCACCGCTACAAAGTTGGTGCCGGAATTGTAAACAAAGACGTTAGTTAAAACCAAGTACGTATTAATTTACAATAAACGTAACTTTTTCCACGTATCTTTTACCCAAAGTGAATTTAAAATTTTTGTTTCGTAAAAAGAAGGTTACGGAATTAACGACGTAAAAAATAGGCTTGTTATATAAGTAAGAAACATTAATAAAAACCTCTTAGTTAAAGTCCTTATTATTTTTAATATAAACCTAAATTTTAGGGCGACTTGAGTATATGTTTAGCAATAGTAATAAAGCCTTGATAGTTTTTCGAGCAAAGTATTCTATATCTTTATGCTTTGTAAACTTTAGGACTTTATTTAGCCTGTTAACGGCTGAGTAGCTAAATAACCAGTATAATTGGCATATCTTAGGCTCAGTTGAATTTAATAAAACTACTTTAAGACCTTAAAAATGAAGCTATAAGTGTCACTATTTATAATAAAGGGGAACCTTTATCCGTTTTTAACTAGTTCGTTAACGTTAACGTTAACATTAACGATAAAGATCTTTATATCCTTCAAATCAAAAAGAAAAGAGGTAAGAGTCTTAGGGATACAAAACTTAATAGATCTAATCTCAGTTTAAATTACCGTTTTCCCTAATAACGATAGTTATTCACCTAATCTGAAGCCAAGTTTAGTTTTACTATCATCGCAACGATTAATTTTTGTGGCTTTAATACTTTCCCTTCGTAATGATACATACTACGAATAACCTCCTATCAAGTTCCTCATTACCCTTATATTTAGTATAATCCTTTAAAACGTGTAATCCGCGTAACGATCGCGGAGGATAAAGGTATATAAAGGATTAAGGGGTTAGTCAAAGTACAGGTAAAGGTCTTTACCGCCTAAATAGCACAGTAAGATGTAGTCGGCTAATCATTAAGTCGTGTTAAAACCAGTATCTCTATATTACTTAATTTACTTAAGGGAATTATCGTCGTTAATTCATTCGTCCCCTTCAAAGTCTGCAATTTTGTCCAAGTAATCCTGTTGAGAAATCATAAAGTATTAGATATAATACATTAACTTTTTATTATTAGTTGGGGCAGGAGGGTACCGAGTTAACCAATAACCAAACTTGCCACAAATTTTACATCTCTTACCACTATTACAACGATAGTTTTTACGGTCAACTGGTCTGCTTAAATATTAGCCCTATTAGCTCCAACGTGGCTGTTATCTCCAGTTTAAGGTCGTTAGGCGTTAAGGCCTCCTATAATCGTATTTACGGTTGATTTAATTAACCACCATACGGTTTTCTTTCTTGACGTCTAGGATGTTACTAACTTAGGGATATATATAAAACGAATTAATTGTACGTGTCATTATAGTTACGAATAAGGAACGTAACTAATTAAAAAAGCCCTCGCAAGTAACATCTAGGCGTTATAAGGTGCATTTGAACTCGTTAACACCCGTAATGGTTACCCGTACTTACTCGCGATATATAACTTCGCTAACTTAGGATTTTCTCATCACTTACTGATATAACATTAGCCTTTTAAGGATCTAATTTAGCATATTTATCGGTATTTCCTCCTTTTTCTTCTTCTCCATCATCGTAGTCTACATCGTAGTAACCTAATCTATATATTATTAGGTAAATCAAACGTTGTATTTAAAGTTGCTTTTTATACCATTATAAACTTCGCGAGAGGTGGTTGCTCGGGTTAGGAAAGTGAGGTAGTAATTATTAGTATACCCTATGAGAATTTCAGAAAACAGTAAGTAAAAATCAGAAGGGGGAACCTCTATACACTTACAAATATTTAAAAATGGCATCATCTTTATATCGAGGAGGTTATAAGGCTTCTTGTTATACTTCTCTACATCGTTTCAAATCTTAGCGAAGTCCGTAAAGAATTTGTAATTAATATTAATTATTTTAACATATCTTTAAAACAAGCCGTGATAATTATCCTAGTCTTTATTAATAATGTTTCCCGGCATTTTGAACTTTATAACCTCCGAAATACGGTATTAAAGGCAATTTCTAGCCGCCTTACTCGAGGGGTAAAGTCTTGTAGTAAGACCTATAGTAAACTTATGTGTTAGATAAACCTGCCATAATTTGGGGAGGGGGGGGGGGGATTAGCGATTACAGAGATTAGTGGTTATAAATGCTTAAAGGTTTTAAAAAACTTAACGATATTACTTAATTAACTATTGTAAAGCGCAAACGTCAATTATTTTTTACCGCGTTAGTGGCTGTTGCTTTACATGCCCTACCGACGCTACAAACGTACTCCGCGCTATTACGTAAAAATGTCGGTCTTCCAAACAAATCAATAGGTTCTTTATCGTTAGCGCGTAAAGTGGCTTAGCTTAATAAAAGGTAAAAAAAGGTTCCCTAAAACGTGTATATAAATGTTAAGTTTCTTTAACACATTTTTCCTTAGGGCGTAAGTCTTAAAGGCGTTTCTCAAATTAGGCCAAATCGAAAAAGGTCTTTGCCAACTTAGTAAAGTTCTTTTTGGATATATGAATTCCTAGTCTTTTAAGTTTTCCCTTTAACTTTAACTTAATACCTCATTCAACCTTTTTCTATATATTAATAATCCAGTTGTTAAAAAACTTACGGAATTTGTAAATAACACTGTTGCCGCGGTTAAGTTTTTCGCCTCCATCATAGTCGACGATGTTACTGCCAATAAAGTTGTCTAGTTACTTCTCTGTTAATTCTTTGTCGACATCGTACTCCCAAAGCTCTTGATTACAGTGTTTCAAAATTAAAGGTACGAAGGCTTCGATTGCCTCCATTTGTTTTTAACTTAATGCCATCTCAAAGTTCTAGCTGATGTAAAACTTAATAAGCAAGATACTTGGTGATCTTAAAATGTGAGGACTTGGTGTTTTGGCATAAAGTCGTGTGGGAACTTAGCGACCTGTCGTTAAATTAAGCGACGTAGCTTTTTCGGCATAAATTAAAGATTCTTGAGGTTTTCGCTCAAATCAGTGATCTTACCGATTCAATTGGCGTAAGTGAAGTGAAAAAAAGTGAAATGAAGGAAAAAACTTGGTATTTATGCGAAGGTTAAATGTTAAGGTTAAGGTCGAAAGTCGTTTGTTATTTAGTTGTAGGACTTGGTCGTTTTTACAGTAATATCACCCGCAATAATACCAACTTAACTGTTTGCC
This sequence comes from Anisogramma anomala, assembly GCA_038502455.1. Lineage (NCBI taxonomy): Eukaryota > Fungi > Ascomycota > Sordariomycetes > Diaporthales > Gnomoniaceae > Anisogramma > Anisogramma anomala. The sequence continues at coordinate 31,303,543 of JASMMZ010000004.1, forward strand.
AACTTATTTATTGGAAAATTTTAACGGTTAATCTTAGCGTTTTTAAAAAAATATCTAGTAAAGATTTATTAGTGTTTTCAATAATGATACCATCTCTACCTCTAATCCGCCGTAAAGACTGACGCAGGTTAAAGGTCTTCTTTTCGTAGTGCCATAAAGACTGACACAGTAGTAAAAACCCTTCGCAAAAATGTTTCCTCTACCCTAACCGCCGTTGTTTAACTTAGAAAGTAACCGGAAAGTAACTTCTTCTTCTACTTAGCGTATCTGTACTTAACCTAATAAAAGCAGATTAGTGTTGGTAAGACTTTATACGTTACAATGTTGTCGATTTTATTAGTTGAAGTAACATTAGTATTGTGTGGTCAAGTAGTAGATGTATTATTCTAGGTTTCCCAGACCGATAGCTGGTCTACACAGTAATTTATATAGCGAATTGCTTGGCCTATGCTCTAGTAAAAAGTGGGGCTATACTGTACTTGACTTGCAGTCAATACTGTAGACCCATGAAATAATACACTCAACTTTCAATCAGTATAGTCAACTTTACTATAAGTAAACTTGACTTACTACACTGCAATTACTAATATTCTAACGATAGAAGTATATTTACTGTTAACAAAAGCGCTCCTTAACGTTCATATAAAAGATTGTCAAATCGTATTAATAATCCAGCATAGATAACTTCCCTAATCCAATTTACCTAAAGCCTCTTACATTCTACACTTACCAATAGTAAGGAAGACAAAATAAATATATACAAAACAAACCCTCAAATCTATTAATTGGTAGAGAAAAAGAATGAACAATCCTATTAAAAAACTCTCTAATATTACCGAAAACCCCAACTAAAAACCCCTTTGACACCAATAAAAACATCACTAAGCCTACGGAAATCCTTAACGAATCCCTTAGTACCCCCGGAAATTTTCATTACAACAGGTAGGCGGGTAAAACTAAATATACCAACAATAACGAACGAATGACTTCACACAAAAAATATGGTAAGTATAACTGTTGATTTTGTCCCTTCCCAATTTCCTATAAAAAAACTCTAAGCTGCCCACTAACACCAGGACTTCAAATTTGAAAACACATAGGAGCCGTAAGATAAGTACAATACTCTTCCCCCTCGCGATATTACTATGGTAAATACATATTAAGTAACGATTACAACTATTGTAATGATTTCGGACATTGAAGATAAGTAGGACAATAAGTTGTACAATCTCATAAACATCAAGGTACAATGATTCTTCAACATTTGCCGTCGAAAAATTGTTAAAAAAACTATATTTCCACTCGCTATTTCCTAACATCCTTACTAGCTAAACTAAAAATTACTACATCTGTTACCTCATGAATTGTATATTATTTTATAAAAGCTATAATAGTTTCGATGATTATTTTGATTAAAACGTTAAACTCGCATAATACTAATACATTCCAAACAGTTATCAAGTGTTTAAACATATTAAAGCATAGGAAAAGTTGCCTATAAGAATATATCTCCTTATTGAGATTTTAAACAAACTAATTCTTAATTGATAAGCAATGGGGAATGTAAAATATAGAGAGTTTATATTACGATAACAAGTTCGCTAGGATATCACGGGGTAAAAAAGCTTTAAATATGTCTTACAGTGTTTTAAAGCTATCTATAAAGGCTTTTTAAACTAATGACGTTCTCTTTTTACGATCATAATGATACAGGTACCAAATTGGACTAAGATTCACCCCTAGATCAATAACTTCGCTATTTGAGACGATGATAAGAATCCCGCTTTTACCTATTACATTGATCGCAAGTATATGAACTCATGAAATTCAGTTAATAAAAGACTTTAAATGAAAATCCTCAACGGCAATCCATGTAAGAATAATAATTTCTTTAAGCTTAAATTAACCTCATAACTCTCCTCGATAAAAGACCGTTTAAAAGTACTGTATTTGTGAAATTATATCTGCTCGTTAGAACATTTTATAGTTTCTGAATATCAATCGAAGAAATTAAAATATTACGTACAATATTCTTTCATTTTTGATTAAAAATACATTCAACGCATTGTAAACCTTAAAGAAACGGAGGAGAGAAAATAAGAAAAACCACCTAAATTAATGAACTAGCATGAAAATATAACCCTAGCCCTAAAGTATTATGATAACTAGCTGACCACGACCTTTTTTATCGCCTAACTGGTAAAGGCCTCTATTATAATAAAAATAACAACCAATAATCTATGTATTGGTTTATCATTCACTATGTTTATGCGAAAAAAATCTTTCGAAATATCATATCGAATACTAGGGTAATGCAATACTTAATACAAGTCTATTCGTAATACATTACATTACGAAAGGACACTGACACCGTCATAGATGTTTACTATACGGACGCCGGCAACATTCAAGTCATATTTAACGTTGGAAAACAAATTTTGTTACTAGGGTCAACTATTTTAATTACAACTGTTAAAAATATTATTGTAAATATTTTGAGATCCTTTAACCCCTTTATTTTTTGCCTGAATGATATAAAAAACCTCATTGTTAACATTAACTTTCAAATTGAAGAATTTGTTAAAGACGAAGAGTAAAGATTTCCATTCAATTTAAAATGTTAACATTCATAATTTCACCTTGGAAAACTGAAGTTCACCATATGAAATTTAATAAAATTGGAATTTCGTTAATTATACCAAAATTCAATTTCTCCGCCACGAATAAAGGACATAAAGTCCTTAAAGAAATTGGTTATAAAAATTTAGATTTATTAGGAATCAAAGGGACTGAAAAGCTTTGTTATCATTGTAAAACGTATTTCCAAACCCCGCTTGAATTTAAGTTTACATTAGAAAAATTGAAACTTTAATTTGAAAGTTTATATCAACAGGTACTAACGATGGGGAAGATTTATAATTTACGTTGTTTACTTTGTAATAGCGTTAGATGAAGTAAGAGTTTTCAAAATTATTGCGAAAGAAAAATTAGATTACATTATATACATTGGGGCTTAAAATATACCTCTAACCTTCAAACGTACGGGTTTACGAGACTAACACTCACTTCATTGCGATAGAATTTCAAGTTAATGTTTAATCTATGATAATTTAATACAAATAGGTTCCTATACAACCCAATTTTTATATCGGTAAGGTTGAAAAAACACACTCGTTTCTATTCAAATCTTATGATATTTTCACGTCAAAGATGAAAAAAATTACAAATTTAAAAGTAAACTTACAAATGTCAGTGAAATATTTGAACGATATTTTTTTTAACCGTCTGATACCAACTTTTCTAGTATTGAATATAGACCCACATTAAAAATTAAATCGAATAAATTATTCAATACTAATAAGGAGCTTACTATATATAGTATAACACTAAATAAACTGAGAAAAGAATCTATAAAGCGCTGGATGAAAGATTCTTTCAATACTAGAAACGGACTATTAATGACAAATATACCATTTTTATCATTTTGAAGCGAAATATTTAAGTGAGGAAAGCTAAGCAAATAGGATGGACCCTATAAATGTTTAAGTATTACGAACCAAAACTTAATAGTTCAAACCGCTAACGATTTCGTCACCCGTGGCATTATATGGATGAAACCATATAAAAAGAACCTAAAATACAAAGGAAGTCTTTAAGTAATCTGAAATAACTCATACGACCACTTTAAATAGATCATTAATAAACCAATGAAATGACGAAAGCGTAAATGAACATTCAAAAAGGTGAATATACAATATAATAAAAACAATAATAAATATTAAAAACCTAAAAGAGGATGTAAAACCATTTATATATTGCAAAAAGATATTTATTCTAGCAAATTTAATTCTATGATACGTGTTAAGGCATTATTTATACGCTGGGTAAATCTTGTTGGAAATAGATGGAAATAAGATTAATAACCTCCTTATACATGATTTAATCCAACTTGAGCTATGAATACAGTAAAAACAGCACTATATAATGATCTTGAAGCCGAAAATAATCACGAATTTAAAGGAAAAATCATATAATATCAATGCGAAAAGTTAAAGCTGATCGCTTAAGATTATAGTATTGAAAATGAAAATTATATCCCAACTTAATCACCTACAATACGAAATATTAATTAACGTCTAGTTGTAGTAATTACCACCAATTTGACAACAAGTACAAACAATGCGTTCACCCTTAATAGTCGCGATATTATGTAAGAATACACGAAATCCCTTACCAATCTTCAACGTATTATACTATTAAAATTGCCCAAGGAGTTATAGGATAAGTTTCCTACTAAAAGAATTATGTATTATATGAAACCTCTATATGTACTCACCAAAATAGGTGTTCATTTGTTCTTCTCGCATCAAATATGATGCAAACCTAATGTTGGTATAAATACATGAACTCTTGACCTACAATTATTGATTACATAAAGTGAAGATATTGGTATTATTGGTATGTGAACTCAGAATATAATTTCTTTACGTATTGATACATCTATAGTAACGGAATAACGTGTTATTACTATTTCAAAACTTTGAAAGTATAAGTTGATTAAGATGTTGATTGAATATATTTCACTGAATTTCAACGGATTGTTAATATGCATCTATAATATTAAAAGGAACTATAGCACGAACCTTAGCTTACCTCAAAAGTGACAAGTTGAAAGCCTAGTACAAATCGATAAAGCAGACGATATAAAATTGTAACGTTACCTTGAATAAAAGGCTCGAACGGTTAATATTATTACGATGAACTAACTGAAGGTATCTTACGATTTACCGGAACGACATAAATTTGAAATCTATAACATAAAGCTTTCAATATATTAAACCAACATAATGGTAAATTTACAATTCAAATAGAGATATAAATATAATATCAATAGATTAAACTATAGTATAATTAATAATCTTTGTGAACAACTCTTTTATAAATTACGTCAACTTTATCTCTGAAATCAGATTCCTTATAATATTCTTCAACAAAAATAAATACTATAAATAGTTCAAAATTACTAGTAACCTGGTTTACCAAACATTCATAAAGAATATGAATATAATACAAAACGTACCAGCATTTTAAGTTGAAGGTATAATGATAGAATATGATATCAGTATAGTTATCAATATAATACAAAAAACTATTACTAATTAGTTACGAATTTATTCGATATTTGTAGTTGTTTATACTAACTCTTAAAGCCTTTACGAATACTTTTCCAAACTTGAGACGACTAATAAAATCGTCTGATAATAGACATAATAATATTGAGGGATGTTGGTAGGGATTTAAACGTTGCAACATTGTCGATTCGATTGGTCGAAGTAACAGTAGTATTACAGTAGTCAGGTGGTATGTATATTGTTTGAGGTTTGGCAGACCGCTAGCCGGTTTACATAGTAATTCGTATAGCCAATTGCTTGGCCCGTGCCCTAGTGTGAAGTGTGGCCTACTATACTCGACTTAAATCTAATATAATAAGCACACACAAAACAATATATTCAATTTACAGTTAGTATAGTCAACTTTACTATAAGTAAAGTTGACCTACTCCACTGTATATAGTACTATTTCAATACTGGGGGCTTTTTAGTTTGTGCGTGCACGTTAATGTGGTTGACCAATCTTTTCCGATAAGTGCTAAACTTCAACCTCATCAACTGGCTAGACCTCTGTCGATTCCAATTAACCTTCGTATTGAAATGTACCTATTTGCATATCAATTAACCCTAATCTCCGTTAGTTGCCCCACAGTTCTAAGGTCCGACTCTATCGACTTTTATAAAAAGTTCTTCTATTATGGAACTTTGCAAACCTTCACTTTACAAACTTTTACCTTAACCGTACCAATTAAATGAATGAGTATCGTCAATTCCCAGGCAATATTTTAGTTTACCAACATATACCTAACCTCCATTACGTAATTGAAGCTTTCTGGGCGACCTATTAATATATCCCTCGATATGTATAGTTGAGCTATTGCTATTTATAAACTTTTTTAAAGCCTTGTTCGGCGATACCTTCATCATGGCATTAGTAGGATTGTTTTTACCGTTAATTCATAGGAACTTCTTAATCTTCCTCCCTTTGTATACTTTACGGAATGATATTACGTCGATGATCAGGCGTTTTCTATTAGTGGTTCCGAGCTTTAAAAGGCATTCGAATAGGTTCCTAGAGTCTGTACAAATTACCAACGGGATAGAAGAAATCTTTAGTTGCCTGGTAATAGAATGAAGGGTTTCCCACAATACTATATCTACATTAAAGCCTGCTATTATAACGTAAGCCTTCGAAGTTAGCACGCTTAGTATAATCCTTTTACATTTAACAAAGGTTTATTAGATTAGGTTTCTAATTATATTAAACGGATTTTCCCGCCTATTCTCGTTAAAGAGGGTTATTAGGAATCCTATCAGTGAAAATAGGTCGGTATTTGTGAAATGCCCATCTATAAAAATCATTAGCTTAGCCTTCGATAGATCGATTGGAACCATATTAATTCCTCGTTCCAGGTTTCGTATTTGCTATTTAATCTTTTCATTACTCCGATTAAAGTCGTTACCTATTAATTTTTATGTTTGGGCCGCGATAAAAAGGTTGTAGGAGGTTTCCGGTTGACATAAGGTAGAAATATAACTGCCACAGGCACGCTATTTAAGGTACCGCTGGATCTTAGCCACATTAGTCTTGTCGATTATATCGAAATTAGTGCTTTGGCCCTTCTGGTGAAAACTAAGGCTAGTATTGACACTAAGTATATGAATTAACTATTTGTTAAAATCAAGTTAATTACCCCTCGCCAATGTTATTACTGGCTTGTAATCTCAGAACTTAGAGTTTTTAATCGCCTGCTACTTTAATATAATAAAGCAACTCGTTCCGAAGAAAATTATATAGTTAGTCTATATACTTACTAGGCCGAAGTCCTTTTCATACGTTATTAATACTTACGGGTCGTATGTTAAAGACTTTACAGTTAGCTGCGATTTAAAGTATAATTAGTAGCTTAGGAATTAATGGACGCCTGTTTTAAATCGTTTGTATAGTGGCTTAATATATGGTATTACCATCCTTAAAAGGTAGATAACATGTAGTTTATATAGTAATTTTACAATACTATCCACTTCAAATCCGTTACTAATTGCATGTAGGCTTGCATTATATTACGTTTATTAAGCATAAACTTACCTTTAGTTTTGGCTAGTAAAATTGCTACTGAAAAAATTACCAAACGTTAACTAATTTTCTAAATCATTGCTAATTACTTAAGGATTTAGTCTTTTTTTATTTCTGTATGTTACAGGCTAGTGTCTGGCTAGTATTACCAGGGATCCAACCCTAGTAGTTTTACACGCTCCTGCGATACTCTGAAGCAGGTAGTAAACCACTTAAAGGCACGCTACCACACGTCACGTGATTTGGGAGAGGGCTGCACCATTTTAGTTTTATAGCCGCTTCCTAACTAGAACTTCTCTTTTCCTTTTTCTTTATCGAGGTTTATAGACAAAATCCGACCACTTTAAGCTATAACTTCAGCTTTAGTCCCTTTATATATAAACCTCGATCTTTTCGCAACAGTTTCTTAGATGCTTTTTAACGGCTATAACCTAAGTCTATATCTTTATCCTCTAACTTACCGAATCTGAACCCCTAGACCTTAAAGTAATTCCTTAAAGTAGGCGTTAAGGAGCAGTTTCAAAACTTCTTAACAGCCTACTACGATTACCTTATAGCTTAATACGAACTTTTTACCGACGCCTTACGTACAATACTTATTAAACGGGATTAAGCCGTTCGAAAATACGTTTTACACTTTGAATAACGGAATACTAACGCGTTGAACGCTTTACCGAATATAATCCGATAACTCGAAGCTACTGATACGCTTATGGTCTTGGATTAACTTCCCCCTTGAAAGGTTTTCTTTACGTACGCCACGAACGATGCAGCCGCTATACTGTTCCCTACTAGAGACTGCGCCAGCGACTCAAATAATAACGACTTAAACTCTTTAAACTCCCATTACAATATTAACGCCCCTTTCAACGGGTGTTAACGAACTATACTTAAACCTTTTAATTAACCGGTTAAGTTTTCCGATATTAAATTACGATTCCCAGTATAGAAACCTACGATAATATTTAAATTACATCGGGACCAGAAATTTATCGAAATAAAAAAGAATTACTTTTACTTTATCTTTTAATAGTTAAAAGGCTCCACGAAAAATGTTATAAAAAGTTACTACGCCCGCGAAGGCGACGGTAATACTAACGACTCCAACGCCTTTATAACTATACTTCGCGTTTATTACTACAACCTTAACGCGACTAAAGTAGTTATTACTCAACTTACAAATATAAAATACGAAACTTATAAACAATTTTACGTTTTTTTAACGTTTGGAAAGCCTTATTCGCGAAAACTGGTAATATAGCTTAGAAATTCGCCGCCAAGCTCACCATCTTAAAGGGAGCTATTAATAATACACTTATTAATACGTTATTCCCCCTCGACAAACCGGAGGATTACAATAAATAGCTCGTTCGCGTTTAATTTATCAACGGACGCCTTTATAATTTCCGTACTCATTACGACGGCATTAGTATTATTGTTACCGAAGGCGTTTCTCGTAGTAAAAATAATAGCGGTAACGCATCCGTTCGAAATAGCTAGGGCGATATTATTATAACCAATGTAGACGCCTTTCTAGCCACTCCTAAGCGACATGCCGCTTAAATTAACTAAATGAAACTCTCCCGTCGTAAAGACCTCGGGTTATATTTACGTTACGGCGCGAACAGCTACTAGATTCATACCTACCTATAGGACCTGATGTAAATCCTAAATTACTCCAACGCCAAAGCCGTTATAAAAATCCATTTCACTTGAGCCGAAGATCTTATCGACTTCGAAAAAGGAAAAACGTAACTCCTATATATAATTGCGTACAAAAGTTGATAGGATTTTAATTCGACTTGATAATTATGTCTTAGCTTCTTAATAACTCCCCGTTTATAATAAATTTACTTTATAATTTTATTTGTTTCATTTACGTTTTAATAAACATAGGCTATACATATTATAAAGTTACGAGTCAATAGCTTACTAATAGTTCAAAGTTATCGCGTTTTCTTATTTCCTTACTTTAACTTAGTAAAGTTAGGTATTATACCCCCGGTTTTCCCCTACGATTTATTTCCTTCATAACCTTTTTCAACGTCGAATTTCACAGCTACCTTTATCGAATATAAGAATATATCGTTCTCTCTTTATAATACAACGTTATTTTGGGTAAGCTCAAAATGAAACATAAACAAATTACTTACGACGTCGCAAAATATATATTACTTTTAAAATTAGCCATTAACTATCGCGTTTGAAAACGGGGGTTTACTCCTATCTAAAGAGTGCTAAAGGGAGTCGATGCCGTTACATTACACTCTATCTTACAACAAGCCCTCAAAAACCAAACGTTACCATGTAACTCACTACCGTCTCTCTTAAATATATTAATAAAGCATTTTCTCCGAAACCACTTATTTCCGTTTACGATAAACTCCCCGCTAATCTTAAGTAATTGGTGCCTTTTTTCGATAAAGTCCTTAACGATAAATTCACTCCTTACCGTTTTAAAATGAATTATAAAATCGTTTTTTATATTAATAACCAAAGCTAAACTTCAAAAATACCGTAACGTTTTTCATACGACATATCGCGTAAAAATCTCTTTATATTATATAAAACTTTAATCGAAATACTCGATTAAGGTTATATTCGAGTAATCAACTTTTTAACGGGCGCCCCAATACTTTTCGTTAAAAAACGTAAAAAGAGTTTACGATTTTATATCGATTACCGCTAGCTTAATAATATTATAAAAGAAAAACGTTATCTGCTTTCACTTATGCAAAAGACGTTCGTAAATATTTCGCAAATTACGTAATTTATTAAATTAAATATTTAAGTTACATTTAACAAACTCCGTATCAAAGAGGAAAACGAAAAGAAAACCATATTTCGTACGCGTTTCAGACTTTTCGAGTAACTTATTACTTTCTTCGATCTTATTAACGTCTCCGTTACCTTTTAACGGTATATTGATTAATTGTGACGCTCCTTCCTAGATATTTTCTAATTTTCTTTCCTCGAAAGTATCCTTATTTACTTTAACGGTACTTTTGACGACTATATAGCTAAAGTTAAACATATCTATAAAGCTTCAAATACCGCGAAACTTAACCTAAACATTTTTAAGTACGTATTCGACGTTTAAAAAAACCAAATACCTAAAATTCGTTATCTAAATTAACGTCGGTATCCGAAAAAATTGAAAAAGTCTACGTGCTATTCGGGAATAGGAGGCTTCCACAACGATTTTAAATGTATGAGGTTTTCTTAAATTCGCAAATTTCTACCGTTATTTCATTCGCAACTATTCGACGATTATCGGATTATTATTTCGATTAACCCGCAAAGGTATTCCTTTTAATTAAAGGCTTAAAAAAGAAATTATTTTCGAACGACTTAAATTTAGCTGTCTCTCCGAACCTATATTCGCTTAATAGGACTCTAATCGCGATACCTTCCTCGAAACCAACTATTCTAATTAAGCCTTAAAAGGCTACATTCTTTAACACGATAACCACGATAACCTACGGCTAATAACGTTTTATTCTCGTCTTTTATCTCCAATTAAATGTAACGAAGAAATCTATGATAAAAAACTAGTCGGAATTATAAGTTGTTTAAAAATATAGAATGCGAAGCTTCGGGATACGACGCTCCTGTTTATAATCCTAATGAATTACGAAAACTTAAAATAATTCATAACTATAAGGCACCTTTCCGAATAATAAGTCCGATAGTTTAAATAACCTTCGTATTTCTTCTTACACATAATATATAATAAAGTAACAAATTATATACAACCCGATACATTATTACGACGAAACCAAGCTATTACTAAAGGCCTTTCGAATCCAAGTTACTTAGGCCGGAAACTCTAATCATTACGCCTTAAATAGTTTACTTCCGAACCGCTTCTATATACGTACATCTCCTGGCTAACCGTTGCCAGTAAATTAATTTCAAAAAGCCGTAAACTTTTCATCAATATCAACCTTTAAAGCTATTTAAATACCGCTATTATATACGATATTACCTACCCTGGACTGGAACATATAATACGTATAGGTAACCGATATTTCCTAACGAATATTCGTATCAACAACGACCACACGTTAAAGTTTTTAATTTCAGAATATTTAGTAAACGATAATGAAATTTTAAGGTTTCACGACCGAATTAAATTACCTACTTACGAGCCGTTTACTATCGCGTTAATTTAAACTACCTACGATTTACTTTTTACCGGTTACTCAAGTCGCAACGTTATTATCGTTATTCTTTTTAAAACGTATTTTTAACCAGATTTCATCGCGTAATCCGCCGCTTTTACCATAAATACGACGGTTATAACCGTATAATTTATTAGAAACACCGTCGAAAGGGGCCTTTGAAACCCCTCCCAATTTCCGAACAACTTTAAAACGAACTTTTCATCAACTTTATAATTGATTTACCTTAGAAATTCGCTAATAACCTATATTACCTTATTATTAGGAACCCTTTGAGTAAAGCCATTACTTTTAAGGTTATAATTACTATAAACACTGAAACTTATACAAAACGTTTTTTAAATTGTTATTAGCGATTTAATAATTTTTCATGTACGCTTATTAACAACTGTAATTTAAATCAATCAATGGGCTTTAAAAATAACTTTATAACCTAAATAAGGTAAAGTAACGCTTAAGTACTTATTTTCACCCCGAAACGAACGGCGCGATTAAAAGCGTAAATTAAAAGGTCTTTACGTATTTAGGTTTATTCGTCGTTTATATATAACTTGATTAAAGCTATTTATTACCCGGTTATTAACTAGTACTAAATATTAAGAATACGATTACTTTCAGTAGTAATCCGTTTTTATAACTTATAGCTATTACGTTAATCTTATACAACTAATACAATATTTTCTCGTTTCGACTACAACATTATGCATAAAGGTTAAAAACTTCGTTTAACAGATTCGCGAAGTCACAAAATTCGCATAAGCCGTAATAACGGTTACGTAATAGCATATGGAAAAAGCTGTTAATAAACAGCGTTCCCCCTCGGAAAGTTTTCAAGTTGACGACAACTTTTAGCTTTTCCTTAAAAACTATAAACCGGACGAATTTTTTTTAAAAAAAAATTAAGTTAACTTAACCATAAGTACCAAATGGCGCGTGTAATTAACTTTTACGTTATGAAACTTAACGTATAGAATGGGAAATATCCCATATTTCATGTAAATTATCTCGTCCGAGCCGTTTTAAATCCGCTTTTAAACTAGTAAATTCGAAACTTCAAATCATAACTATAATTATTAAAAACGATGATGGCAAAGTAAAACCTAAATACCAAGTTAAAAGTATATTACGAACCCGTAATAAACTTTAAGTCGAACGTACTCGACTTTATAATTAACCGAAACGGTAAGTTTTAATTAAATAAATAGATTATATATAACTAAGGTAAAAGCCGCTTTTAAACTTTTCTAATACTGTGGTACTCGATACCTTCGAATCTCGTTATAAATCGGCTAAATATAACGATAAGCTCTTACGCACAACCTGCAGGCGAGTATAATTTTGCATTTTACTTTATGAAACGGATAAAAGTCTAAACCGCTAATAAGCGAATACTAAATAAACGTATTAATATTAATAATATGAAAAACGAACGATTACGGCCGGACATACTTAAACATATCCTCGAAATCCTAGTCTACGTCTTTACCTAACATTTTTTTTTTACGTATTTCAATAAGGTAACTTAATTTGGCGTCCATACGACTTAATTTAACATTAATATGTTTCGAAACCTTCATAAGATTCTATATCGACTCTAACACGTTCCCTAGTCATTCCTTAATCGCGACTTCCACGTTTTTACCTAATTACGATAAATTTACCCAAGTATTACGTTCCTTATTTATTATTTACACAGCCATAAGACCTTAAACTGTACGGAAGTAGCGGGGATAAAACCCTTCCCGCCTCGAGTATCAACCTTACGTTACGTAACGCAACATATTTTTACAACCTTTTTAGCGGAGATCACCTCAATTTACACGTTTTTTAGCCGCTCGTTATCACCTAAAAAGCGGCTTATAGAACATGAACTTACCACGGGCCTAAAAGTCAAACTCCAGACACATTTCAAAATACTCCTTAACAGCCTCATTCATATTCGGATTCAAGTCTAATGGCGTACAAATATAACTAGAACTATGACTTGTAACCTTAACAAAATAAAAGCGGCACTGGGTTCCAGTATTTAGTTACTTATTAGCAACTTCCCCTTGGCTATTATAACCACTTACCCTCGGTTTATTAAAAAAAATTCTAAGATTATACGCCATTTCATTAACGTATTCGAAACATGTTTATTCGCGGATTCCATCGGAGTACATATCGATAACCCTTAATGTAAAGAACTTTATATTCGTTAACAAAAACTAAGTAGCTTTGGAACATGTAACCTATATTTTTAATAACTTTATCTACATTAACAGCGAATTAGTGATTTTTCGTAACGATATGGGAGAACTATAAGAAATACTAAAATTGTAAAATAAGTATTATACTAATAGCTAAGGATACTAATATTATACAAAAAAAGGGTAAAAGATTAAAAAACGAAGGAAGTTTATCTTTTTTAATGAGGAGTTGAGTAATTATTTATAAGGTGGAGGGGAAGCCATTAAAATACCTTCTACGTGACGTTAGCCTAATATCCTCTACACGAAGCCGTAATATTTTGAAAGGCGCGCTTACCTTTCTCATACTTACAGCGTTATATATAGCAATAACAAAAAAAATGGGGGAAATAACAGCAGTAGTGTCTTTAAGGGTAATGTTACAGGCTAATACCTGGCTAGTATTACCAGAAATCCAACCCTGGTAGTTTTACACGCTCCTGCAATGCTTTAAAGCAGGAAGGAAGCCGCTTCAAGGTATGTTACCACACGTCACATGATTAGAGAAAGGGTTGCATAATTTTAGCTCCATAGCCGCTTCCTAGCTAGGACTTCTCTTCTCCTTTTTCTTCATCGAGGTTTGAAAACAGAATCCGACCACCTTGAGCGACAGCTCCGGCCTTAATCCCTTCACACTGTATCCTTAAACGATTAGGCGTGATTTTTTGTACGGCTGCCCCGTGGTTTTGCCCTTAACCTCATGGATAATCCTCGAATTGAAAATCGTAATATTTGGATTTTAAAAGTTAAAATCGGTCTTCGAAACGAATTATACAACCCCTCGAATTAATAAGCCATTAATCTCGACCTTATCGTTTTCCTTCAAAAGTTTGTTGGAGGTTTTGATAATACCTTATATTCGAAGTTTTAATACTAAGTCTTCGTTATCCTTTTCTTTTCTGTTTAAATAAACAGTATTGTTTATACAACCTGGTATATATTCCTCTTCTTTAATATTTCTTTTTTTCGAAGGTCGTTCGCGCCAACGACGTTTCATTAGCTTATCGATAATGGGTAAGGAAGGTTTATATTAACTCAGTCGTTTGGTTTAAAAGTCTTTATCGTTAGTATCCGCAATGTAGGGCTTTACTTGGATGGGTCGGAAAGACATAAGATCGTTAATATTTTTAAGAACTACTTTAAAGTTTACAATATTCAAAATCTTGTACGGACGCTTCCGTTACATAAGGACTTTACTTTATAACGGTAGAGTAAGTACGTCGACTTTTATAGGGCTGTTCTTGATACTAAGGGTATTATTAACTTAGCGGAGTCTTGATTCCCTTCACAGTTTTCTTAAAGCTTTACCATAGGCCGTAATATTCTTTTGGGTAATTATTAATAATAGGGATTCACTCGTTAGGTGTGGGTACGCTTTAAATACCAGTAACTTTGACATTAGGCTGTCAAGACCTATAGTATCGTTTAATCCCTTTATCGTTATCTAAAGGCGTGTCTCCGGATCCGTAAAGCTTTCAATTTTCAGTGTAAAGATGTTGTACGTTCGGCGAAGTAGGGAATATTCCCTTTCGACCTTCCTAATATTCTAATAGACTTTTATAGGCATCTGTTTATATTAGATACTCATTATTTTGGAATTTTTCTTAAACTCCGTCGCCGTAAAGTTGGTATTAGTATTATAGACGACGACGTTAGGTGGGACTAGGTACGTGTTGATCTGTAGCATTTTTAGATTTTTTTATGTATCCTTTGTTAAGAGGGATTTTAGAAATTTGGCTTCGTAAAACAAAGGTTACGGAGTTAACAACGTAAAAAATAAGCTCGTCATTTAAGTAAAACGTATTAATAAAGACTTTGTAGTTAAAATAATTGTAGTTTTTTAGTGTAAACTTAAATATGCTGGGGGCTTGAGTATAAGTTTGGTAATAGGGATAGAGCTTTTTAATAGATTCTAGGGCATAATATTCCACATATTTATGCCCTGCAGGCTTTAGGACTTTATATAGCCTGTTAACGGCTAGATGGTTGAAGCGCTAGTGTAGTTAATATCTCTGGCTCCATTAAGTTTAACACCACTACTTTAGGCCTTTGAAAATAAAATTATAAGTGCCTCTACCTAAAGGTGAAGAGAAACCTTTAGCCATTTTTAACCAGTTCGTTTGCATTGACGTCGATGTTGATATCGAGAGTTTTTATATTCTTTAAGCAAAGAAAGAAAGTGGTAGGAAACTTAAGGAAATATGAAACGTGATTGTTCTTACAATAGTTTAATTTACTGTTATCACTAGTAACGATAGTTATTCGCCTTGTTTAAATCCAACTTTAGCCTTGTTTGTATCATAACGATTAATCTTAATAATCGTAATGCTTTCCCTCCGTAATATCACATATTACGAATAAGATTTTATTAAGTACTTTGTTACCCCTATGTTTGGTATAATACCTTAAAACGTGTAGTTTGCGTAGTAATTACGAAGATTAATAGGACAAAGGTAAGGGTTTTTACCACTTAAATGGTATAGGAAGGTATTGTCAGTTAGTTACTAATCCGCGTTAGGAATATTGTTTTTATACCACTTAATTTACTTGAGGTTATTGTCATTATCAATTGGCATGTCGCCCTTAAAGTTTTCAATTTGATTTAAGTAGTC
Organism: Anisogramma anomala; assembly: GCA_038502455.1. NCBI lineage: Eukaryota > Fungi > Ascomycota > Sordariomycetes > Diaporthales > Gnomoniaceae > Anisogramma > Anisogramma anomala. Next base: position 31,319,755 of record JASMMZ010000004.1, read on the forward strand.
CTGTTTAAAAGTGGTAGAGTATTGGATATAGTATATTACTTTTCTATCATTTCGCTCAAGAGGGGGATGTCGAGTTAATTAATAGTCAGATTTATTATAGATCCAACATTTCTTGCCATTATTATAATAATAGTGCTTGTGGTTAGCAGGTCTGTTTAAATGTTGACCTTATTGGCGTTAACATGGTTATTACCTTTAGTCTATAGTCGATAGGTCAGACCTTAAGCGTTAAAGGCGCCCGTAAACATATTTGCGGTCGACGTAATTAACTACCGTAAGGACTTTTTCATTTACGTTAGAGAAGTTACTTGCTTAAAGCTATATATTAAACGAGTTTAGTGTATGCGTTATTACAGTGGTTAGCGAAAAACACAACTGGCTCAAGAAGTTCTTGTAGGTCACATATGGGTGTTATAAGGCCGTATTGAAACTTTTTACCTTCTATAACTGCTACCCATACCTATTCGCGAAGTATAGCTTTGCCAACATAAGCCTTTCCTATTATTAGTCAACATAACATCAACTTATTAAGTATTTGGTTTAATATATCTATTGGTATTTCCTCCTCTTTTTATATTATTATTATTATAGTTTACCGTGTAGTAGTCTAATCTATATAATATTAGGCGAGGTGAACGTGGTACCCGAAGTGGATTTTTGTACTATTATAAATTTTCCGAAAGGTAGTTGTTCGGGTTAGGAAATTTGAGTAATAGTTTTTGGCGTACCTTATAAACATTTCGGAAAATAGTAAGTAAAACCTAAAAAGGGAAGCCTCCATTTACTTGCAAATATTTAAAAACAGCGTCATATTTGTGTCCAACAGGTTGTAAGGCTTTTCATTGTACTTTTTAGTATCGTTTTAAATTTTAACGAAATACGTAAAAAGCTTTTAATTGATATTAACTATTTTGAAAAGTCTTAAGGGTAGGTCACGATAGTTATCTTAGTCTTTTTTTAGTAGTGTTTTTTTGGCAGTTTAAACTTTGGGGATTTCGAAGTACGGTGTTAGGGGTAATTACTAGTTGTCTAGCTTAAGAAGTAAAGTCTTGTGGTAGGACCTGTGGTGGGCTTTCGCGTATAGGTAAAAATATTGTAAAAAGATTCATAGGATACTTAACGACTTTGATTAGAGTGTTAAAGGGTAAGAGGGACTTGAAGGTTTTGAAAGGCTTGGCGATTTTTCCTAATTGACTGGCGTAAAGCGTTGACGTCGATTCCTCTGGCTTCGTTGACGACCGCTGCTTTACGTGTTTTTCTGCCGATAAAAGCGTATTTCACGTTGTTACATAAAGGTGTTAGATTAACGAATAGGTTAACAAGTTCCTTAACCCTAGCGCATGAAGAGGCTTAACTTAGCTAAAGGTAAAAGGAAGGTTCCCTCGAGAGCGTATAGAGGCGCTAAGGTTTTTTAATACCCTTTCCTTTAGGCCATAGGTTTTAAGGGTATTTTTTAAGCTGAGCTAGGTTAAAGAGGATTTATGACAGCCTTATAGAGATCTGTATTTAAACGTAAATCCCTCGTTCCTCTAGGTTTAACTTAAGCTTCTATTTGACCGTTACTGGCTAGTTCCCAGATAGTATTACCAGGGATTCAACCCTGATAGTTCTACACGTTCTTACGATGCTTTAGAATAGGGAGGAAGCTATATAGTAATATGTTACCACAAGTCACGTGATCGGGTTACACCATCTTTTTAGCTACACAGTAGCTTTCTAATAGGAGTCTCTCCTTTCCCTTTTCATCGAGTTTTATAGATAAAATCCGGCCACCTTAAGCGATAGCTTCGGCTTTCGTCTCTTTATATATAAACCTAGATTCTTTCCTGAAGGTTTTTTAGTTACTCGTTAGCGGTTATAGACTAGGATTATATTATCATTCTTCCACCCGCCGAATCTAGACCCCTAGAACGTAGAGTAATTCCTCGATGTACGCGTTTGGTAGTAGCTTCAAAACGCATTAACAGCGTAATACGATTGCCTCACGGCTTAATATAATTGTTTTACTAACGCCTTACATAAAGAATTTATCGAGCAAGACTAAGATATTTTGGAGTACGCTTTATATTTAAAACAATGAATCACTAATGTACTAAACGCGTTAACGAATATAATCCGACAATTCGAAGTTGTCGATACACCTACGTCTTCAGAATAATACCCCCTCTAGGGGGTTTCCCCCATGTACGTTAAGAACGACCCAATTGTTACGCCACTAATTATCGGATACTGCGTTAACTCCTCAAACAACGAAAACTCGAATTCCTTTCACTCCGACTACAATACTGGCGCCCTATTTAACGGGAGTTAACAAATTAAATGCAAGTCTTTTGATCAATTGGTTAAATTTTCCGGTGTTAAATTACGATTTTCGGTATAAAAAACTACGATAATACGTTAGTTACATAAAAACTAGAGGTTTATCGGTATTAAAAAGATTACTTTTACGTTATCTTTTAACAATTAAAAGGCTTTACGAAAATAGTAATAGAAAGCTACTACTCCTGTAAAAGCGATAGCAATATTAACGACCCTAACATATTTATAACCATGTTTTGCGTTTACTACTATGATCTTGAGGCGTTTAAAGCTGTTATCGCTCGGTTTACAAGTATAATATAGGGAGTTCGCGAACGATTTTACGTTTTTAAAACGTTTAACAGGCCTTATTAGCAAAATTTATTGGCATAACCTGAAAATCCGCCGCTAAGCTCGTCATCTTAAAAGGAGTTATTAAAGATACATTCGCCAGTACGTTACTCTCTATCGATATATCCGCAAACTATAACGAGTAAGTCGTTAGTACTTGATTTATCGACGGACGCCTTTACAACCTTCGCAATCGTTATAAAGTTGCTATTATTAGAGTTGTTTTACGTAATGGGAATGATAGTAGTAATGCGCCCGCTTGGGATAACTAGGGCGACGTTATTATAACTAACGTAAATGCTTTTCGAACCGCTCCTAAATAACGAGCCGCTTAAGTTAACTATTCGTAACTTTTCCATCGTAAAGACCTTAAGTTATACTTACTATATGACGTGAATATCTATCGTATTCATACCTACCTATTGGATCCAACATAACACTCGAGCAGCTTTAACGTTAAGGCTGTTATAGGTATGTATTTTACTTTAACCGAAAATTTTATCGACTTTTAAAAGGGAAAAAAGTAACCTTTATATATAATTGCATATGAAAGTTAATAAAACTTTAATTCGACACAGTAACTTCGTCTTAATTTTTAAATAGTTTCCTATTTGTAATGAATTTACTTTACAATTTTATTCCTTTTGTTTAAGCTTTAGTAAATATAGTTTGGAAATATTTTAACGTTGTAAATAAATAGTTTCTCAACTGCTTGAAATTACCGTGTATCCCTATTTTATCACGACGACTCGGCGAAACTACATATTTCGTACCCAGGTTTTCCCCACGACTTCTCTTTTTATAACCTTTTTAGATATTAATCTTAAGAAATACCGTTATCAGAAATAAGACTATATTTTCTCTTTTTTATAATATAACGTTATTTTGGGTAAACTTTAAATTGAGTATTAGCAACTTATTCACGATGTCTAAAAATATACAATACTTTTAAGACGAGCTAATAACTATCTCGTTTTAAAGCGGAGGTTTGTACCTATATAAAAAATGCCGAAAAGGGTCGGCGCCGCCAAATTTCACGCCATTTTTCGAAAGACTCGCAAGGATCGAACCGCTACTACGCGGTTCGCCACCGTTGCCCTCGAAGATATTAATAAGGTACTCATTCCAACACCGTTCGTTTTCGTTTATAACAAGCTCCCCACCGAACTTAAGGAATTCGCTCCCTTATTAGATAAAGTCCTTAATTACAAATTACTCCATTAACTTTCCTAAACAAATTACGAAATCATCTATCGTATTAATAACCAAATTTAACCCTTAAAAGTCTTGTAAGGCTCGTTATACAGTATATCGCGTAAAAAGCTCCTTATATTACAAAAAATATTAACCGAGTTACTCGATTAAAGCTATATTCGAACAAATAACTCTTTAACGGCTGCCTTCGTACTTTTCGTTAAAAAATCTAGAGGTAGTTTACGTTTTTATATCTATTATCTCCGGCTTAACATTATTACGAAAACGGATCGTTACAAGTTTCCTTCGATTAAAACAATATTCGTGATTATTTCCCAAATTTAGTAATTTACTAATTTAAATATTGAAGCTATTTTTTGGAAGTTTCGTATTAGGGAGGAAAATAAATAAAAGATTTTATTTCGTATACGTTTTGGACTTTTCGAATAGTTTATTACTTTTTCCAGACTTTTTAATACCTCTGTTACCTTTTAATGGTATGTTAATCATTCGTTACGACTTTTTTTTTGATATTTTTTACTTTATTTACCCTAACGATTTTTTTTTCATTTAAACGGTATCCTCCAGAATTACAACGTTGAGTTTAAACAAGTTCTTAACTCTTTAAGCGTCACAATGCTTGATTTCGACATATCTTAATACGAAGTGAGCGTTTAAAAAACGAAGTACCTGAAATTTTTATCGAAATTAACGTTAAAGTTTGTATAAACCTGAAAAAGCTACGCGTTATCTAGAAATAGGCAATGTTTACGTTAAATTTAAGTGTACAGGATTTTATTAAGTTCGCGAACTTTTACTAGCATTTTATCAACGACTATTCGACGATTATTAAACCGTTACTTCGGCTAAACCGTAAGGCCACCACTTTTCGTTAGGGCCCGACAAAGAAATTACTTTCGAACAGTTTAAATTTAGCTTCCTTTCCGAAACTATACTCGCCTAATAAAGCTTCAACCGTAACATCTTTTTGAAAGCCGACTATTTCAGTTGGTCTCTAGGCAATTACCGTCTTTAACACGACGACCTTAGTCATCTACAACTAATAACTTATAATTTTATCGTTTATCTTTCGCAGAATATCATTACTAAATTTATAACAAGGACTTACTCAGGATTATAAGCTATTTAAAAATATTGAACGTGAAGCTCTGGGGCACGGCACGCCTGTTTACAATTCTGAAAAATTACAAAAACCTAAAATCCTTTATAATTATATAATGGCTTTTTGAACGATAAGTCAGTTAATCTAAAGGCCTTTCGTAATTACGTTTTCGATTAGTTAATAATAAGGCGGTAAATGATATACGGTCTAATACGTTATTAAGATGAAATTGAAATATCCTTGAAGGCTTTTCCGATTTACGTATTTTAAGCCGAAAACTTTAATTGTTACGCTCCAAATAGGCCGCTTCCGAATCTCTCCCGCATACATATATTTTCCGGTTAACCGTCGCCGGCGAATCCATTTTAAAAAATCGCGAACTTTTTACTAATATCTACTTTTAAAGTTATTGGAACGCCGTTATTACACATGATATTACTTACCATTAATCGATAAGTATAGTACGTATAAACGATCGATATTTCCTAACGGATATTTGTACCGATAACGACTAGGTATTAAAAGTTTTAATTTCAGAATATTTGGTAAACGACGATAAGGTCCTACAGTTTCGCAACTGTATTTAGGTACCTATTGACAAACCGTTTACTACCGCTTTAATTTAAGTTACTTATGATTTACTTTTTACCAGTTATCCGGGCCGCAAAGGTATTTTTTAAAAAACTGTACTTTCAACCTGGTTTATATCGCGTAATCCGCCGTTTTTGCTATAATTACGACGTTTATAGGTGTATAATCTATTATAGACAACATCTAAAAATTCTTCTCAAATTCCTTCCGGTTTCCGAATGGCTCTAAAATTAGTTTTTTATTGATTATATACTTAATTTACCTTAAAAACGTACTAGTAACCCACGTTACCTTATATTTAAAACGGACCGTTTAAATAAAGCCGTTATCCCCAAAGTCATAATTAATATAAATTCCGAAGCTTGTATAAAATGGTTTTTAAATTGCTATTAGCGATTTCACGGATTTATCCGTACGTTTATTAGCGACCACAGTTTAAATTGGATTAATGAGTTTAAAAATCAACTTTAAGAATTAACTGGGGTAAAGGAATGCCAAAACACTCCTTTTTACCCCGAAACCGACAGCGTAACCGAACCTCTTACCCAGGAAGTTTTAATATATTTATGTTCTTTTGTTGTTTATACCTAATTTAATTCAAGCCGTTTTTTATTTAGCTGTTCATTAACACTAAACAATAAAGATATAACTATTATCGGTATTAAACCGTTTTTAAAACATATGGTTATTACTTTAACCTTATATAACTAGTATAACATCTCTTCATCCTAGTTGAAACACTATGAGCGTGAGCCAAAATTTCATTTAAAGTATCCAAGAAGTTATAAAATTCGTATAAGCCATAATAGCGGCTATGTAATAGCGTATGAAAGAAGCTGATAATAAATGGCGTTCCTTCTCAGAATGTTTTCGAGTCTATAACAACGTTTGACTTTTTTTTAAAAAACTATAAGCTGGACGAATTTTTCAAAAAGTTAAATTAACTTTATAATAAGTATCGTATAACACGTATAATCAATTCCCATTTTATCGAACTCGACGTACTAAGTGGGAAACACCTTTCGTTTTATATGCATTAACGCATACAAGCTGCTTTAAATCCGTTCATAATCTAATAAACGCGCGACTTTTGGCCGTACGCCATAAACATTATTAGCGATAAAGGCGAAACGAAACTAGAATACCACGTCGAAAATATATTACGGACCCGTAATAAACCTTGAGTTAGATGTACACGGCTTCATAACCTACCAGAACGACAGGTTTTAGTTAAGTTGATAAGGTATGTACATCTAATATAACAGCCGCTTTTAAGCCTTTTTAATACCATATCATTTAACGTTTTCGAATCGCATTACAAATCAGTCGAATATAACGATTGGCTCTTATACTCGGCCTGTAAATAGGTTTAATATTCTTCACTTTATATTATAGAAGGGAACGAAGTATAAGTTATTACTTTATAGATACCAAATTAACGAATTAATATTAACAAAAACTGAACTATGACATAAACCATTCGAATATATATTTAAAATCTTTTTTCGAATTCTTATCTTAAAACTTCTGACACATTTCGACTAATTTATTTAGCTTTACTTCTATACGTCCCAAATTCGTGCTAATACTTTCGAAAACATTAATAGACTTTTAAATCGCCTTTAATTACGATTTCTAAGCGCTCGTTAACCATATTCACCACGTTTTCACCTTACTATTAAGAACTTACTTAAGTATTAAATTCCTCGTCTATAAGTTACACAACCCGTAAGCCACCAGAACGTATAAGGGTAGCGGATATAAAGCCCGCCCCCTTTCGGGTATCCATCTTTAGCTATATGGCATGCCAAATTTTTATAGTTTTTTTAAGAGCGACCACCTAGATTTATACGCTTTTTATCCGTTCGTTAATACTTAAGGAGCGATTTACGAAAACTTCGACTTACGCCAATCTTAAGCATCGAACACCAAATAAGCTTCGGACAACTTTTTAATAACCTCATTTATATTAAAATTTAAGTTTCAAAATGTACAGAAATAACCGAAACTACGACTCGTAACTCTGACAGAATATAAACGATACCGAATACTAATATCCAAACATTTGTTAACAACTTCCTCGTAGCTATATAAGCCACTTACCTTTAGTTTCTTAACAAAACTTCCTCGGACTATATGGCATCCTATAAACGCATTAAAAGCGTATTTACTTATGAGTTCCCTTAGAATATATATTAATAGCCCGTAGGGCAGAGAACTTTACGGTCGTTAACAAGGGTCAAATAACTCCCGAGAAAAGCTAATTTACGTCTCTAATGGCCTTATTGACCTTCGCAACCAATTAAAGATTTACTATACAGGATTACGAAGGCAAATATAGGAAAACCTTATTTAAATCAAATCCTATTACAATATTAATATTATAATACTAATAGTGTTATAAAAATGGGTTAAAGGTAAAAGAAAAGTTTTTATTTTGAAACGAAAATTTACGGACTATTTATAAAGGAGGAGAGAATTAGGGCGCCTTTTACGTAACTTAAAAATCATTCGGCCTGACACTTTCCTCACAACACTATGATGTTCCAAACGGCTTCGGAACAGCGCACTTTCCTTCTTTCTTATCTTGCGCACGTTACACACCACCGCATAGGAAGGAAAGAAAGGGGGAGGGGTCTTCGAGGTATCTTTATAGATAATATTATAGGCTAGTACGTAGCTAATATTACCAGGGATCCAATCCTGATAGTTCTACATATTCTTACGATGCTTTAAAGCAAGGAGGAAGCTGCATGAGAACACACTCCCATATGCCACGTGACCGGGTTATACCATCTTCTCAGCTTCACAATAGCTCCCTAATAGGGGCCTCTCTTTTCCCTATTCATCGAGTTTTATAGATCAAATCCGACCACCTTAAGCGACAGCTCCGGCCTCAGTACCTTTACATTGACCTCTTCTTAAATTTTCTTCTACATATTAATAATCTCGTTTTTTAAAAAGTTACGATATTTGTGAAAAGTATGGTTAGGGTTTTAACCGTTATTATACTTAACGATAAAGTATTTATAGAAGTTGGTAAGATGTTTTTCCATTAAGTTTTTATCAATATTTTACGTTTAAAGGTCTTTGTCGTAGTATTTGATAAATGTAGTTTTAAGGGTTTCGATTGCTTTTTTCCTAGCGGGGTTGTTAATTACTTTAAATAAATGTTGGCGGTAGATATTTTGATGTTTTAGCTTATGTAGGACTTGATAGGCGTATAGGGCGAGTGACTTGGTGTTTTGGCGTGAAGTCGTGTGGAAACTTGGCGATTTCAACGTGGAGTCGCGCGATGTGGCTTTCTTAACGTAGCTTGGTGTTTTTCGCTAAAAACAGCGATCTTGACGATTAAATTGGCGTAGGAGAAGTTAAAAAAGTTAAGTAGGGGAAAAGATTTAGTGTAAAGGGTAAGGTCGAAAGTTGTTTGTTGTTGTAAGTTATTTAGCATAAGGACTTAGTCGTTTTTCTTCAGTAGTAGCACCCGTAGTAGTACTGATTTAACCGTTTGCCACCTTGCCGAATTGAGACTTTTAGCAGTTAATCTTAACGCTTTTTCAAGAAGAATCCGTGAAGATTTCTTGATGTTTTTAAGTAGCGATACCGTCGCTTACTTCTAGATTGCTGTTGTGGACTGGTGCAACCTAAAAGTCTTTTTTATTTTCCTGCTGTTGTAGACTGGCGTAATAATAATAGAGGCCTCTCGTTAGAATCTTTCCTCTACCTTAGCCGCCGTTGTAGCTGTAGAGCGTAACCGGAAAGTAGTTTCTTTTTCTACTTAGCCAATCTGTGCTTAACCTAATAAACACTGATTAGTATTAATAGGGCTTTAGACGTTGTAACGTTGTCGATTCGATTAGTCGAAATAACAGTAGTATTGCAGTAGTTAGGTGGTGTGTGTATTGTTCTAGGTTTGGCAGACTGCTAGCCGGTCTACACAGTAATTTGTATGGCCAATTGCTTAGCCTGTGCCCTAGTGTGAAGTGTGGCCTACTGTACTCGACTTACACCCAATACAATAAACCCACACAAAACAATACACTCAACTTGAAGTCAGTATAGTCAACTTTACTGTAAGTAAAGTTGACCTACTGCACTGCACGAAGTACTATTCCAACAAAGAAAGTATATAAAGCTCGAAAAATTTACGAGTTTGGGTAAACCAATGGTAAAAAGAACCCCGCTGATGCCATAACGAAAGTTACGTCCAACGGCGCCCTAAAAAAGTTTGTAAATAGTAATAAGTTGACAATATGTATTAAGGGATACGTAAATCAGCCAATGTGCTCGGCACATAATGAAGAGAAACAAAGATACTCTAGCAAATGGACAAAAACTACCAGGGTAGTAGTATGTAAAAGAAGTGTACCCAAACCTATTGGCGAAAGGTACAGGATTAATGATGTACACGTCTGTAAGGAAAGACTTAAGTGCAGGAAAAGAGGAAGTTGGTGCCTAGAACTACAAGTTGAAGGGCTGTAATTAGAGTGTAATTTGGTACAAAAAAAGGCTGGGGTTAATGGAGTATGCCGCCAAAAGAAAAAAAGAAGTTGAAAGGTTACCCTTGAATTAGTAATCGACCACACTAACGCACACGTACAAAACAAAAAGTCGCCAGTATTGGAACAGCAGTTAACTACAATACAGCCAAGTCAACTGTACTAACTGTAAGTTAATTATACTAACTGCAAGTTAACTATATGGACTGCAAGTCAAGTGCTCAATTCAATATGGGGGACGGGCCAAGCAGTTGCCCATACAAATAAGTTTACAGACAGGCTAGTGGTGTGCTAAACTTAGAAGTAACAAATCACCACCTTTAATACAATACACCAGTTACTTCAACCAGAGATTAGAATTAACTACGTTGCAACGATAAAGATCTACCAACAAGTGGCCTCTTAAGCAGATGATTTTAAATAGTCGGCTTTGGTCTTATCAGATTGTGGTAATAGAAGTGGTCCGTTAGATAGTAGTAACGGTGGTACGCCGGATAGCTTTAACATATAAAGATTCTTAGGGACATAAAAAGATTGAAATAGGTTAAAGACTACAATGGAAAAAAACATTGAAGTATAAAACTCGGTATTGAAATAGTGAACAGCTTAGCTTGATGAGTTTAATTGTACTAATAATGTGTAACAAGTATTTTTAGAAAGTGTAAGGATTTCAGTATTTAAATATTTAATAAACGATTGAGCCTTTTATTGGTAGCAGTTTCTTTTATTAATCCGATAGTTATATCGTTGATAAAGATTTAGATCGTTGATACAAATCTAGTTTGTCGAAGGGAGTTAACTTAATGATTATGTAAACAACCAATGAAAAACATTTATTTCTTCGGTTTGAAGATCAGTCAAATAGTTGATGAAAATTAATTAGATCGCCGATAAATGCATGACCAATATTCCTGTCCCTTAACAGCCCAGATGTGCCTATTTTTTTCAACAAGAATGGTCCTGCCGCTGTCGTGAGCTTGGAACTTGCTGTTCTTCATCATTCGATGCCAGGTTTGTACGCCGCCATAAGAAAACGTTTGCTCCACTAGTCGTATGCCACGTCAAGGCTGCTGGCACGTTACAATGTATTGAGTCACAGACACGAGCCCCTTTGCCATTTGATCTTATACTCTTCGACTGAAGGCCTCCTTGAGATCGCGGCCGAGTTTCTTCATGGACAAAAAGCGGGGAACATCCGCCGTCACTGATCCAGGATCCTTCCCCTGAGCATCTTTTCAGACAGACCACTTCCATGCCCATCATGGAATCTTGGTGTTCGACTCCTTTCAGGGCACCTGCAGCCTAGCGATACAAAAAAGCCTACCAGGAGGAAGGAGCCTGGGGAAGTAGTAGGTGAGTTTCCCAATCACATGCACAAGGAACATGGGGAAAGCTGACTTTGACGAGCTCGTTTCTAGTAGCGGAATGGCCATATCTTGATGTTACTTTGGCGCCCTGGGACTCGGAGTCATGGGAAACCGCCGCCCCCCACGGTCCGGTCCAGGCCGGATGACCATGCGGCGTGCTGCTCATGAAAGATTGTCGGGTTCTCTCCTCCAAGAACGGCGACGGGCCCTGGTCCACCGGTCCGCGTAGTCCGCAGCGCCAAAGAGGACGGTTTTTTTTT